>JAEMWC010000039.1:1950000-2012394 GCA_016490735.1 Pachyseris speciosa
CCCAATTTCGAATCTTTTAGGCCACGTTTTAGTTACGAAAATCCGAGTGCACTCTTTAATCCACGCCGAAAGCGCAAGGCGAATTACCCTCCACCGAACAGATATCTACCGAAACTTGTCGTTGGGTGCCCCTGATGATTGTCTTAGTTATGATCTAAACAAAGTGTACACTTGGTTATCAGTTAACAACCTTACCTTGAACATGACAAAGACCGAGTTTATGCTAATTGCATCCAGACAGAAGTTATCGAATCTTTCAGATTGTCCTAACTATAAATAACATGACCGTGGAGCAGGTAGCATCAACTAAATCTCTCGGGGTCTGCATCGATCAAACTTTAAATTGGGAAAGTCATATAGAAAATATCTGCAAAAAGATTGCTTCTGCCATTGGTGCAATAAAGCGCATACGACATCAAATCCCTTTTAATATTGTAGTCAATGTTTATAATAGCCTTGTTCAGCCTCACTTCGATTATTGTAGTGAGGTGTGGGGAAACTGTAACAAAGGCCTTTCTGATAGACTTCAAAAGCTTCAAAATCGGGCAGCTCGCATTTTGATGAAAGCTTCTTATGACAGTAATTTGAATGAATTGTTCCGGGCACTACGGTGGCGAGAACTCTGGCATCAAAGATTAGAAAAGAAATCTATTATGTTGTACAAAATATTACATGACATGACGCCTGAATATTTAAGATCTAGTTTTGTTTTTCGCGATAGTGTGAATTCTTATCATTTGAGGAATACTGAAAACGCACTAGCTCTTCCAAAACCCCGCACTGATTACCTAAAGAGAAGTCTTTCGTACAGTGGAGCTCAGTTGTGGAACAGTTTACCCCCGGAATTAAGACAAGCGACTTCCTTAGAGATTTTAAGAATAAATTGAGTCGCCACAGTTTTAAGTAAGTTTTAAGTAAGATTTTAAACACGGCCTCCAAGAAAAGCAGCCTTTTGTTTTTTATTGTTTTTTTTATTTTTTATTCTCTTGTGATTGTAATTAAGTAGATAGAGAGTTAGTTGATAATAATTAATTAAGCTGATGGAAATACCGTGTATAAATAAAGTTATCTTATCTTATCTTATCTTATCTTATCTTATCTTATCTTAACCATAAAAGCTCTATTAACCCCTCCCCCACGGGGAGGGGGGTGGGGGTGGGGGCTTATTTAATTTCAGGCCTCATTAACGGGGGCTTATTTCAAATCTTAAACACGCCGTTTTTGTCTTAAAATAGTTTTTGTACATAAGTCAAACAACTGCAGTGAAACTTTAGTATTTGATACAGATCAGGAAACAGTATTATGTATTTGAGTGTATATTTGTTTAAAAGAAAACCAACTGGACCGCATGAAGTGGATTTCATAGGAAGGACTAATTACAAAATCTCATGCCCCAAGGGGGGGGGCTTCGATTTCCAAACTGGGGGCTTATTAGAGAGAGGGGGGGGGTTAATAGAGCTTTTACGGTAATCGTGGTCTTCCCGCGTGTTTCTCCCGCGCGCAACTGCTTGACTTGATAAAGGTGACGTCAGCACACAAGCGAATAAATTCCAAGTCACTGAAAGGTTAAGATTTTTGTTTTCATCTTAACTATTGTAAAGTCCCGGTAACTTAACTGGCCCGAAACCATATTTTAAAATCAAAATCTCAAGAAAAGTAGGGTGTTCTGACCTCTAATGAAGTCCATTTTGTTTCTCCTGCTGATACCTTAACTGTATAATTTTCAAAACATGTGAAACTCCCATCTGAAATGGAAAAAAAAACAGCTTAACGGGACCTAGCCTGCGTAGCAAGCGTTTCCGTGTAGTTTCCTAGCAAAGGTAGACCAAGCAAAGGGATTTTTTGATGTTTTGCCCGCGAGAAAAATGGGGCGAGAACAAAACAAATTAAAAGCTCCCCCTCCCCCATCTTTACTTTTTTTGCTCTCGCCCCCTTTTTCGCTCGGCCAAAACTCCTAACTGAATCCCGTTGCTCGGTCTTTCTTTGCTCGTAAAGCACAGGGAAACGCTTGCTACGCAGGCTAAACGGGACCGGTAATTACAGGGAGCTTCGAGAAGCGTAGTCTCCTACGCAGCCGTTCTTTGTCTCGTCACGCAACACTCCTCGCAAGGAGCGTTGCGTGACGAGACAAAGAACGGCTGCGTATAGGAGACTACGAGAAACGGGCCCCAGAGCTCTACTTGTGGATAGCCTAAAAATCTAAAAACGAACCCATTTTGCACCCATCAAAATACACGGGGTAACCTTCCAATGTACTGCCATCACACACGGCAGTGACTTTGGTTGTTTGTAGGGGACTGAGGTCAGCAGAGTAATATATTACCTAACCTATCTGCCTTATTCATCTGCAGGAACTGGAATTGCGCTACCACCGCCATGTTTCGATACCTGTTCGGTAGAAGGGGAAAAGGGGACATATCCCTGCCTGTAAAATCACCACGCAGCGACGGGACTGCGACAGGAACGGTTGAAATGCCAGTCACAAGAACAATGGAGGTTTTGAGACCCGTTTTCTGTGTAGCAGTCTTCACTGGCTACGCACATGCGAATTACCGTGTGCAGGGTATTTGGGGCGGGTTTCTGTGGCTCACCATGTTAACTATCCACGGAACATTAGATTTCTTAGCGGCGAGGCAGCAGTATACCTACGGATGGGCATCGGTCTCGCTGAGCCTGGTGCTTCTGTGCCTCGTTTGTACCATTTTCACCAACAGACGGATTTTGCCCTGGCTTGAGAAGGGAATGTCGATTCTGGAAGAAAACCAGAGGTATCCAAATACACTAAAGAGATTTGAGAAAGTTTTTAAGGTACGTTGAAAAATTTACTAAGGCCCGCCCACATGTAACCCTGGCCGACCATTTCAAAGAGACATTTTATGCGATCAGGCCATTCGCCTACACGTGCACGCAAAAAACTCATTGACAACGGTGATTTCAAAAGCGGAGGCCAAGCAGTTACCGCGGAGTGTATTTTAGGGCGCTTTCTATTTGTTAGAACTGACCGGCCAGAACAGCCCGTTGAAGCGCTCAAACTTGGTTAACTATTTATTCGCCAAGTTCAAGTTAAAGTTTATTGCGCACTATTTAGAGGAGCAGAAAGGTAACCGCTGACATGCGTGAGTGACGGAAAGCGGAGAAAAAAGTGAAATTGAAATACAAAGCTATAACTGGTTTTGAGCGCGGTAAAACGTAACTAGTGTCCAGCACGTCATATAAGAGAACCAGCGACAAGCGAGGGAATGTAACTTGTGCAACTAGTGCTCAGCGCGGCCGGAGCCCACTGGTGCGGGAAAGAGGAAGCTAATGCCATACCAAATGCGGGAAAACACACAACCAATGTCAAGCGCGGGAAAATA
This sequence comes from Pachyseris speciosa, assembly GCA_016490735.1. Taxonomy (NCBI): domain Eukaryota; kingdom Metazoa; phylum Cnidaria; class Anthozoa; order Scleractinia; family Pachyseridae; genus Pachyseris; species Pachyseris speciosa. The sequence continues at coordinate 1,953,357 of JAEMWC010000039.1, forward strand.
TGCAACCAGGTAGCCGACAAAGGCTGTTCCAGGTGTTCGAACCCCTCTTCCCAGTCTCTCTTCGTTTTTTCCGCTCGCTCGCAACATCTTTCATTCTCGCGACGATTTTCGCCGCTCCACACAATCTGAACGCTTGGAACAGGCTATTGCTGATACAACTACTTGCTCAGTCGGTAGAGCGCTGCACCGGTATGGCAGAGGTCGTGGGTTCGAATCCCGTACAAGCCTGAATTTTTTTAGGCTTTATTTTCACTACTGCTTAAGTAGTGTCCATAACTGCGATGATCAGTCACATATTTAATCATTAATCCGCAGTTCAAATATATAATTTTCATATATTCATTCTCATATATTCACCACTCACGTAAGGTATATTACGAACCAATAAAACGACCAGCTCCCAGATGGCTTGTTAGCTCAGTCGGTAGAGCGCTCCACCGGTATCGCAGAGGTCGTGGGTTCGATTCCCGTACAAGCCTGAATTTTTTTTTTCAGGCTTTATTTTCACTACTGCTTAAATAGCGTCCATAACTGCGATGATCAGTCACATATTTAAACAACTACCACTGTTCGCTCCCGACCGCTTTGCCCTTAATATAAGCAAATATTTAACGATTATCCTGCAAAATCGCGCGGAATATCGCCTTGATACTTAGCCGACGAGGCCGTAGGCGGAGTTGATTAAAATGAGGGCATATTCCGCAAGATTGAGCAGGATAATTGTTTTATTATTCAACTCATTGACGACAAAGCACAATCGTCTGCGTTTATTGCAGAAAAAACTGGAAAAGCCGCCATTTTTCTTCGCGACACAAAATTACGTATATCGCAGGATATCTATTGAGTACGCACGACGAATATTGAGCGCGCTATGGCCATATTGTGAATAATAAAAGTAAATATCACGATCATGACAACTAACAACTTCTTTCTTTCTTTCTTTCCAGTGGTTGCCGCTATTCGCCATTGTGTTTGGCCTGGTCTGTGGTTCGGGTATCTATACCTGCTTGTATGTTGACAAAACACTGGACATTAAGATCGACCTTAGTCGAGACAAGTCTGAGCTCCCGGATTATGCGCTCATCATACTGAAGGTGTTTCGTTTCATAGCTGGTTGTTACGTCATGTTTGCCTTGGCACTGTTTTGGAGCTTTACCGTTTGTGTTATGCACATGACGGGCTATTCCATGATAGAATTTCACGGTACGTAGTTTTTGTGTATAAAATTAAACTTTAGAAAATATCCCTCCCCCACCTACGGAAAAAATCTAACCCTTTTCAAGGCTATATAACCCGTTTAAAGCCCGAACCAAGTAGGAAAATAGAAATAACGGCTAGCGCGAAAATGCATGTTTTATTCGTGCAACCCAGACGTTGGTGCAAGAACGAGCGAACAAACAAGTGAACTACCAAATGCAAAAATAAGATTGCCCTGCGCATCCCTGGGCTTAACTTGCGTTTGTTTTGCTTTTGCCTTCGTTTCACTCGCACGTGTAAACCCAAGCTCAATATACGTCAGTGTGAGCCATCCACCATACTTAGTCAACCACTCCGCATGCGTGCAGGGCATGGCTTCCGCTTGATTCTGGATTTGCGTCACGTTCGAACATCGCTGCGTATGCATCGCACAGGTGAACCAGCCCGCGGAAACAACAAGCTGAGACTCCGTTCATAACGATGTGTTCAGTTTTATTTGATCACTGGTTTAATTTCCTGTTTGCACTAATACGCAACTTTTGGTCTCAAGAGTGGTAATCTTCAACCTGCTCACTCTGTCTAGTTAGTGAATCTTTTGGAAACGAGCCCATGCGGAAAGACGCACTGAATACGGGAATTTTTAAGTTTTTGGAAACGTGCCCGTGTGAATGGAACCTTAATCTCAACGACTCCATCAGTGTAGACGGCGAAAAGACGATTGTTGAAAAGAGAAGTTATCGCGGTCCGCACGAGAACGTCTTCTTGTCGAACAAGCGCAAATACACAAGCTTTCGAAAATACGCCGTGACCGGGTTTCCAACGCAGGTTAAACATAAGGCGCCCACCACTTCCTAACCTGCATCCTCCCGAAATGTTACCTTGAAAGATCCAGTCCAGTCAGGTTTTTTAGGTATGTATTCTCTCAGGCCATGGGTCTTGCTATACTTGTCATCCTGTTTAGAAAGGGACAGAACTAGGAAGGGTAAAGGAGCTGGTCCTTGCCTCAGTCCATCCCTCACTCTATGAAAAGTTAAAAACGTAGGAGATGCCTTGCTTAGGGTCCCTTGGTGACTCGCTCCTTTGACAAAAAGAAGTGATCCCCTCAAATTTTCACACCCCTTTACCAATAATACTCATCTATCCTCTCTTGCCTCCAGATGAGATAAGATCGCACCTGGTCGTCAGACATTCACCCATTACCTTCAGACAAGCAGTGGTGACATTCTCAGAGAGAGGAAAGTTTGTCAGAAAATCAGCCTCGGCTTGCAGGGTAAAAAAGCTTTTACCGCTTTTTAAGGATGAGGAAGGGTTTAAGTTGACGAGCTTTTAAAAAGAGCCATTGCCACGGGGATTCCTGTTATGTTACTTTTTCTACTACACGCTTGGCCCGTGTAACACGAAGAGGTAGATTTCAAATTATTTCTTTGAAGGAAAGGTTTATGGCGATTTTTTCAAGACACAATGACAAAACTTGATAAAGTTAGCCTAACTTTTTCAAGTTTAGCCTGCGTAGCAAGCGTTTCCGTTTTGAGCAACGGGATTTTTCGATGTTAATTTTGCCGGCGCGAAAATTGGGCGAGAGGAAAACAATTAAAAAGAGTGCTCTCGTCCAATTTTTCACGCGACCAAAACTTCTTTAGTCTTTCTTTTCTAGGAAACCACACGGAAACGCTTGCTATGCAGGCTATTTTAATTTGCAATCTTTTTCCTCCTCGTCATCGGAAGCCACAGACAACCGTAAATAGTTTCAATGCAGATATTACGTACTTCGTAAGAAAACAGCCCCCCAAAATTAAAGGTTCCATTGTCGCAAATACCTGTTTAGTTTTATCCAAATTACATGACAGTGCCCCTTTAAACGCTAGTTTACAAAGACTTACAAATCAGTTTGTGACGTCAAATCAGGAATAGACCTACGCCTTTCTATAGCTCGGTCGTGTGGCATGATGGGATTTGGTAGCTTTTACAGCCTATAAAGTAATAAAAAGTCAAAATTTGGTAAAAAAAAAAAAAAAAAAAAAAAAAAAAAAAGGCGCAATGCGTTTCGAAAAGGTGCAAATTTTTATTTTGGCATTTGCCGATTCTAGATGATAAAGGAGATGTGTCACATCTGAATCCATCACAGTTGTTCAGCTCGCCAAGTCTCACTGGAGCTAAGTGGATAATACTTAATTCCCCCGATAGACCATTTCTTCGATCATTCCACTGCTGATTCAGAACATTGTTGGAGTTTAAGGCTTAACCCTCCTCGTTTCCCGCACATTTTAGGAAAATTTTTAAACCTGAAAAACAAATCCTTTCCTCTCCATTTTGTAGGTTTCCCTTGCAGTCCTTTTGGTGTATAGTATTGCATCCTTAGCAGTGAATGCATTTCTGTTCTTGTACAAGACTCGGATGAGCGTGTTCGCAATTTACGCGCTGCTTCCAAGCATAACAGCAATCTACCCACTGTGCATGGCTGCCTGGGTCACGAAGCAGTACTCATGGTAAGTCACGTGACTTGTAGTTATGATTTCTCTTCGATTCCTTTCGTCTCTATGGAATGCCAGTTGTAAAGAGCAAACGTTATGAGTTTTATAAGAGAAAGTTTTCTTTGGTCACATTTTTTCCATCAGTTAAGGGGTTGAGCATTAAGTATCAGCACTTCGATTTTTAAACAAGAATTACACGGCAAAATGGTATTTTCTTTCAGGTACCTTGCGGTGGTTGTGAAAGCCTGGGCCGAGCGACCCGAAAGCAGTTCCGAAGAAGAGGAAGAAGCGGCGTCCCAGCGTCATCGGAAAAACGAGAAACAATCGAGGCGTGGACGAGGTCTATGGAAACGAGTTAGCAGTGTGAAGAGCAGCATTCGGAAACCGAACCTTACTCCTGTGCGGAAAACAAATTCCAATCCTCTGACTTCTCAATCAGACAGCGAAGCGAAGTCGGGCGTCGAAGATGTACCGTACACCCGAAGCTATGCCGGAGAAACACATCTTCGTCCACAAAATGCAACATTAAGCGATCCGGAGGTCTCCGATAATGAGACGAGGCCAAACGAACGCGAACCGCCGAGTGCAGATGTGTCCGACGATGAAAGGCAGGGCGAAAAGGATGCAGATTATACCAACGGAGGAAAGCCGAAGAGGTCCCGACGAGAAGTTATGGATCTCGTTCTTCGCGGCGCTGCAAAAGCCGTTGGAAAGATGAGACACAATGCGAAGAAACCCAGGTTTAACTTTGAAAAGTACATTTCCTATCTTCAGAATGTTCTTCCAAACATCGGATTTGATATTATGGGAATTATTGTGACATGGAATATGGTGTCCGCCATTATTTTTCTTGAGGTTTCAGTTTTGGCTCTTTTCGTTCAAGAGTCGATTTTTGGCAACTCAAAGGCGACAGTTGCGTTGTAGAATTGTCTTCGAACTTAACTAACCTGACGCAGCTGCTATATCATACCGCAGAATTTAACGATAAGGTTTGACAGTAGTGCTTTAGTGTCATATTTTCGAAGTCAGGTTTTACTTAAATGAGTCAGAGGGCGTAAAGATGTTGTTGTGGTAGAATTGATCAATTGTGATCTTACTTGTAGTTCAAATAAGTAACATAACACTACAGGAAGACGGCAAAATCCTGACTGTATCAGGGTGCCGTCTTCTTGCCCGAGAAGTCCTTATGCGCAACGTGCGTAGTGGCACAAACGAAAGCCACTGATTGATCAGCTTTTCTGTGATATTGTACATAGAGCAACGGCCTTTAAAGCAATATTAAACCTCTGGAGATCTTATATACTGTCGCGCCCTAAGAAAAGCCAAAAAACGGACAGCCTGTGAGAGGGAGGTTGTTGGAGAGGATATATATATATATATATATATAATTTTTTGGGGGGGAGGGGTGGTTCTCGATTTAAATTTTTAGAGAAAAGTCACATCTTTTAAGACTATTAATCCAGTCCTGTAGTATCGTAATCCGTAATTACTGATAGAACTGTTGTGGTGATCAATTAACCTTGGGGAAGGTGGAAGGGAGGGTGGAATTACTCGGGCTTTGAGTGTAAATTAAACATACGAGTCATTGTTTAACCCTCAACAAGTTTTGAACAGTGGACAGAACTAACGCTCGGATATGTTTGTTTCAGCCATTTGTAGGCTGGATTTATTAAATGTAGACCTAAAACAACTCATACATTACTGCCTGTGCAGAATATTCTTTTAAGTCAAATAAGATTTCAAAATCTGAATAAACGTTAATGTTTACATAACAGGCCCCTTGATTTTGTCTAATTATATTAGCATGGTGGAATTTTGGCGCATACTGATATATAACTGGTCTCCTTCGCAGGCGATTTTTGGGAAGTCATGCGAAGGAGGCTAATATATAACAGAAACTCATTCATTACATATGCACCGATTCATTGATGTGCAACAAGTTTCAAAATGTAGCCGCCCTCCCCCCTCCCTCGTTCACCACAATCACTGGAGAGCGGCAAGAAAACACACGTAAAATTCTTTTTTTGTTGTTTGATGGGAAACAAAAGATCTAATAGGATACCCGGGCAGAAGTCTTCCCAGGTGATGCGAGTGTTACGTTTGCATGAATTGGGGTGAGTTTTTACAGTGTCCGCCTGTTGAGCTTCATGACATGACAGTTAGGAACCAAAGTAGTACCGCACTGGAGGACCAGGTAAATCGTCCTCGCCATCATCTTGAAAGGACACCGTCAGGTCAACGTAAGCTTTACCAGCCGCCTTGATTAGCTTCGTCATTCTGTGGAAGAGTTCGAACAAAACAATGGTCTAGAACCGCTGAACGAACGTCACCCATTTGCCATACGTGGATGGCCTACTGTGGTTAGCAGGACATGGCGTGGGGGAATTTGTTAAGTTCGCTGCGCATTTTTGCCAAATGCAGGTGAAAGCGCACAGAGGGGAGTTGGGGGCGGGGGGCGGGGGGGGGGGGGGGGGGGGTCGTCGGCCACTCGGCAAATGCGGATAGCAGAACACAGGGCAGGGTGATTAACTTTTTTACTCCCACTTAGGAAGAGAGCAATTTTATACACTAGCGTGAAGCTAGGTTTTCTTCCAAGAAATTTCCAAGACGTCTCTTCGGTAACCCAAAACAGCTGCAGAGAGACGTTGCTAAAGTTGTTCTCTGTTACACTAGGTGCTTTTTCCAAAAGCAATTCTGTTTTAAAGTGCAATGATTGAAATGGTAAAGTACCCAGCACATCACTCACTTCTGATCTAGACGTTTAGAGTGTCCAGGCAGCAAAGGTACGTACACAATCTTCACACCATGTACTACAATAGACACCTCAAAACCATACTTGTCCTGTACGGGGAAAATCGCAAAAAAAAAAAAACGAATTAAAAGTAACCTGCAAGCAAGCTCTCTGCTAACAGAGAGTGTTTCCTTACAACACACGTTTACAGTAGGTAGGAAAATGATATTGTATATGGACGAACAACTCTTAGGCCTCTGCAAACGAAAAACTAAACATTGCAAACTTACAAGGTGGAAGTATAACTTGCGCGCACTGCACTAAAACAGGTTGCCCAGATCAATGATGGCATAACATGTTTGGCGTGTCAGTGCCAGGCAATTTGTATTTACTAACCAGAGTAAAGCAACTTTTGGTTTGCCTTCAGTGAAGGGGTCCGACACTGTCTCAACACCTTCACATAGATTGAATTGTGTCTTACCATAAAGTGTTTGAAATTCTCGTTCATTGCTGCATGGAATATAAGGCCGCTTTCGCAGAGTTCGCTTATGACTAGATTTCGACGTACGAGTATCTAAACTCTGGTCTAGTTATATTTTTCCGTGGTGACGGATCTTAGATTGTGATTGGAACATCAGTACTAACCTTGAAAAAGCTTAAAAAGTCTTTTAGTTTAAATTCTTGCGTTCCTTGAACGATCCACTTGTCCCAGTTTGAGAATGACAGACCCTCCCTGTAAGGTGAAATATCACAAGAGTGAATACATTTTCAGTGACACAATACGCTCAACGCGACAACTTCGACATCAGGTACCGTGTCTTTACACGCGGATACAATCTTTGTTCATCTCGACTGTTATGCACATTGCAGCATTCCTAGTTGGCGCTGGAAAAAATACGGGGCACGACTCAGGACGACGGAGGAGAAATGCTTCGCTCCACCTCGCCGCACTTTTTTCCAACACCTGCTACGAACCCTGGTGCGTCGTGGTCAACCTACCTAATGACCGTGACCTCAGGAGGGCCTGGTTCAGAGAATATGACGTAAGGAAGTGCCAGATTCATGAAACAGTTCTTGAAGTCTTCCGCTGGACTCTTCATTACTACTTTGACGAGCTCAATCGCGACCTGGGGCAGAAGAGATTGAAGTTACTCAATGATACATGTTCCCGCAGAGGCTGGGTTTCACCTTTCGACCTATGGTCATAAGTACCGTCCACGAGGGTCAACGGTAAGCGACTTAGGTGTCAAAACAGGTATAGATTCCGACAGTTTATGTGCGAACAAGTGAAAATAAAAACAAACAAACAAACAAACTAGGGATTAGATTTTACGTAACGAACGGAAATCATATACAAATCGCTAACGGGCTGAGGACTCGAGCTTCAGGCAATACTCGATACTCTACCATACTCGATACTCTATCATACTTGATACTCGATACATCCCAGGCACCCCTGTGTCGTATTGTAGTACACCTGAAAACCTAATTCAACCTGAAGGGTTTTAAAAATCATGCTTCTTGTCACTAAATACTTTGGTGTACAAAACATGCGCCGTGTAACTGATCTATATGACACCGGTAGAACTGGAGACATGTTCTGACGAGCTACTGTGCTCCAATACAACTTCCAGTTCAGAAGTAAGCCATACTACAACTTACCAAGCCAGCTACCGCTGCAGTAGTGGTAGCGATGGCGGGAACTATTTTCCCCGCGATTTTTTTGGTTTTTAACCGGTCAGCATTCTCTATACTGTACATAGCAGCGCGGAGATTCTGCAAGATGAACAACATCGAGGAAAGTTTAATCTAAAATCAAACAAGCACGCATTGATTTGCTTTTTTTATTATTATTTTTTTTCATTTCCGTAAATGTCTGAAACATATCTGTATCCGATTCAAAAGACACGATAATTGCCTTGCCATAAAGCCGAATTTATCTGCCTTCTTTGTTGGGAATATTATTTTGATTTGTTTGGCATGATGTTGCTCTTCGGTATAAATCTATTCTCTCTCCACCGAGTCTCCAACCTGATATTTCAAAGGGCCACCGCAACCAGTGGCCTTTGCGCGCCTCTGTTGTTATTATAATTATAATTATTATTATTCACTCGCGCACGTGTTTTTGACACTTTGACAAGTGAGCCAACCATGCGATTTCCCGGATAATAAAAACAGAGGCGCGCAAAGGCCACTGATTGCGGGTAATCCTTTAATAGATACTGCTGAACCACAAGGGAAGCTAAAAAATGTTGGGAACCCTGTGATGAACCAGCATTTCATTCGGGGCAAGGGGACAAGAAGAAGAAATCGTAGACATGACTCGACATCACGTCTTACCATTAGCTTCCCACACAGTCCTTTTTAGGGAACACGTCCCCTAGAAACGACTGCGTGGGAGGCAAGCCTACCATTTGACCTACTTCCCACTCCAACCCAACCTTAGACCTAATTCCGACCCTTATTCTATCCGTATTTAGTATAAATCTACTAGCGTTCTATCACGAATGCCGTTCTCTGATTGGCTACGCTACTCACTATCTATTCTGTGATAGATAGTGAGTAGCGGTTGTCAACAAAATGGCGCCCGCTTCTTCGCGGTTTCGAAGTGTCTGTGAGCAGAATTTGGATAATTTACTTGTTTAGTTTTGAACGACTAGTAGATTTATTCTAAAACAATTAGATTATTCGCTCTCGATTTCTACGCGTGATAGCTGATTCGGGCTACGCCCTCATCACCTATCACGCGATAGAAATCTCGAGCTCATAATCTAATTGTTAAGTATAATTCTGACTCTAATCTTAACCGCCAACCTAACCCTACTCTAACAGTTGGCGATTGAAAATCACTAATTTGTAACCTAATACTCTTTGCTGACTCACGCTACTGTGCGTTAAGAGTGGACCGAGTGAGATTGCATTTCATAGAGAGAGGGGAAATCGACGAAATACTGTTACAATTAAAAAGTACAGCTGAGGTGTAACTCACCGAAGCTGCGGTGATGAAATCGATATGACCATTTGAATCATCGTCTTTCTCAAATTCTTGAGGAAACATCGGTAAAACATCTGCGAGAGAGGACATGAAGAGATTCTGTTTTTTTTGTCATGTAATTGTATCTCGCCCTTACTTCAGAGAAGAGAGAGAGAGACTGAAGAAAGCCGGGGCACACTTCGACAGAGGCTTCTTTGGATACTTCGAGCTTATATCAATGAGAAATGGGAAAAGATGTAGAGAGACTGGAGGGAGGGTTAAATTGTCGCCGGGCCGCGCGAGGGACGTCTCTCCGTCTCCAATTTTTGTCTCCGTCGTATTAAAAAAGCCTGTGCGGAGGAGAGAGGGCCCAAAATGCAGCATAGCACCTTACCTTTGCTGGATTTAACTCCCCTTGCTATCAAGTCTTTAAGATCCGGTATTAACTTATCGACGTCAAATGCTGGCTCTTGAACAGTTTTGGATGCCGTTTCATCGGTTTCGATTTCCTGAAAAAGATGCATTAGTTTGCTTCGATTTGCAGATTTTCACACCGACCATGGTCACGTCGTCACTCGTTAGGTTCAATATTCCACCTATCGACATTCTGACCCTAGCAGCATACAGGACGTTTGTCACATGGGTCTATGGCACTAATGGCTCTCATGACTCTCCTGTAGCTCAGTGGTGAGCATCCGTACTAGTAATCGGAAGGTCACAGGTTCCATTCCTGTTGGGAGAACTCAGCATTCTTCTTTGCGAGTTTGCGTGTGACAGTGTTTAATAAATCACATCCACCTAACTCTCATCACCAATTCTCAACTAACTTTTACAAGGCAACTTTTCACTGACTATTCAAGATAAAACCTTCAGCAACAACACCAGCAATGAAGGCAAAGAAATCAAACCCTTCGTAAACGCAAACTGATGGCTGGCCAAAAGTCACAATTCTCAGATTTTTTTGCGGCCTTTGAGGTAGAATTTGAAGCTTCCCTGAGTGGGTTTCCCTTCCCGCCTATCCACCGGACGACCCACGCAATTGTTTTGACATGCACTGGAGAGGAATCAAGGTTTCCCTGACTTGTAATCATGCAGAAAGAACTTAGAGCAGTTTTCAACTGAGCGTCGTAAAACCAAATCCAAAGCAATTACTCCAGCCAATCACAACAAAGCGAAACAGTGTAATGAACCAATCAGAATTCGAAGTAATTACACGTAACCGGCGCAAATCGCGTGCAAATCAGTCGCGATTGGTTTTGGTTTTGCTTCTCATTGGTTAACAAAGTGGCGCGAGTTTTGCTGGCCAATCACAGAGCGAAGCGATGCAAAACCAAAGCAAACGCAATTTTCTTTCGACACTCAATTGAAAACCGCTCTGACTGGTTGAACTAAAACAATTCACTGAATAAGAATCAATATACACCGGCCTTGCTCACTTGGGCTTACCTTGGAGTTGGGCCGGAATTCGGGTACCTTGACACTTTGAAGTATTTCAGCAATGCGACTATCACTTAAATCCTGTTTCCAAAGAAAAAGGAAGAAAGAAAACAATAATCCTCAATGTAAGCCTTTCATCCATGGAAAAGACGTACGGAGATATCCTTCGAACTATCATGGTTTATAACATTTACATATCGAGTACTGCTCGCTGTAAATTGTCGCCAACTGAATCTGAAAGTGTGGATAAATAAAGTACGGGAGGGTATGTGAGTTGAACCTTAATGGCAATCGATGGTCATGGTAATATATTTATATACAGCTCTTATCACATAGTCTCATGGCGGTTTACAACACTGGCCGGGGAACTTTTTTGGAAGTGAATATAGAATTAGGACAGACACTAGGGGTGGTCACAGCTAGAGTTTTGTTACGACCCTTGTGGTTTTTTTACGTCCCACAGAGTCAGATTATTAAAGTGAAAGTACTGTGAGACAGGACCTACGGTTTATCGTCCTTATCCGAGAAGACTAGAAAGTCTAACCGTTTGTAGATGCCATTACAAAGGCAGCACTGTATCCTAAATTATTTAAAGACCTTAAGTGTTGGTCCAGCGGGGGTTTGAACACGCGACCTCCCGCACGCTAGTCCGTTGCTCTACCAACTGCGGTCGGAGGTTAAAAACACTTGCCTAACGTTCTCAGGCGCAAAAAGGGTACGTAGCGCGTGAACGGCGTTTGGATGTAGTGCAAAAGGGTTCCTGTTAACTGAGGTGTACGACGACCGGATCATTCCTAGTGCTAGATGTTTTTTAGAAAAGAAATTTAGATCTAACTAAGAGCACCAGATCGAGTCCGCGTATAGCTCGGGCTCATTTCCTGAAACAGCGGCGAGCCAAGTTCGCGTATAACTTTCAAGACAGCCAGCGTGACACACGATTATCAAGAGCATGCGCATTCAGTTTAGAAAGTTCGGAGGAAACCCGTTGCAGCTGATAATCCACTGTTGGGCTATGAGATTGTTGTTTTATCAACGGCTATGATTAAAATAATATGATTTGCCACAAAAGGAAAGAGACGCAAAACAAGAAAAGACCTGCAGTCACTGGCTTACTTCTTTATGTATTTAGTTGAACAAACCTGTGTTGTGTATTTGATCCCACAAGTGTCAGCGTGAAGTTTACTGCTACTTCGAATGAACATCATGTGCCTGACAAGGAAACACGAATTCTCAGTTCGTATAATTACTGACCCGAAACATTTTCCCTTCCCTGTCCCCTCAAGAGAAGTTGATTGCAATATATCAACTGAAAAAATAATTTACTAATATTTATACGAGCAATACGAACACATAGAGAACACGTTAGAGTGAATTGCAATGGGCAAAACTAATTAATGAATCACAAATGCAACAACCGAAACATAACATCACGTCCATCCACAGTTTGTGCAGTGTATATAAGTTCCGAGAATGTTGGCTCAATTCAGAGCAAGATACGAAAATTGGTGAAGCAAACCTCGACGCACTTACAGTTCATTCTTTGTGCTAAACTGCTGTGGAATCGGTGGTCTCTTGGGGCTCTGCCAGAAAAGTGCTGCAAACGAAGATAGTAATGTAAGATCAAAGCTAAAACGTGAAATAACGAAACCATCATAAACTCACATCCGTCCTTGACTCTTGTGTCCAAAGGAAACGAGTGAAGTAATTGTTTCGCCTGGGGAAGGAATGACGAGACAAAAAAAGAATTAAAACATAAAGCAATTATCAAGGATTTCTTTTGCGTAATACATAACTCTAAATTCGAATATTCTTGAATTTATAAGCCCTAAAATTATCCTATACCTGACATATCAGCTAACACCCATAACAGACGTTAAGAATGAAATCTTCATGGTCTTCTTCTCCTTGATACGGCAACTTTCCAATCAAAACCCGAAACATGTCACATACAATTTCCCGCCATTTCTCAGAACACCAGTCTGAACTGTCGCGTTGTTTTTCCCGCCACACCGCACAACACCTCAACCAAAGTTTTACACCATCAACTGACAGCCATGTTCGTTGTCGGTCCTACGTTATTTCCCTTTTTTCTGTTACATTTGGTTATTTTTTTTTACTCACCTTGTGGTTGTAGTACTTCTCAAATTCTTTCCTGCTACGTTCCACGCAGCTTGGCCAGTCTTTAGGGTGTCGTTTTAACAATTTTAAAACACGGTAAACGCCTTCTGGTTCGTTTCCGGATTGAAGAGTCTACAGAAGGCGACAGAGAAAAATTCAGTGAGGAACCTGGCGCTAAAGCACCACATCGATAAGGTCTACGCTTAAAACAACAGTGACCAACAATGCAATTTTATGAGTTAAGTTAATTTTTATTCGTCCTCACGCTGTCGCCTGTTTCAAATAAAAGCTCGCTTCCAGAACCGAAAAACAAAATAAACAAAAACAATCCTTACTTCTAGGAGTTGCTCAGGAGATCCATTGGTAGACCAAAATTTCATGTACAATCCTGGCTTTTGAGTGAAACAATTTTCAAACTGAAAAATAAAAGAAGCTAAAATGTAATAAGACTTATCGAAAGTTTGGTCGGGACCAGCGAATAAATTGAAGCTGTCAGGTTGTTCATTTGTTTCTAATTTAAACCTTAAATTAAAGTTAATTTAGTAGGATTTATAAAATACGTTGAACTTCCTCTAAGGCGGACAGTTTTGGGACTAGATCTTGGTGTCCGCATTAGAGAGGTATCCGCCTTAGAGGGAGTTTCGTTACAGAGACTAAAGTATGGGCAATTCGGTCGGGACCAGGCGAAAATATCCGCCTACGGTACTGTCCGCACTGAAGTACAACACTGATAGAAAAAACAGATCCGTTAGCACAATGGATAATTCGAGGAGGTCGTAATAGCCTTACCTTATCTCTGGCCCATTGTATTGTGTGCTCTATGATAGCTGGAAACGACTTGAGCGTACAGTGGGGTACATCTTCCTCTGGAGGGTCTCGCTACGGGAGGCATGACCGAAAAGAATTACAGACAAGTACAGCACAATAATAAACAAACAATGTAAGCAAGATACAGAAAGCTACTTGATAATACCCCAGACCTTGAGCTAAATTCAAGGAATTTTCGGCTGAAAACAGCTTTTCAGAATTCCAGAGTTTTCAAAGTTACACGAAACCAAGAGCCATCAAGGCTCTTGACGAAACATAAAGCGCAAATGCATTACCAGTACGTCACGCAACACTTTTCCGCAGAAGGTTTGCGGGGGCGACAAGCAAGTAAACATATGTTGATAACACCCACCTGACTGGCGTAAGACTCTGTGAGATGGGGAACTATCACCTGTTGAAAATAGTGAATGATCAATGAACGACCAACGAAAAGTAAAGCCAGAAGGTCAATGCAAGTGCCAGTTAGTCTGCCTTTTTATGTTTACCGATGAATTACGAGGAAGAGAAGAAAAATCAGCGGTATTCTCACCTGAACATGTCCCTTTGGTCCCATTGTTCCTGACTCCAGCAGAGCCCTTTGGTTACTCACACAACGACTATAGAAACAACACAATACAAGGTTCCTAACGGTCCATGTGCAGATCAAGAAGAGGTACACACGAGGACAACAGAGAACAATAGACCCCTTAGAATGCTCAGCAGGGGAAGGGTAGGAAAGAAAACCACTAGGGTGGGGTGGGATATGGAAAGAGCGAGTACCCCTACTCAACTAGCCTGCTTTCTACGTCTGCCACGCAGGCGACTCAACTCGAGTTAATTAAACTCGACTGGCAACTGATATAACCAAACCGATTTTCTTCATTGTACTGTTGTTGATTGATTCTTACCTGTCCATGTACCGCCTTGCCTCCACATTGTCCAAAGCATTAACTACCACATCCTGAGACTCGAAAAACTGATCCGTGTACAGTGTTTCTTCTGTTTCTGGGCAAACTGCAAGACAGTGAAACAACAAAAACGAACAAAGCATTACAATCAGACCTCTAAAACTGAAAAATGGAGATCATCGAGATATCGCTTTAATGTTATTTTAACTTACTTCCATAATACAGTGAAAGTCTTTTTTAGCCCTATGAGCACGACTTCCCATTAAATTTGTCACTAACTTGATATGTACGGAAATGTCCAGCCATAATGCGCTGGTCGATCACAGTCATTAAACACAATACAGATAGCAGAGAATGTCGGTCGCCTCGCCTACATTGAAGTTAACTCGCCTACACGTTTCAAGATAACTCGCCTACACATTCGGAGTTGACTTTGAAAATTCAAAAGGTGTGATTTTTGGAGTAAATGCAGAATACCGTCGGCCACCTTAAGTTAAACCCCTAAAAAAGCTGTCTACATGGATACGCAGTCATTCCTTGCCAATGCTTTAAGAACGAGACATGCATATATTTCATATTACCTACGCGGCTACACGGCTGCTACGGGACTAAGTGGTGGATATTTTGGGCAAATCATTTATTTGGACCCGCGTTTATTCATACCCTTTGTTGCTATTTAAATTATGTTGAACCTTAAAATTATTTAACATAAAAAATAACTCCAAATGTGTAGGCGAGTTAACTTGAAACGTGTAGGCGAGTTAACTTCAGTGTAGGCGAGTTAACTTGTGGGCGAGGCGACCGGTTTCCATAGCAGAGATGCGCTGCCTAGTTCAACTGAATTTCCTGGCAAGATGGCCAAATGATGCCAATTGGCATCGTCCTAATGTTATCCGCCACCAGTCAGGCGTCATGCACCTTATTTGTTTTCTGTCATCAAACACGGCACACGTGACACGTTGCACCGTATTTCGTGACATTTTTCTACCACAGAAAAACACAACAACCAAACCTTCCAGTTTTTCGCGCTGAAAAATGCGCCACAGGTTTCACTACTTTGAACGAAATTTTCCCGCGAAGAACACCTTACCCTTATGCTGATGTGGATCCACATGAACATCTGAAAAGAAGAAGAACATAAAATAAGGTACAGGACTATAAAATGAAGGAACATAAATCAAGTGATTTTTTTTTTACACAGTGGGTGGAATAAAAATATTCTTGCACAGAACAGAAAAAGTATCTTTTTTAGAATGGACCTGTCATTGTCATTCACTACCTCCTTTGATCTACTAATTGTGTATTATTATGTCCATTATAGAAAGATTATTGGAGTGTATTTTATAGCCAATATCGCTGCCTTTCAACCTACCTGGGTTTATTAATTTAACCGACGATGCAGCGGTTACTGACTTGGGTTTCTGCAAAGGGACAAAGTACTCAGTATAAGGAGTTCACACGAAAATACAACAACAACCACAACAACAACATCTTTACTGTACCTTGAATTTCTTTCTTTGTTACAAAATTATATAAGTTAATACATAAGAAAAGGTGCGGACCTTCAGAAATAACTATTAAGAGTTAAAAATGCCTGAAGGTCAGTAATTGCAGGATATAAAAATAAATTAGTGAAATGGATCAGAGGTACAATACACTCAAGAAGTAGAGCAAAACACGCACCAGAAAACATACACTAACACACAGAAAAACAGACACAGTATTAGAAAATAATTATAATATAATGTACATCATATCAATAAGCAAGATTATTGATTAGAAGCAAAGAGAATAGCATGTGAAAAAAAAAGATGTCTTAATAATCATCAAGAAGTTTGTTTTTTAGAACCTTTTTAAACTGACTCATAGACAGGGCTTTAACATTTTACTCGATTAAATTCCAGATTTTTGGTCCTTGAAAACGTATATTGAAAATGCCATAATTAGTTTGAGGTTTAGGTAAATAATAAGTTTGTCTCCAGGCCAGGTGAGTATTATGACTATGAATTTTGTGAACTGGAATAAATAAATCATTAAAAACGGATGGTAATTGATGATTGTGAAACTTATACATAAAGATTGCAACTGAATATTTAACCCATTGACTACCGGCGGTTTTTACATTTTCGGAGTGATTTTCCACCTATAAACGATGAATAGCAATTCGTGACTCTTTATTTGAACTACCAGGGAAAAGTGGTGCTGTCCTAAGGCACTGGAGGCTCAAGGTTTCTGAAAACGTCATTTTGACGTAGCTATTTTTTATCCGTGAAGCGACAACAATGGCCCAAGTTCGGGCATATAATTCATGTTAACACACATATAGTCACCCGGACATCCTTAGTATACCCTAGTATACACTTATAAACTCTAGTATACCCTTATGAACCCTAGTATACCCCTATATACCCTGGTATACCCCTATAAACTCTAGTATACCCCTATATACCCTTATAAACCCTAGTATACTCCTATAAACCCAAGTATACCCTAGTAAACCCTGGTATACCCTTATAAACCCTACTATACCCTTTTAAACTGTAGTATACCCTTATAAACCCAAGTATACCTTGGCAAACCCTGGTATACCCTTATAAACCCTAGTATACCCTTTTAAACCCTAGTATACCCTTATAAACCCTAGTATACCCTTATAAACCCTAGTATACCCTAGTAAACCCTGGTATACTCCTATAAACCCTAGTATATCCTAGTAAACCCTAGCATACTCCTATAAACCCAAGAATACCCTAGCAAAACCTGGTATACCCTTATAAACCCTAGTATCCCCTTTTAAACTCTAATATACCCTTATAAACCCTAGTATACCCTAGCAAACCCTGGTATACCCTTATAAACTCTAGTATATCCTAGTAAACCCTAGCATACTCCTATAAACCCAAGTACACCCTAGCAAACCCTGGTATACCCTTATAAACCCTAGTATACCCTTTTAAACTCTAGTATACCCTTATAAACCCTAGTATACCCTAGCAAACCCTGGTATACCCTTATAAACTCTAGTATACCCTTATAAACCCTAGTATACCCTTATAAACCCTAGTATACCCTTATAAACCCTAGTAAACCCTAGTAAACCCTGGTATACTCCTATAAACCGTAGTATACCCTAGCAAACCTTGGTATACCCTTATAAACCCTAGTATACCCTTTTAAACTCCAGTATACCCTTATAAACCCTAGTATACCCTTATAAACCCTAGTATACCCCTATAAACCCTGGTATACCCCTATAAACCCTAGTATACCCTTTTAAACTCTAGTATACCCTTATAAACCCTAGTATACCCTTATAAACCCTAGTATACTCCTATAAACCCTAGTATACCCTAGTAAACCCTAATATACCCTTATAAACCCTAATATACCCTTATAAAGCCCTGTATACCACTATGAACCCCAGTATACCCTAGTAAACCCTAGTATGCTCCTATAAACCCAAGTATACCCTAGCAAACCCTGGTATACCCTTATAAACCCTAGTATACCCTTTTAAACTCTAGTATACCCTTATAAACCCAAGTATATCCTAGCAAACCCTGGTATACCCTTATAAACCCTAGTATACCCTAGTATACCCTTATAAACCCCAGTATACCGTTGTAAACCCCAGTGTACCCTTATACACCCTAGTATACCCTAGTAAACCCTAGTATACTCCTATAAACCCTAGTATACCCTAGCAAACCCTGGTATACCCTTATAAACCCTAGTATCCCCTTTTAAACTCTAGTATACCCTTATAAACCCAAGTATACCCTAGCAAACCCTGGTATACCCTTATAAACCCTAGTATACCCTTATAAACCCTAGTATACCCTTATTAACCCTAGTATACCCTTATAAACCCTAGTAAACCCTAGTAAACCTTGGTATACTCCTATAAACCCAAGTATACCCTAGCAAACCCTGGTATACCCTTATAAACCCTAGTATACCCTTTTAAACTCTAGTATACCCTTATAAACCCAAGTATATCCTAGCAAACCCTGGTATACCCTTATAAACCCTAGTATACCCTTTTAAACTCTAGTATACCCTTATAAACCCTAGTATACCCTTATAAACCCTAGTATACTCCTATAAACCCTAGTATACCCTAGTAAACCCTAATATACCCTTATAAACCCTAATATACCCTTATAAAGCCCTGTATACCACTATGAACCCCAGTATACCCTAGTAAACCCTGGTATACTCCTATAAACCCTAGTATACCCTAGTAAACCCTAGTATGCTCCTATAAACCCAAGTATACCCTAGCAAACCCTGGTATACCCTTATAAACCCTAGTATACCCTTTTACACTCTAGTATACCCTTATAAACCCAAGTATATCCTAGCAAACCCTGGTATACCCTTATAAACCCTAGTATACCCTAGTATACCCTTATAAACCCCAGTATACCGTTGTAAACCCCAGTGTACCCTTATACACCCTAGTATACCCTAGTAAACCCTAGTATACTCCTATAAACCCTAGTATACCCTAGCAAACCCTGGTATACCCTTATAAACCCTAGTATCCCCTTTTAAACTCTAGTATACCCTTATAAACCCAAGTATACCCTAGCAAACCCTGGTATACCCTTATAAACCCTAGTATACCCTTTTAAACTCTAGTATACCCTTATAAACCCAAGTATACCTTGGCAAACCCTGGTATACCCTTATAAACCCTAGTATACCACCCTTAAGGCCATGTTACATGAGGCAATTTTTCTTGCAACTCGCAACGTAACAAACGTTGCGTTGCAAGTTGCGAGAAAAAATTCACGTGTAACATCCCATTTTGCAACTGCAATTGTTGCGTTGCGAGTTGCGAGAAAAGTTGCCAACGTGTAACATACCCTCTGCAACTTGAAAGGTTTTTTATTCGTCATCGTTGCGTTGCGAGTTGCAAGAAAAATTGCCTCGTGTAACATGGCCTTTAAGCCGCGGCTACACGAGCGATTTTTTGCTTGCGATGGTGATGCGATTTTTTTGGAAAATTGTCGCATCGCCGGCGTGCGGTGAAAATCACCCGTGTAGCCACCCTCGCACAGGTGATGCGACAGCTCAAGAAATCGCAGAAAAAGAATCGCGAAAAATTAAAATCATTCAATTTCTCGCGATTTTTTTCTTGCGATTTTTTACCTGTTGCGTTGCCAGTTCAAGGGTGGCTACACTTGCGATTTTCATCGCGCGCTGGCGACGCGACAAATTGAAAAAATCGCATCACCGGCGGGAACGAAAAATCGCTTGTGTAGCCAGGGCTTTAAACTGGCAACGCAACAGGTAAAAAGTCGCAAGAAAAACATCGCGAGAAATTGAATGAGTTTAATTTTTAGCGATTCTTTTTCTCCGATTTTTTGAGCTGTCGCATCACCTGTGCGAGGGTGGCTACACGGGTGATTTTCACTGCGCGCTGGTGACGCGACAATTTAAAAAAAAAATCGCATCACCATAGATAGCAAGAAATCGCTCGTGTAGCCGCGGCTTTAGCCTCAATAACCTCGCTGTTGAGATCAAAATTCTAAAGAATTTGTTATCCCGAGCGAGGTTAGTGAGGCTGTTTTGAATGCAAACTAAAGAATAATTTAAAGGCAGCCATTTTTGCATAGGGTCTATAAGGTGAAATCATCTGGCCCCGGTTGATGAACTGGTGGATAATGCTGTCCACTGGATTAATAACTACCCAGTGGATAGTCTAGTTTGTTTTGCCAAAACGTATCCAATGGATAGTTATTTATACCACCACTGGATAGTGTTATCCACGCTTTGAACAACTGTTGCGGTCAGTACAATAGCTTTGCACGCACTGTTGGCTCTCAGCAGCATTTTGCAAGCACAAAATTCTATGTTTTTCTGTGAATAGGTTGGTCTTATTTCAGAGTTATGCGATTTGCGACGATTATTACATTAGATTCCCCAAACTGTGCAATCTAATAAAAATATATAAATTTAGGCAAGCCTAAAACCAAAACTCCCAGATACTTTAATGAGTTATCAGCTGTGATCACATAAAAAAATTGCTCACAAAGTTATCGAAAAGTTAATTGAGTTGTTTTCCTCGATTAAGCGCCAAAATTCACAACATATTTTCGATGAGTCGTCGTAATTTAAAAGCGCATCTAGATTCCTTGAAACTGCATCAAGCGTTATCTTTGATTGTTATAACTTTGCTCGAATTGTTCTGTTTTACATTTTCTGAATTTTTTAAGGAATTTGATTTATCTTGAATGTATTTCTATAATTGTTGGGAAGTTGTATGTCCAAAAAAAACTCTGAACTCAAATATTAAATCGCCACGTAAACCGAAAGATGTTTCTGCGGTTTTCTGAAAGCTAATTCTGAATCCACGGGGTTGCAATTTTAACACACTGGCAATAATGAATCCAAATTGACCACTTGGATAATATAAGTCTCTTATTTATGTGTGTGGGTGTGCAGTGTTGTTAAATAGTTCTTTTCGCTTTTGTTTTGACTTGTTTCAGTTGCAGTATTTATCTGCATTTTGCGAAGGCGTAATCTTGCGGCTGGATATTTAATTTTTATATTCTCTTTACAAATCCGTTTAAAATCAAATGACAGTTAACCTTACAACTTAAGAGAAAATTTCTGTTAAATGTTTGTGAAGTGTGAATGCACAACAAAAACGAAATAAAACCAAGAGCTTAAAATTAAAAGCAGCAGCGTAAACAAAATGGTTAGACTGAATCCGAAATCTTAATATAGAACTTCTTTCATACATGTAACTGGGAGATATAAGTATAAAAACAGACAATTACAAAAAAATTAGACCAAGAATAGTTAGTAACCTAGTTTGTTTCCTCATATTTGGAGAGCCTTTGTCAATTCAGCATAATAAAGTTCAAACCAGCTTAATAAATATCGGACACGAAGCAGAAACGGTAGAGGGTATTGAATGGTAGAAAGTATTAATCTCTCTTTCCTTTTGACTGCCCGTTAATGTAACCTGCTTCTGCCTACTCTTCTATGATTTCTTTCATGTTCTTTGTATGAAACACTGAGTTTGTGGAATTTCCTTAATAAATTTGCCTTCATTTCACTTGGCACGACACAACATAATTACCAAGAACACTTTTTTAAACATCTGCTTTATTAATTCCGTGTTTGCTTGTTAATTTCAGCTTCTAATCTGGATATTGTGACTGGTTGTATGATACTGTTTACGTTGACCCATACTTTGTTCGCAATCACCTTGTTGAACGAAGAGACACAGCGATATGTCGATAACATTATCAAACAGTTTGAAGAGGATTCTCAACGTTTCAAGCATTGTCTTGTTATTTATCCTCCTTTACCAGCTCTCGGCTCGTCAAAAGACTTTTTTTTTCTTGCCGAAGTTGATGATCTGGAGTCCCAAAGAGCAATTTGAAATTTCCATTAAGTGTCCCAAGCATGGAACTGAACTGCAGCCATCACTCTGGACAAGTGACATTTCTGGAAAGGGAGGTCAAATTGCTAGACTCGTTTATGATCTCATGGGAAACGTCATTCTTATTCAAAGAATATATCTTTGTGTTAATGGTGGGCGACGTCATTTGATGCGAGCAACTACACCAGATATTCATAACGTCTTGCCCAGTTATATTCAAGAATATTTTCCTGCTGTAATTTTTCAGCGAGCGAAAAGAGTTGGAGGGAGTTGGGGGAGTGGGGAGAAAGACGTTCCCTCATGTCAGGAACTTGTTGAAAACGAGACAAATATCTCGGATAAGCAAAGCATTGCTGAGATACTTAACTCGTTTTTTGTCGATCAACCGAAGAAACTGGTTGCAGCGCTTGAGCTTGGCTCGTTGAACGTCATCTCAACGACGACTACTATCAGACAAGGCATTGGTGCATTTGACCTCCCAAGAATAACTCAGAAGAGGGTTGTAGAGTTGCTGTTATCTATTCCAACCCATAAGGCCACCGGAGACGACGGCATCAGTGCCAAAATACTTAGAATTGCTGCTCCAGCAATTGCACCATCGCTGACGAAGTTATTGAATTACTGCCTGTCTGCACAGACTTTCCCTACCATCTGGAAGATCGCAAAAGTCACCCCTGGTTTTAGAGGAAACGGCAGTAGGAATGATAAGAACAACTATATACCGATTTCTGTGCTCCCCATTCTTTCGAAAGTGCTGGAGAAACACATTTGCGATCATCTATGTAACTTCTTGAAGGAGAATGTTTGTTCCACCCTCTCCAGTCTGGGTTTAGAAAATCTCATTCCCCTGAAACTGCGCTTATCCGATTGGTAGACCAGTTACTGTTCAACCTTGACAATGGTAAAGTCACTGGACTTGTTTTTATTGATTACAAGAAGGCGTTTGATCTGATCGACCATAAATTACTACTGTTAAAATTAAGGGCCCTTGGAGTGGATGAGAGCAGGTTACCCCTATTCCGTGACTATCTGAATGGAAGATGCCAGTATGTGAACATAAACGGGTACCATTCTACTAAAAGAGCCATAACATCTGGAGTTCCACAGGGCAGCATCCTAGGACCAATTCTATTCCTTGTATTTATTAATGACTTACCTGCAACACTGCAGCACTCTGTGGCTGATATTTATGCCGACGACACAACTATTAGCTACTCCACCCATTATACGACGGCACCGAATGATATCTCGGACGACCTTCAGACGGATATTGATGAAATCTTGAATTGGTCAGCAGACAACAAAATGATACTTAATGAAACCAGAACAAAATCTATGCAGTTGTTACTGGCAAACGGTTAGCCAAGAAAGTCCAGTCCACTCTGCAGTTACACGTAAATTCTACTGAACTTGAACAAGTGAGCTCGCATAAACTATTAGGAGTCAAGATTGACAGCCAGCTTACTTTTGACCAACATGTTGAAAAACTATGCACGAAGCTATCGCAGAGAATCGCCGTGTTGCGGAAAATAAGGCGCTTCCTGCCGCTAGACCAACGGAAACTCTACTATAATGCTATGATCAAGCAGACGATGCTATATGCATCAACCGTATGGACATCTTGTTCTGTCGAGAATATACAGAAAGTTTTTAAACTTCAGAAACGCGCGGCACGTGCAATTCTCGGGGCCGATACCAAAGCGAATAGCGTACAACTGTTTAGAAAATTGGATTGGGTTCCATTTTTTCACGAGGCCAAAGTGAATAGGTTATTAATGGTATACAAACGACTGTTTGGGGACTGTCCATCTGATATGTCTCAGATGCTGACGAGAAACGCTGATGTCAATGAAAGACCAAGCAGACATGGGCTATTAAACTTTGTCTGTCCCCGATTCAAACGGGAGTCAGAGGGAGGAAGGTCTTTCACAGTATCGACCACACGCCTCTGAAATATGATACGAAGTAATATTAGAAGCAAACCAAGTTTGGCAAGTTTTAAGAAGACCATGATTGTTTATTTTAAGGACAGCTACAAACACCTAGATCGTTTTATCCTCTAGTTTAATTGTGCTACATTTTTTCATAGCGTATTTTAATTGAATTTTTATTATTCTAGTTTCTTGATTTTACCCAATATTTTTGTTCCTTTGTATTATATATTGAGGGCCACTGGTTTTTCAGTTTTTTACTGTCACGTGTCTACCCTCGTTAAATAAAGTTGATTATTATTATTATTATTATTATTATTATTATTATTATTAATATTATTATTATTATTAGGCTGGCTTTCCAGGGATATGCTTGGGATTAGAAGGGTGTAGTAGGGTTTACAAGGGTGTTTAAGGTTTTACATAACTAAAATGAGGTTTAAAAGGGTGTTACGGTTTTTAGAGTGTACAGGGGTTTACTAGGATATTTTGGAATTTACACAGGTATAACAGGGTTTACTAGAATATTTTAGGGGTTTACTGAAGGTTTTATAAGCATGACTAGGGTTTTCAAGGGTTTACAATGCTCTGCTAGGGTTCAATAGGGCAAACAACGGCTTACAAGGGCATAACGGGGTTTAGTAGGGTATACTAGGGTTTAAAAAGGTGTGATGGGGTTTACTGGGGTGCGCTAAGGTTTACAGTAACGTTACTAGGGTAACCTAACGTTTACTAGGGCTAGCAAGGATAAAATAAGGGTTTATTAAGATTTATAAGGGTATACTAGGGTTTGCTAGGGTATACTAGAGTTTATAAGAGTATATGAGGGTTTATAAGGGTATACTTGAGTTTATAGTGGTATACAGGGGTTTATAAGGGTATACTGGGGTTCATAGGGGTATACAGGGGTTTATAAGGGTATATTAGGGTTTATAAGGGTATATTAGGGTTTATAAGGGTATGCTGGGTTTTTCTAGGGTATACTAGGTTTCACAAGGGTATAAAAGGGTTTACAAGGGTATACTAGGGTGTATAAGGGTATACTGGGGTTTACAACGGTATACCAGGGTTTATTAGTGTATACTAGGGTTTATAAGGATATACTAGGGATTATAAGGGTATACCAGGGTTTATAGGGGTATACTAGAGTTTAAAAGGGTATACTAGGGTTTATAAGGGTATGCCAGGGTTTATAAGGGTATACTAGGGTTTATAAGGGTTTACTAGGGTTTATAAGGGTAAGCCAGGGTTTATAAGGGTATACTAGGGTTTATAAGGGTATACTAGGGTTTATAAGGGTATACCAGGGTTTATAAGGGTATACCAGGGTTTATAGGGGTATACTAGGGTTTATAAGGGTATACTAGGGTTTATAAGGGTATACCAGGGTTTATAAGGGTATACCAGGGTTTATAGGGGTATACCAGGGTTTATAAGGGTATACTCGGGTTTATAGGGGTATACTAGGGTTTGTAAGGATATACGAGGGTTTATAGGGGTATACTAGGGTTTATAAGGGTATATCAGGGTTTATAAGGGTATACCAGGGTTTATATGCGTATACCAGGGTTTACAAGGGTATACTAGAGTTTATAAGGGTATACTAGGGTTTATAAGAGTATACAGGGTTTATAAAGGTATACTAGGGTTTATAATGGTATACCAGAGTTTATAAGGGTATATTAGGGTTTATAAGAGTATACTAGAGTTTATAAGGGTATACTAGGGTTAATTAGGGTATACCAGGGTTTATAAGGGTAGACTAGTGTTTATAAGGGTATACTATGGTTTAAAAGGGTATACCAGGGTTTATAAGGGTATACCAGGGTTTATAGGGGTATACTAGGGTTTATAAAGGTATACTAGGGTTTATAAGGGTATACTAGGGTTTACAAGGGTATACCAGGGTTTATATGGGTATACCAGGATTTATAGGGGTTTATTAGGGTTTATAAGAGTATACTAGAGTTTATAAGGGTATACTAGGGTTAATAAGGGTATACCAGGGTTTATAAGGGTATACCAGGGTTTATAGTGGTATACCAGGGTTTATAAGGGCATACTAGGGCTTATAGGGGTATACTAGGGTTTGTAAGGGTATACCAGGGTTTATATGGGTATACCAGGGTTTACAAGGGTATACTAGAGTTTATAAGGGTATCCTAGGGTTTATAAGAGTATACAGGGTTTATAAGAGTATACAGGGTTTATAAGAGTATACAGGGTTTATAAGGGTTTACTAGGGTTTATAAGGGTATACTAGGGTTTATAAGGGAATACCATGGTTAATAAGGGTATACCAGGGTTTATAAGGATAGACTAGGGTTTATAGGGGTATACCAGGGTTGATAAAGGTATACTAGGGTTTATAAGGGTATACTAGAGTTTATAAGGGTATACTAGGGTTTATAAGGGTATACCAGGGTTTATAGGGGTATACTAGGGTTTATAAGGGTATACTAGAGTTTATAAGGGTATACCAGGGTTTATAAGGGTGTACCAGGCTTTATAGGGGTATACTAGGGTTTATAAGGGTGTACCAGGGTTTATAGGGTATACTAGGGTTTATAAGGGTGTACCAGGGTTTATAGGGGTATACTAGGGTTTATAAGGGTATACTAGAGTTTATAAGGGTATACTAGGGTTTATAAGGGTATACCAGGGTTTATAAGGGTGTACCAGGCTTTATAGGGGTATACTAGGGTTTATAAGGGTATACTCGGGTTTATAAGGGTATACTAGAGTTTATAAGGGTATACCAGGGTTTATAGGGGTATACTAGGGTTTATAAGGGTATACTAGGGTTTATAAGGGTATACTAGGGTTTATAAGGGTATACCAGGGTTTATAGGGGTATACTAGGGTTTATAAGGGTATACTAGAGTTTATAAGGGTATACCAGGGTTTATAAGGGTGTACCAGGCTTTATAGGGGTATACTAGGGTTTATATGGGTATACCAGGGTTTACAAGGGTATACTAGAGTTTATAAGGGTATCCTAGGGTTTATAAGAGTATACAGGGTTTATAAGGGTATACTAGGGTTTATAAGGGTATACTAGGGTCTATAAGGGTATACCAGGGTTTATAGGGGTATACCAGGGTTTATAAGGGTATACTAGGGTTTATAATGGTATACCAGGGTTTACTAGGGTATACTAGGGTTTATAAGGGTATACTAGGGTTTTTAAGGGTATACTAGGGTTTATAAGGGTATACTAGGGTTTCTAAGGATATACCAGGGTTTATAGGGGTATACCAGGGTTTATAGGGGTATACCAGGGTTTAAAGGGTATACTAGGGTTTATAAAGGTATACTAGGGTGTATAGGGGTGTACCAGGGTTTATAGGGGTATACTAGGGTTTATAAGGGTATACTAGGGTATGCTAAGGATGTCCGGGTGACTATATGTGTGTTAACATGAATTACTTGCCCAAGTTCGGTTTGCTTGCGATTTCTGCTAAATTGTCAGCCATTTTTCATCTTTAGCGGCTGCCTGATGAGCATCATTAAGCGTGACGGTAGCTAAGAGTCCACTTTCTAAAAGAACCGAGCAAGGTGATGTACTTTGTTGTTGAATTTGGCTTGTCACTCGACGAACTGGGAATTTGGCCGGTCGAACACTTAGTACCTTTGGGACTCAGCTATTGATGAATTTAGGGATTAGTTTCTAAAGAAACTGTGGTGCTGTGTCGGTGGGGAAGTGAAACACGAAAATTTGGTTTATCAACGGAGTTGATAATGTAAATTGACCACCGTACAGGGATTCGATTAGCTGACGTTTCGAGCGTTAGCCCTTCGTCGGAGCAAATCGAGGAATTGTGGTTTGTGTATGGTTTATATACAGGAAATGGAGCTACGCTATTGGTGGTAACATGGTAACGTGAAAAACATGAATAAATTAATTGAATGAAAAGCGCTCGTTGACACCGTGGGGATTAAGAGTGCCAATTTGAAAGATCAGTTTTTGCTCGAGATTTTTACGGCTTTCCGTGGTACCTTGATGTAGGGAAAGGCCGGAGATCGACATGTGTTGTTTGGAATGGTTAGGGAGATTAAAATGCCGAGCGACAGGTTTGGATGCGTCTTTGTCATCTTTCTCAACATCACGAAGATGTTCTCGGAATCGGTCACCTAGTCGTCTTCCTGTTTCGCCGATGTATAACTTTTTGCATAATGTGCAGGTTATGCAATAGATAACATTTGCGGAGGTACACGTGAAACGATCAGTGATCTTAACAGATCGCTTAGGGCCCGATATTTTGTCAGTGTTTTGAATGAAAGGACAAGTTTTGCATCGCGAGCGCGCGCATTTAAAAGTGCCAGGTTGTTCAGTCGTTTTGAATGCGCTTTTAACTAGAAAGTTACCTACATTTTTGTCGCGTTTGAATGAAATCAGCGGTGGTTCCGAAAAGATTCTAGCAGTTTCTGGATCATTTTGCAGTATCTTAAAGTTATTAAGAATGATGGCTTTAACTGGGTTATTATGCGGGTGAAATGTGGGGGTGAATGGAATTCTGTCATTCTTTTCCTTTTGTGACGTCTGTAGTGCTGACTGTTGATCAATCTGCTGAGCGCAGTGATGGCCCGATTGTACTACAGAATCAGGATAGCCACGTTTCTCGAAAAAATGGCACATTTCCTCTGATTTGTTGGAAAAATCAGAGTCATCACTACATAGACGTCGAAGTCTAAGAAATTGAGAATAGGGAATGGCGTTTTTGACATGAGATGGATGTGAAGATGAATACAACAAATAACTGTGAGAATCGGTGGGTTTGTAGTGCACACTGGTACATAAGCCGTTGCCGCTGATAAAAACTTTGATATCAAGAAAGGCCAGGGAAGTTTCCGAAATTTCCCAGGTATATTTTAGAGCCGGGTGAAAGGAATTAAGCGCCGTTAATTCCTTTCACCCGGCTCTAAAATATACCTGGGAAATTTCGGAAACTTCCCTGGCCTTTCTTGATATCAAAGTTTTTATCAGCGGCAACGGCTTATGTACCAGTGTGCACTACAAACCCACCGATTCTCACAGTTATTTGTTGTATTCATCTTCACATCCATCTCATGTCAAAAACGCCATTCCCTATTCTCAATTTCTTAGACTTCGACGTCTATGTAGTGATGACTCTGATTTTTCCAACAAATCAGAGGAAATGTGCCATTTTTTCGAGAAACGTGGCTATCCTGATTCTGTAGTACAATCGGGCCATCACCGCGCTCAGCAGATTGATCAACAGTCAGCACTACAGACGTCACAAAAGGAAAAGAATGACAGAATTCCATTCACCCCCACATTTCACCCGCATAATAACCCAGTTAAAGCCATCATTCTTAATAACTTTAAGATACTGCAAAATGATCCAGAAACTGCTAGAATCTTTTCGGAACCACCGCTGATTTCATTCAAACGCGACAAAAATGTAGGTAACTTTCTAGTTAAAAGCGCATTCAAAACGACTGAACAACCTGGCACTTTTAAATGCGCGCGCTCACGATGCAAAACTTGTCCTTTCATTCAAAACACTGACAAAATATCGGGCCCTAAGCGATCTGTTAAGATCACTGATCGTTTCACGTGTACCTCCGCAAATGTTATCTATTGCATAACCTGCACATTATGCAAAAAGTTATACATCGGCGAAACAGGAAGACGACTAGGTGACCGATTCCGAGAACATCTTCGTGATGTTGAGAAAGATGACAAAGACGCATCCAAACCTGTCGCTCGGCATTTTAATCTCCCTAACCATTCCAAACAACACATGTCGATCTCCGGCCTTTCCCTACATCAAGGTACCACGGAAAGCCGTAAAAATCTCGAGCAAAAACTGATCTTTCAAATTGGCACTCTTAATCCCCACGGTGTCAACGAGCGCTTTTCATTCAATTAATTTATTCATGTTTTTCACGTTACCATGTTACCACCAATAGCGTAGCTCCATTTCCTATATATAAACCATACACAACCCACAATTCCTCGATTCGCTCCGACGAAGGGCTAACGCTCGAAACGTCAGCTAATCGAATCCCTGTACGGTGGTCAATTTACATTATCAACTCCGTTGATAAACCAAATTTTCGTTTTTTATTGATGAATTTCTCGACCTACCGCCACATATTTTGGAATTTCTGAGTACTGAAGATGACCACAAGCAGGAATTTTTGGCAGTAGGTCGGAGTGGCTGTAGACTGTAGGCTGTATATGTGAAAGAATTGGGAGAAGGAACGGGTGCTGTCAAAAATTCTCGTCATTTCCCAGCATGCAATGTGGTCTAGATGTTGAAAATGGCGGAAAGGCCCGAATGCACTGGAACAAAAGGCTGTATCTACGCTCGGGAGAAGAATATCAACAAAAAAAGTCATTTCTAAGCTAGAAAAAGGACTGAATTTCGTTATGATGGTTGAAGTTTGGTTTTACGGCGATGATTTCCTTAAAAAACATGAAGGCAAAAAGGGGCATTTTTGTGGTTTCTCTTTGACGTTAAAAACGGTCAGTTTCGTTCTTGTCCAAACTCAAAAGGCCATATTTGGTAAAAATAGCTACGTTTCTTGCATTTATTGGATATCCAAATTTAAAGGGCATTCCATTTCGTGCTCACAACTAACAGTTAAGGCAATATTCGTGCGATTGAGAAAGTTGCAATGTTTTGAAGCATGGGAGTTTTTTACGGCCGGTTTTGGCCGGCACGGGTGCCAATGGGTTAACAAGATCACTAAATTTGACAATTTTTAGCTGTTTAAATATAGGACTTGAATGCTTCAAACTTTGACTTTGAAAAAGTGTGAAGAGTGGTATAATATGTGTTTCCCCAGGCAATTATCCCATAAATTAAGAAAGGGTAGATGAATGCATAATAAAGATTTGCCAAACTAGAAATATCGAGGTAATAACAAAGTTTAGAGAGTATACCCACACTTTTTCTCACTTTTTTGGCAATATAATCAACTTGATTCTTCTAGTTCAAATTAGTATCAATCAAAATTCCCAAGTACTTAATATAATATTCCCTGTTAAGAGGTCTGTCTGTAAAGCTTGTGGGATGTGGCTGGAGTGACAAGGATATTTCACAAATTAATGTGATCAAGTAAGCTGAAGCCACTCTAAGGGCACTAAGGCCACAAGGAAGCGAGCATTACCCCTTAAATCTACCAAAGCAAAGATTGAGCCCAAGCATTAGCAGCCATGGACAGCTGTTTCAGCCTTGTTAGGCCTCATCAGCATGGCATAGCTAATGCTTAGGCTCAAGTACCCATATTATGATTTCAAATATGTAACATAAGATATGTAGTTTTTATCTTATGATGAATAAAGACATTTATTATTATTATTATTATTTATTATTATTATATCAATAAAACAAGCAGTGAAAATATTAAGCTTGTGGGATGTGGCAGGAGTGACAAGGATACTTCACAAATATAATGCAATCTGCTAATGCTTGGGTTCAATCTCTGATTTGCCCGCTACCATGTGGCCTTAGTGCCCAAAGAGTGGCTTCAACTTACCAGATCACATAAATTTGTCGATTTTCAAAAATCTTTAGTGCATAGTTTCCCCATGATAGCTATGCACCTTGTACAGTTGTGATAAATTGAAACCAGCTTAAGATGATCTCAGTTTCTACCTCTCCTTACCTGGATGTGGTGAGGTCGAAATAAGAACTGGCGATTCAAATTTGATTTTTCTATAAGGTCATTATCTGTGATTGTCATCTGTAGGAAAAGAAAAAAAACAACTCTTGGCAAAAATACGGCCAAAAATAATTGTCATATCAATGCAATCAATAAAAACCAATTGAACAGAGAAAAGGAGAAATAACTACCATGCCACTCTGACTTGCAATTCCTGACAGAGCAAAGTTTTTTAATAGTTCACAACCTATAGCACCACATCCAACCTACGAAAACAAACAAGGCAAACAGTTGTACATCAATTGGAGAAACCTGCATGACTGCTTGGCTGAGATAAGGGATTGTACCAGTCCAATAAATAGGCTGATTTAGCAATGACAACAGGCACTTCTTGACAACGGCACACGCAGATCTAAACAAAAACGACTTGACCAATGGCAGAGCAGCAAACAGAGCACTGGAAGTCATGTTCAGTCCTTTCCATGTGCTCTCGCGTCCTCAAATGACATTCCCATTCTTTTGCTAAATTAGCCTAATACCCAGCTAAAACACCTTTTCTAATCGGCTAAACAATGGGACAATCCCTACCTAAGTTATGAATTTTGTTAGCTTGATTAAAGTCCCATTTTTAAATGGATATTAAGTGCATTTTTAATGGAAATACTGTTTGATAGTTCTAACTTTTGAGTGTGTGAAGGTGGCGTTGGCAAGGCGATGTATGACATAACCATTCAAATAAAAGCTATTGAGAAGTACTTTTCTTGATGTTGTTTAACTGTACCAAATGGTGCTAACTTTTGCATCTGTGGATGAAATCCCCTCGTATGATTATTCCAGTGACACCTGATGAGCAGTACTTTCTAGTAAAAAGTATGCTGTACAAGTAGTTTCAAGGTTTTTAGTCTGTGGATGGAATACTAAAGTGTGACCTTTCAGATCTTTCTGATGGTGCTGCTTATCTATCAATACCTTTTTTATTAGTTGTTGTTGAGTAAGGTTGTGGTTTCCATCTCAGGTGAACTTGGATAATGTCGGCACCATACAAAGCCCAATTGACATTATTTAGAAGGTATAAGCAAGGTTTCATCACAAAGCAAGCAAAAACTATTTCTCACCATGAATAACCTAAGTTCTGATAGTTTATTATGCAGTTCTTCTCCAATGCAAATGCGTAAAGAATCGTATCGATCTTGCCTACGAAAGAAGGAAAATAAATTAGAAAACCAGAAACAAAAAATGTTTGCAGTGTACCTTGCACTGTAGTGACTGCTGGAAATTGGACTGGTAAAAAATTATCAATCATGACCACATGACACTAATCAAGTTGATAATAGTCTCAAGTTGTCTTGACCAACAGCCTTTCTGATGTGTGTTGCCTCAAATATGATATAAAAAAGGACATGAACCAAACCTGGGCAAAAACGACTTTTTGTCCTGCTTCTCTTGTCCCTTTAGCACTTCAGTAGCATCAATATAGAGCTGTTAATTGGAAATGTGAAGAAAAATGGAATATTTGCTGGCCGAATAGGATTTTTATGTTTTTTGGCGGGCTTGTTCTAGTGTGCTATCTTTGAGTGTAATTTAGTTCATCTGCATGAGTCACATATTACAATTGCATCACATGTTTGGCGGTCAAGAGAATGCAAATGCAATGCTACCCCCTCTACTATCTCGCTCCTATGCGACGTCGCCTTGGCAGTTAGATTGGTCATTCTTCACCGACTTTTCATGTGTGAAGACGTCTGTTTGCGTTGCCCTCCTCCTCCCCCTTTTGCCAACCACGTCATTTCCTCTAGGCATTTGATAGTATTGCGTGGCCCTCTTCAAGTGCCCTCCACCTTTACTGGGCCAAGTACAATGTTATCTATCTTGTACTAATTATACTTTTACGATTCAATTAAAAGTGGCTTTAGGCCTTGCCCTCAGCCATTTTACTCCATCTTTGCATGTATAGTCATTGGTGCACAGCAGCCTTAAAGAATAACAGGCAGTTTTACCAGCCCAATGGAAAACATAAAAGAAAGTTTAGAGTTTATTGCCAAATTATGTTATAGATGTTATAGTAGAAGTATAAAGTTTTGGAATACTTAAAACAATGATAATGATAATAGAAATAATGATGATGACCATGACGATGATGATGATGACTTTGTATCAACTTACAATAATTACCGTAAAAGCTCTATTAAGCCCCGTCTCTATTAACCCCTCCCTCTCTAATAAGCCACCGTTTTAAAGTCAGTTTTTGAAACATTTAAGCCCGCCGCGCACTTGAGGAAACAGCTGAGCAAAATGCCTCGCGAGGCAGATGGATGGATGTACACTCTCACACTTATAATAATGTTTGCTGTTCTTTATTAAAATGATGTTTCACTGCTGTTGTTTGAGCTTTGTACAAAAACTAATTGAAAACGAAAATGGCATCTTTAAGATTTGAAATAAGCCCCCCCCCCCCTCTCCAATAAGCCCCCCGTTAATGACTCCCCGGGGGCTTAATAGAGCTTATAATATATCTGAATATGAATATCAAAACAGGTTCACAAATGCAGAAAGCAAGTACCGGTACACATACATGTACAAATATGGCACAAAGGTTGAACAAACAAAGTGGGCTTCAACGTCACTAATTACACTGTATATATTCAACATAAGATGAGATAAGACAATTAAGAATGAGGATTGTACCCATTGTTTTAATGGACTGTACTTTCCAGTTAAAGCTTTCAACACTTCTTGGCCTACAATTCCACCTAGAGATGCTGCAAGGGGAGCAAAGCAGCCCCGTGATGTGTAAGACAATTGAGACAACAATTTCTCATCCAGTTGCTCTGCCTGTAGAAAGCAAAACAACGTTATTTGTAAAAAAGAATATTCTAACAATGTGATGAGTCAAGTGTTCTTTGGTTGCCTGAAAAACACTTAGCTACATGTATAGTACTTTATTCTAGCCACTCCACTTTCCACCAAACATACATGTACTGTCAGTAGTCACTGTACTGCATGACAAAGGAGATGGTTTAATTACTGTCATACAGCTTTTATGATCAAAGGCTGGATCACCACCAGTATTTACCTTAAGTTGTATTAACTCATGCTAACTGCAGTTTGTTGACTTGCTTCTCACCTTTTTAACTGCTTTATTGTTCAGGATATTTGCTAACTCATATAATTTTGCAGCATCTTCACTGTTTCTGAAAACAAAGGATAAAGACCTAGTAACTATTACAAAGTTAAAAATAAACAACATGTACATCATTCACAGTCTTCTCTTTCACAGGAACATATGAGCCCACAACTGACCTGCTCTGGGCAATGTCAGTGGTTTCATAGCTCAGTTGGTGAAAGCATCACACCGGTATTTCAAGGTCACAGGTTCAAACCCCATTGAAGTCCTGAATATTTTTTCAGGCTTCTCACAACTGTGAGGATCATTCTTCATTTGATTTCATTGCCATAGTTCATATATGATTTATTTCATAATTATACATCATTCACACTCTTCTCTTTCATGGGAACATATGAACCCACAATTGACCTGCTCCCAACGTCAGTGGCTTCATAGCTCTGTTGGTTAGAGCATCACACCGGTATCGCAAGGTCACGGGTTCAAACCCTGTTGAAGTCCTGAATTTTTTTCAGGCTTCTTTCTGCAACTGCATAAATTGCGTTCACAACTACAAGGATCATTCTTCATTTGAGAATTGTGCTACTGCCAGATAAAAAAAGCTCAAGTAATACTCAAAAGTTAACACCAAACAAAATGCAGAAAAATTCACAGCACCATGTAAAATACTGTCCAATAGCATTCACTTCCATGGTTAGAATTAATTTTGATGATATCAAGCTCCCAAAGCAGATGAAAGAAATAACAACATGTAAGTCTGAGGCTCACATCTTTCACTTTCTTTTTACCTGATTTCAGGCAATCGTCCATTCTGCTCTTCAAACAAGTGCAAAGAATGAATGCCAAAGTGCATCTGTAAAGGGACCTATGGAACAAGCAAAAATATCATATTGAACCTTAAATAAACTAACTTGTGATTGTAGGCTGTCTGTGGCAGGCATTACAACAGCAGGAGGAAGGAGGGATTTAAAGGAGCAGTGTTACAGGTCTCATGCATGTGTAGTAGCGATACATCAACTTGAAAAAGCTGGCAAGTTTTTTCAAGTTTCTTTGTGATGTATATCTTCAATTATCAATGCCATCCATATGGCATGGAACAAACAAACAAAAATCTCCAGAAGAGAAATATAGCTAAGGTTTCAATGCGTATTACAAGAAATACTGGCTTAATCAATGACCATCAATCCTTCCAACCACATTGAAGATGGCATACAGATGAAAAATTTGTTACTCACTCAAGAGCATCATTGCACATGCTCAGCCACGACACTGCTCTGTTAAGGTCAGCACAGTGTCACTAAGTGACAACTTGCGGGGACAGGTCACTGTCACACAATTACGGCCCCTCACATGAAAATGCTGCTGCAGCGACCACAGTTTGTCCCCACCACTTGACACACAAAGCCAAACCTGCTTGAATTTCTGTGACAAGTTGTAGGGACAAAATACAACAAATTTCCAGTGTCACCTCCTGTGCACTGTCAGGTGACCTGTTCCCACCACAAAATAAAATTAAACCAGAGAGAAAGTATCATTTATCCTCCCATAAAGAAGTTGGCAGGCGTCTTGACCCAGATTCCCAAGCAGTGATTTCACCACTGAACAGTAATCATTCTTTTGATCAGCATAAAGAAAAAAATTCATACCTCCATTTTACTGAGATCTGCAGTAAGAATGTCTGGTTTACTAAGTTGTGTCTCTAGTGATTCCTGTGAAGAATAAACAGCAAGAAAAAGAACTGTCTATCTTTTTACAGAGATACAAAGAACTAGTGGTGGGAATCGGTTGAGATTTCACAATCGATCATCGGAAATAATCAGATTGCCCCAACTGATTGCCAGATCATCGATTATAATCAGAAAAATCTACCAATAAGCATTCCATGCATTTTTCACCTACATAGGAGTCAAAGTGATAGCTTAAAGTTTTTAAACTGTTTTTAATGTTATTACAAGATTACATTGCAGCAGTTCAAGTGAGACTGACACAAAATCAACAAAACACATGTGCCACAAACCTTTGTTGGTGTATTGCTTTCTGCAGAGCCTACAGATTACCTTCGTCATATCCAAGTTTTCCTTTGTCTTGGGCCCTTCCTTCACTTGATAAAAACCAAAATATTTGCACACTTTTGACCACAGATCTCCAACTCGGCCATTTCAGCCGCCATGTTGGACTCATCAGCAACATGTAAGCGAGGTAGGTCTGAGAGAGGACCCTGGGAATTGATTTGAGGTGACATTTCACTGCTATCTTCATTCGCTAGTGATAGTAGTGATACTACAAACACGAAACAGTGAGCTTGTAATTTATGTTTTGGTTCAGTTGTTTACGAAATACAAAGCAGCTTAGCATGCCACATCTTTCAAATAAGCGTGGTGTATTTGAAGTGACAACAACAGCACACAGGGTACGCACAGGTAAACACATTCAATCTTAGATTATATCTGTTGTTATGACTTAGAAGTTAGGAGTCCACAAAAAAAGACAACTCACACCAAGATATTAAACTTACATTTTTATTGATTTTAATACTTTTATTTGTCACCAATAAATTTTTAATTTTTCTGCAACAATCGATTATGAAAAAAGCATAATCGATTGTCACATCGCTTGAACTTTTCGATCAACTTTCAATTATAATCGATCATCGGCCCACCACTACAAAGAACAGTTTACATGGAACACAAAATTAATACAAATGACAATTAATGGAAACAATGTTCTGTTAACTTACAAATGCCACCAGAGAAGATGAAGCCTTGACTTGTCTTGCTATTCCACCATGCTGATATGCGTCATAATCAGGACCAGTAGTATCGCATATACTGAATGCATAAGGAGATAACACTGCAAACAACAAGGTTTGTTCAGAACGATTGTGAAATAATTGAAGGGCTGGGAATATAACACTATATATTAAGTGACTCTTTGGGTGAACATGTTTTCTCATAAATTAAGCCTGAAACAGCAGAAAAAAGGGCAAAAGGAGCAGGGATGGCATAGTGGTGATAAGCACTTGCCTCCCACCAATGTGGCCCAGGGTCAGTTCCCAGACTCAGTGTCATATGTGGGTTGAGTTTGTTGTTGGTTCTCTTCTCTGCTCCGAGAGGTTTTTCTCCAGGTACTCCGGTTTTCCCCTCTCCTCAAAACCCAACATTTCCAAATTTCAATTTGATCCAGAATTCCGAGGGCCACAAGTTTGTCAGCCATACATGTAGACTGTTAAGTGTCACCCTCATTAAACAAAGGTTATTTATTTATTTTCATTTTTTTCATTTTTAATTAATGTTTACCACATGACGACAAGCCTCACTAGAGTATACAAGAAATCAGCTATTTTTTAGCAAAAAAAAAATCACAAAGTCACTTAGCATAGTGTTATTCTGAGCCCTTCAATTAAATATGTGCACAGTGTTTTCAAATATTATTTTGCTCAGTACTAATCTCCTTGTTTTGTGCCATGATGTATCTTTGCATGTCTGTGTCTGTGCTTATATGTTTTTTATAATAAGCTATAGATATTAATAATTAAATATTATTTAGGGCACTAATTAGTTCTTACTATATTGTGCCCCTCTTCATTCTATTTTTTTTTCCTTGTATTTATTATTAAAGTAATTTTTAATAATATTATTATCTGAATGGAGAAAACAATAAAATGAAATGAAAATGAAAGTTACCCAATTTCTCCTGAGCTGAAATGACTGGCAACTTCTGGGTAGCAAAGACTGATTGCAGACTTATGATTTATGGAGATAAATGAAAGTGATTAAAAGCATGAACCTAAAAACAGTGAACTCTCCTGAAAGCTTGTAATTCCAACTCTATATTTTCTAACCTTTTATTGTGTGCTCTGATCCATTAAGAGCTGTCATTCCTACAATCTCCTTGAAAATAACTTTGTCACCAGACTGTAAGCCATGCATCCGATTGTCTAGTGTGGTCACTACTCCAGGATTTGCCTGAAAGTTAAAATTAATATCTTTTGTTACTATTGGCAAAGATTCCACTGTCTTACAAAAATACTAAATCATGCTAGGACTAAAGCACTGGCATTTGGCTTAAATAAATTATGGTGATGGAAAATACTGTAGCTGTTCTAAGGCTAAATAAAAAATATTTAAATTATTTAATAAAAACTGGAGTAAACTTTGTGACAGTTTTTTCCCCACATTTTTTCACATTTATAGCACCCCACAACAAAACAAACAAGAAAAAATTACTTTTAAATTATTATTTTGCACATTATCAAGAAACAGGGAGTACCATACAAAAATATTTTCCAGTTTAGGTTTAAGTAAACATTAATGGTTCACACTTTTTTGGTTCATTTGCAGAATCAAAAGTTAGAGCTACAGTATGATACCCAGGCAGAGAATGATTCTCAAAATTAAAGAGGTATGACTAAAATGAGAATACCAGTACATCATGGTGTATAGAAAGAGAAACATGTGTAAGCATCATAAGACTGCAGTTGTTGGTTTCATCATCATCATCATTATAATCACCTACACTGTCACCATCATCATCACCACCATCATCACCACCATCATCATCATCATCATCATCATCATCACGATCATCATCTTTATCATCATGATAGTCATCACCATCATCATCATCGTCATTGTCATTAGAGCGGTTTTCAATTGAGTGTTGAAAGTAATTATGGTTTTGCTTTGGTTTTGCATTGCTTCACTCTGTGATTGGCCGGGAAAACGCGAGCCACTTTCTCAACCAGTGAGAAGCAAAACCAAAACCAATCGTGTCTTGCACGTGCGTATTTCCCCACGCTTTAAGCTGGCTGCATATAATTGCTTCATATTCTGATTGGCTCGTTGCACTGCTTACTTCTGTTGTGATTGGTCAGAGTAATTGCTTTAGTTTTGGTTTTACGACACTCAACTGAAAAGCGCTCTATTATCATGATCGTAGTCATCACCATCATCACCATTATCATCACCATCATCACCATTATCATTAGGCTTTTCCAAGCTATCATCATCATCATCATCATCATCACTATATATCACTATCATAGTCGTCAACATCATCATTATCATCATCATCATCGTCATCATTCACTACCATCACCATTATCATTAGCCTGTTCCAAGCTATCATCATCATCATTATCATCAAGGCTACCACCATCCTCACCATTGTTGTCAAATTCATTGTTTCAATGTGCTAATCATCCACATCAACATCATTACTGCTATCAGTTAACACACCTTTGTGATTTTCCAAATAAAACATTCCTTTGGTTCCTCTCCTGTGGAATCCAGCACCTCAAACTCAGGTCCAAAATCACAGAATGCCCAGCTAAACACTCCATGCACACCTGCACTGATAAACTACAAATTAACATTATGATATTAATTAATTTGTTTTTTGCAGACTTGTTTTTCACAATATAATGCTCTTGATTATTGCTCTCACACTCTAATATCAGCATGGTATTAACACCCTTTCTGTTAACAAACTCATCAGGAAAATCCATCCAATCACACAGGAAGTTTGCCTGCAATTCACACTTCACATTAATGCAGCTGTTGTTTGAAGATTTTTTTGAGCCCCTGAATAAAAAGGCACTCCATCATATATAAAATTTTACTATATATATGTGTACCTTTGGATACATACCAAAGTCAGTGATACCATAAATTGTAAGGATTTTTGCTGCCACATTTTGGAAAACTATTAATTTAATGCTTACTGCTGTTCAGTGCAATTCAATTCTTTATTCTTGTTTGTCTGTCTCAATGCAATTTCTGTGAATTCTCAGAATTAAACATGTCCATCAACTAGTTTGGGTACACAGAATTTAAGTTTGACTTACATAATGAAAAATATAGTAATTAAGTAATTCTATGAGATAAGTTCTGGTGCAAATAACATGAGTAGGGTATAGATTTAAACCCTTTGTCAGCATAATTATTATGAGAAGTATTCCCATACCCTTTTGGAAGCTTCTCTTGAAACAAAAATATCTTTAGTTAGGTACTGGGATAAGATAACAATATGGTAGTACTACAAACTTTGATTGGTGGCTGCTGTGACCTGCAGAATTTATCAACCTCAAGCTGTAAACTGAGTGAGGCTTCAGTGAAAATAATGCACTAAAAAGAACATAGAGAAGTACGTGTTACTACATCACAAGCAAACAAGTTAGATTACATGTGTATGTATAGTTACCCCTCAAAGGGACAGTAGTCACCATAAGCAAGAGTGCTTATTATAATCTCTCTGCCTTAATTAAGGAGTTTGCTGACTTAAAACAGGGTTTACTGGTAGTTACAGACAGACTTGTAAATGTCATCTGATCAGCAGTGGTTTCATTAATAACAAGGTAGTGGGTAGATCTACCCACTTGTCAGAGTTTCTGATAGGTTGCAGAAAAAAAGTTAAATTTCGCGGAATTTTCAGGGGACAAATTCGCGGAAAAATCGGCCGATATCAAGGAATTTCCCACTCCAGGAAAAAAGTCAAAATTCACTGAAAAATCGGCCAATTTTTGTGGGATTTTAGCAGGAAAAATTAAAAAATTGCAGAAAAACCGACCGATTTCGCACGATTTTAGTGGAAAAAATCAAAATAATTTCGAGGGATTTTCAGGGGCAAGGTTGGGGAAAAATCTGCCGATTTCACTGGAAATTTCGCAGGCAAACTTCGCACAGAAACAATCAGTAAAAAACAGCCGATTTAGTTGGAATTTTTTTGGCAAATTTTGCTAAAATCGATCAATTTTCCGTTGATATGACCGGCATTGTTTAACATTTTTTTAACAGAGATAGTCATTTGCTCTTTCAACAACGTGCTCGAGAAATGCACCAATGGCAAGGAGTTTCACATCATGGCCAGAGCCCAGTTTTTCACAACATTAATCTAAGAACGCCTGGTAGTTAAACTGGGATGTTGTTTACTCATTGCAGCAATGAAGTACTTTCAAGATAATGTTTGTGGTAAATAAAACAGGTCTAATAGCCAAGAAAAGTATCAAATATGTTTTATTGACAGGTATTTGGTAAATATTTCCAGCAGATTTGGTGATACTTTGCTTTTTTGAGGGGTGGGGGGGATTTTGCAGGATTTTGTGGATTTAAATGAATTTCACGGGTCTGCTGGCGACCGCGTGACATATCAGAAGCCCTGACTTGTAATGAGCCAGACTAAACGTGCTCATATAGCTGCATGCAAATGCCAAATAACATACCAGGTAATTTCATCTCACCTATGGTTTCTTGCCAACAAATTTGGCAAATAGGTGAACAAAAGGCAACATGAAAGAAAGGACATTCTGGTGTCTTAACCCTGCCTTTTGGATCTGGAAAGGTGAAGCAAAAACCTCAAAACCCAGGAAAATGCATCTGTGAGACTCTAGATTTCAAATTTTCCTT
Organism: Pachyseris speciosa; assembly: GCA_016490735.1. NCBI lineage: Eukaryota > Metazoa > Cnidaria > Anthozoa > Scleractinia > Pachyseridae > Pachyseris > Pachyseris speciosa. The sequence continues at coordinate 1,995,498 of JAEMWC010000039.1, forward strand.
GGGGAGCATGTCCTCTGGGCCTTCTAAAAATAATACCCACCTGTTATTCGTAAATACCCACTTGTGCCAAAATTTATTGAAACCCCTGGATCAGTTAAAACCACCTCTACATGCAGTTGTACTAAGTTAGAGGAGGTCAATTTTACTGTATTGTTGACTACTTTGAGGGAGCTGACTCGGATTCATTCTATCAAACTCAGAAGGGGTCACACTAATGGCTGTTGTTACCTGGTAGTGCTTTAAGAAATCAAAGCCATCTTTGGTGATTGAGGATGTTGACGTCTGAATGTTAACATAAGGATTCAGCTCTGCTAGCCGAGATGCACTGGCTTCTGCTCTACAGAAATACCAACATAATATTTCAAATCAGGCAATCAACCCTTGAAGATGCAACAGAAGTAGGTCAAGGTGATTTCTAAGGCCATTCCACTACAAAGGGCAATGAATTCAAGTACCTGTTTTTCTTGTCTCTAATATCATCATCCCTCAAGAAGAACTGGCTTCCAAGATCTTGATAACAAACAGCCTTGGTATCATGTAATGTGATAGACTAACAGAAAAACCAATCTTCAGTTATCACTAAAATCTGAAAATTTTTAGAATTTTAAATCACAAGAAACAGACACATCTCAGATAACTTAATGATTTAATGATTGAGTACTAACAGGATTACTTACTTCTCAGCAGCCAATACTATATTAATAAATACTCTAGTCAGAAATTTCACACTTAGATGTGACAATCACAATGGTCATAATTTATTGACTGAGCAAAAGACCTTGTTCATATTGTCTGTATTAACGAGGCTTAAACAGGGGAATCTTTTCCGTCTTTTATTATGTAAATGTATTTTCCTGCAAGAGCCTCCACTCAGTGCTAGACCCAGTTGAATACTGAGAATACAAATATGGTCTTAATTTCTGCAATTCAAGCTCTGGCTCGACAAGATTCTGCACCCTCTCCTTAAATTATTGTGAAAAATAAAATGAAGTAAACTTGTGTTCAACCCAACAGATTGAATAAACCAACAAGCATATTATAATAATTTATTTATGACATCACGATCAGACTTTGTCCTTATCTCAAAACTTCTAGCAATATTACATGAAATTCCGGAAGGAGAATGCAGTTAAGGTAAACTTTATTCAAAGTTACCTTGATTCCAGCCAGGACAACATTTTTGGCTACAAACAATAACAAACAAATAAATTAGACTGATCCTTTTTAATAATTAATTTAAAAACAGGTTCAGTTGGTTACAAGCATACTTTGCATTTCTGACTCATATATCTCACCTATTTCTACTCCCAGTCCACCAAGACCACTTAGGAACACATTAGACTGTGCCATTTTGATCATTGCTCCATCACCAAGCATGTAACGTTGACGACTGTGTTCAATAAAATAAAGTGACTTAAAAAGAACTATTAAGCTTTATCTGGTCAAACTGGTCAAATAAGGGAGCAAGGGATTACTCTAAAATGCATATGTTTATTAAGTTGTATTGGTGTAAGTTGCCATGACTACAAGAATTAATATTTTTCATGTGATTTTAGTCTGGCATAGGGTGTAGATACAGATCTACTGTACTGAACTTTTAACTTTTCGTTTGCATATCACTTTAAGTGCTAATGAAATTCAAATCTTTCCTGTCTAAGCCATTTTAAAATGTAAAAAGTAGCCTGTAGGAGAAGCAGAATACTGCTTACCATTTTCAAATATCTCTTTTTGTTCCAGAGATATTCAAGCTTTTAAAATATGCAAATTAGCCATGTGATGATGCCATAAACTCAACTTAATTTTGATCAAATCTGAAATCTGATCAAACTCTTAAATTAAATTAAAACTGGATATGTGAATAATTGCAGCTTGAGAAAAGTTCAGGTTTGCACGGGGTTTGAACCTAGACCTCTGTGATACCGATGCAGCACCCTATCAACTAAGCTAACAAGCCAGCTGGGAGTTGGTCACTGTTGATTTGTAATATACCTGTGAGTGGGAATGCATTTGCATACTTTACACATTTTTTAAACTTAAATATCTCTGGAACCAATGCAGCTATTTGCAATTAATGGTAAATGGTGTTTTAATCTTTCCTGGAATTCTATGTGATAAACCTAAAAATTCAAGGGGTGAAAATTTGATCATAAGTAGCACTTTAAACAGTCATGCATTTGACTAGAATGGGAATAGATCATTAGGATTAATGTGGCATCTAGGATAGTGTTGCAAAATGCTAATGTACATTTTACTTGTAAAATAGAGTTAACTACTTAAGTGCATTGTGTTATCATGCATGCTCCTGCCAACTGTATATCTGCTCAACAAGCAACTATCAAATCATGTGACACTCATCAAACAGGCTGAACTTTATGTTACAGTGACCACAATAAAGACTCTTTGTTGTGAGTTCAGTTGTTTTGTTTTGTGAGCTCAGTTGTTTTGACTTCACGCACACGGTGCACTGTGTGCATTTCAGTATAATTTATCTGTTGCTTTTCCTGCCTCGCCCTACCTCTGTTTTTTCAATTAAGCTGGACTACTGGTATGGGTTCCCACCTGCCACTTTGCATTGCGCGTAGCAGGTTGGGTGGGGCCCCTTACCCCACCATTACCATCCCAGGTGTCGCTTGCGCCACACTTGCAGGCTCATCCTTAGCACTTGTTACTTTAGCCACATGTTGCAGGGTGTGTTGCTACCACCCTTCCTCTATTGCACATTATTGTTTAGGGTGTGTTGCTGCCACCCTTAATTCATTGCCATTATTGTTCAGGGTGTGTTGCTGCCACCCTCATTTGTGTTGCTGCCACCCCTCCACATTCACTTATAGGGTGTGCTGCTGCCACCCTTACTTGCGCTAGGGAGCACCCAAGAACCTTAGTCCCATTTACTGCCAAAGGTTGTGTATGGTGTTGTCTTGTTTTCGTAAGTATACAAAAGCGAGTAAGTTGTTAATGAACATTGTCAGGTATCAAATGAATAGGTTGCATGAGCATTTCACAGTCTCAGCAGATTTCCACCCTTATTCTAATAATTTGTAATTTACAGAGAATCCCCACCCCCAGGACCCACCCAAATAATATGCAATAATCAATGTTGATTCAGATTGTTGCTGCTTATACATACTTAACAATGGATCTGCTCAATAAGCTTGGAGACAAAGTCCTTGTTATGTACCATATCATTTTATTCTCTTACAAATACAATACCCACAAACTACAAAACAAGAGAAAGCTTTGTGATTAAGTGTGTTGGAAGTTGTGTGTCAAAATAAAAAAAAATGATGCTCTAAAAAACGTACGTAAATGTACTAAACAAAAAAGTTTGTTTGCCACAGGCGTTAACCTTATTATAGGAAATTAACATTTCGTGGAATTAACTCGAATTTTACAAATTTGTGTTAATTTAAGTCACATTAATTTTTGTTAGCTTAATTTCTTATCATTAATTTGGTGGCTTAATTTCCATGACCCTAACTTCCATTACTTTCACCTCAAATTCTCAATCACTCCAGACATTCTCAACAACTATAGGAAACAAAAGCTTTTTTTACACACCGTATTTCAGCTAAATTTTTCACTAAGTTAAATCATTATTAATAAATTAAATTGTTATAAAGTGAACGTTGTATATTCCCATTATTCATGGGTCAAGGTTATACCTGTAGCCCAACAATGAATGTTGTGAGTTCTGAATTGTTTTGTCTTTTAGTTTGATTATCTGTGATTTCTCACTGTATGCATGTTTCAAAAATTCCTGCTGACTTTGGCTGAGACCTCCGTGAGTTGTAGTCATTCTTCCAGAGATTTGATTGGAAGTTCACTATTCATTTGTGTGGTCGCATTGTATGTTTGGGTAGTCCTGAATGAGCGATGTCTAGAATTCCTTATATCTTCATGGTCCGTAAACCTAAACAAGTCTACAGATTGAGTATTTCACTCTGAACATTCAAGCTTGTGTATAGCCAGTAGTATAGCCTGTTTACATGGAGGAAAGGTGCTCGGCTAACTGAGTTAGCTGGCTAGGAGGGTTAAAACATAGCCTGCCTTTACATGCAACTCACCTAAGCAGGATAGTCATTGGGCTATTAATTTTTTAGAAAGGCTGTGAAAACAGCAAACAAGATGGCGGACAAAGGAAACTTTTTTAATGGTAAGTTCAATTTGTTGATCGCTCGTTCTGTTAGCGGCCACTTTTTAGTGTGTAGGGTCATTATTTTACACTCTGGTAATTGATCGTTGTCACCAGGGGCAGATAACTTTAAAAGCTGACCTGGTATGTATCGCTGCTTTCATGGTCTTGTCACCTTGGCTAGCTGGGATAACCCGGCACGAACCGTTTACATGGCAAAAAGCTAGCCCACCTAGAAGGGTGCCCCGGGCAAGTACACAGGGTCCCCTGGGAAGGCGGGCTACCCTGTCTAGCACGTAAATGCTTCAATGCATTTTCTAAAGAAACGTATGAAAAGTTGGCCCTCCTAGAATAGCTCGGTTAGCCGGGTAACTCGGTTAGCCAGGGCACCCTCCCTCCATGTAAACAGGCCCTTAGAAGAACACAAGAGTGAGATCAGAGATCGCTGAGAATGTAAGAGTGAGGTTGAACAAGTAAATACAAAATGTAAGAGTTGGAGCAATGAATGGAGAGCCTTGGACCTGTTTGCTAACTGCAAGTTAGCCTACCATTTGAGTAGAACCCCACATTAATCAGCAGACATGCTAACAACATTTCTTAAAAAGGAAAAAGCATTATTTTATCAGGGTGGAGATCTGCTGGTATCATGGACATTGTAAAGAGAGGTTGAGGTGTCCAGACTCCTTCCCTTAAACCCTATATTTAATTAGAAACAATTCCACAAATAAGTTTAGAAACACAAATATTGTTTTCATTGCAGATTTTTACACTTGGCATTAAAAAAACACTTGTCCCATGTTGCGTTAACAAACTCTATATCTTTGAGTAAGTCATGCTAATTTCCCTTTTTAAAATTGTAGCACCTCTTTCATGTAAATTCCTTTGTTGGAAAGTACAGCAGCTGTAATTTATTGCTAATAATTTAATTAGTTAACACAAGTGTTAATTTCCTATAATAAGGTAAACATTAAATGAAACATGCTCTGTGGGGTCTACTATACAGCTACAATAAATTATTACTATTAATAATTCTTAACTATATTTTCTTGGAACTCACCTGTACAAGGAGTCATCAATTTCAATGGCACCTGTATTTGCCATTTTGGGACACAAGCCTTTTACTTTTTACAAATTTCTGTTATTGTTGTTGGTGGTGGTGATATTATAAACTGAAACAAACAAAATGGTGTTCTGTGGAGAAATTCTGGTAAAATGGAAATTTTATGAGTCAGAAGATGTCTACAAAATCATGCCATTTCTTTCTACTAAAAATCATCAGTACAAATAAAACAATGATAATAATGAAAGCGGCAATGATGAATGAAAGCGGATGAAGATAAAGCTATTGTTTAAAATAATTACTTTTAAACTGCTATTTACAATCTTAGCCTTAAATACATTACTTTAGAACCGGCCAACAAGGAAACTGATACTACTTTCATTGTGAACAATACAAACTTTACAAATTTAACCATGATAACCTCAATTACAATACAAAAGTTTCTCAGACACATTATTAACAAAACTAACAGATCAACATAAAAATACAAAGAGATGAAAACAGTCAAAGGGCTTGGTGGAAAACTATGCTAAGTGGATTTTTAGGTGAACACGTTTTTTGGCCCGTGTTTTCTCGAAGACTAAGTGCAAAGCAGCTAAAAAGAATACAGGGCAATGTTTACCACATAAAAACAAGCCTGTATGCAAAAAACCAGCAATTTTGGTGCAAAATTAAAAAAAAGAACTTCCAAAAATCCACTTAGCATAGTTTTCCACCAAGCCCTTCAATTGAAGGGCTGGGGGCATAAACTGCCTATGTAGAGTTTTAGGTGTTTTTTTTTTTGCATACGTTATTTCTCGAAAACAAAAAAGAAATCCGTGAAAAAAAAAATACGGGACAATGTTTTTGAATCAAAATGCAGTTCACATGCAAAAATTTGGACAAATCCAAGCAAACTAAAAAAACGGCCGAAAATTCCACATAGGCAGTTTATGCCCCCAGCCTTTCATGAAGTCAAGCTCATTTGTATGCGTACCGTATTAATATTCATACGTGAATTATGTGAACATTTGTGAAGAGTAAAACTAAAACTGAATGTGAAATGATTGACGGGTAGAAAGGATTGTTTGATAGTGTGATGTAGACTATAAATTTGGCGGTTAAAACATCGATTAAGCTCATCATCGGATAGGAAACTTCCGTGAGTGCTGGAGCTGTGGATCGCTACTTATTAACTGCATTATCGGTTTGCCTTCCCACCTGGTGATCGAAAGACTTCATGAAAAGTCCGGAGATCCGCAAGTTTTTAACGCTTCTGAAAGAATCCAGTTAGCGTTTTCTCTGTGCTTACCAAATCACGATGAGATATAAGCTTAAGTTGACTGTCGGGTTTTGGAGCCAGGCGGAAAAAGTCTGAAAACAGCTCTCATCTCAAAAAGCGGCGCATCGTTACTAGTCTTGGTCCATTTCTCAAAGGTTGCTGTGCTGAAAGCTTGGAAAGCGAGAGTGGTTTTTGGACTTTAGGTGAAAAGTGTATGTTTGAAGAGTCTTGTTGTATGTGCTTGGAACAGACAATGATCCCAGAATTCATTGCGGTCAAAGCGGGCGCTGTCTGAAGTAAAAAACTCTCGCGGGGGGCAGTGGGTTGGGGCAGATTATTACTTGTTTTCAGTAAAAACTCTACCTTATAAAATGACTTTGAAAACTGTATAGCTGCTGCACCGAGGTTTCCATTGTTCATTAATTTTGAAGAGCACATTTTTTGAAACCACTCATGACATGAAATCCCAGCTTGCTTTTACTGTTAGCCGTGAAATAGTTGGTCGAAACCAATCCTAAGACTTCGGAAACGCTACCGAGAATTCATTCGGCACGAAGTGAAGTCTGCCCGTTTTCGATGAGTATCTCGAACACAATCCATGGAAAAGTTGCCATTGGCGCACACGGCAAACATTCAAAGCAATATTAAGCGGTACTCCTCGCAATTCGTCTGTGTGAATCAGATGTACGTAAACAACGGATGATAACGTGAACGATCGCCGCAGTTATGAACACAACTTAAGCAGTAGTGAAACCAAAAAAAAAACAAAAACAAAAACAAAACAAAATGAAAAAAAAAAAAAAAAAACCGCTCGTACAGGATTTCGAACCCATAACCTCTGCGAAATTGCTGAATTGCTGTAACATCCGTGCTTGTTGGTTCGTAACATATCCGTGACTGATGAACAAGTGAGAATGAATATTTGGTAAACATGCTGCCGAATTTTAACACATAAATCGCTTTTCCGTTGATCGCCTCGGTTTTTTGCTTCTATGGAGGCTAATAAACTACTGACAGCAAAAAGTATTATCACGTGAGATAAACATTTGTGCGCGACTACAGTCATTGTGATGAGACAATCCATCATGTGTGATAAAGGGATTGAATTTCTTGCAAATTTTTTTACGTTTTGGAACCAAGTTAATTTCAGAAAAGAGTTAAAGTTCTACACTGGCCAAAAAGCAGCTGTGCAGAACCATATCCCTTGTACCACTTGTGACATCATCAGTTTTGATGCTCACAGACGCTTTTACCATGTAATATGTGTAGGGGGAAGAGATCTTTCAAACCATACCTGAATGAGCTCAATTCCATCAAACAGGACAGAGAAAACACAAAAAAAACCAAGCGAGGTTGACCCGAAAATTTGAGTGAAAATCTTGTTCCACTATACACCTTCACTTCCTTCCATCTAATCCTGCGATCCTAAAAGTTTTCCCCTAATCTTTTCCCACCTTAAAGAAGCCCAGAAAATGCCCAGCAAAAGAGAAAGAAAGTGAGGCAAGAAAAGCAACAGAAAAGGGGAGGAGAGGAAGCGAAAGGTAGAAGGCGAGGGAACGGTGAAACTTTTCAACCCAAAAACTATCTCGAAATTTTGCTTTCTGTGCGTGCCTGAACTTTGAATGCTCAAATTAAGCATCAGGGACAGAACTTGGACACCAGGAGCTCTACCAGGAAACATAGTTTTAGGCAGTTTTGGTTCTTTTTGGCTAGATTCTGACCAGAAAACGGCTCGACAAGTTTCAACAGGTGTTTTTCGGCAAAATGTTCAGGAGCGAAGGGGTTAAGTAGGCTGTGGAAAGCAAAGGCAAAAATGGTACTGGTAGTGGTGGAAGCTCTTGGATTGGTACCAAAGAACTTGAAGTGACACTTCATAGAAACAGACTCCAAAAAGTCAGAACATTACAGAATTATCTGTACTACTTCAGACAGCTATATTTGCATACTAAAGGTCCTTAAGGTCTAAGACGCAGTGAGCAAACCCAAGTTAAGAGTTGACATTTTCCAGGAGACCAAAATCTGGTGAGACTTCAATAATAATAATAATAATAATAATAATAATTATTATTATTATTATTATTATTATTATTATAATAATGATGATGATGATGATGATGATGATGATGATGACAACAATGACGATAATAATAATACTTTCACCTAAGAACAGCAAGGTTACAATTTCAGTGATTACAACTTGAAACAGTTGACGAAATGTATTTGTGCTAGAGTCTAGAATCGGTCACGTGAGTAAACTGGAATTTGTGTTCAACAAAGTGAAATGCAGCAGATATATGAACATGTAACAATGTTTTTAACAAACAAAATAAAATTGAGCTCAAGCTCAAAGTTGCGAAAAACAAACAGGATAACACACTTTCAATTAAGTTAACTTGTCATAAGAATTTAATGTAAGCTTAAGCTTATTTCCGCAGCCAGAATGAGAACATGTATGTAGCAATACATGTATTTCAACTTACTTCTTCCAACCGATGCAAGTAGACTTGGGAATAAAAACACCAAATTAGGGATTAAAATAATGTATCAGTCAATTCCAAAAGCACCCATCCCCCACCCCCCGGGCATACCACAGGTATTCGATCCGAACTTTGTCCCGCACGGTGGGGCATTTGACTATCGGCTAAACATTGGTCGGTGGTCGCCAGCTAAAGGTTTCGCAAGTCTTTTGCGTGCAAATATTCATTCATTCAGCACAGGAGCCGCTTCACTCACTTCTCTTCAATATGCCGCTTAGGTTTTCCATTGTTTACTAAATATACAGTTGATATGCCTTTATTCAAAGTTTGGAGTACCGACAAAAGAAATCAGAAAAGGTTTTGGCGCACAATTTTTCCGATTTGGTTTGAAAAAGGTAAGCAATTTTAGACTAAAATATTCATTATAAGTGGGCAGCATGCCAAAATGCTTCATGCAACGAGTGATTTGCTATAGATTTACACTTGATTTTCCCTTTTTGAGGCCCTGACAGTGGGGCATTTGACCATCTAAACTGGACACAAAGGGGGGCATTCGATCAAAATTTTTCAAGAAAGTCAAATGCCCGGGTGTTTGCCCAGGGGGTGGGGATGGGCGCTTTTGGAATTGACTGATACATAAGATCATGTGGACCCTCAGAGCTTAGAACTTAGAATAAGTACTCTCATGAGCTAGAGATTCCTCTAATACTAACGGTTCAGAGCCTGCGGAGGTGAGGGGACACCTTAAGTGATCTAATGGCAGTCAAAACAGACTGCTTAAAGCAACTTAATGTGTCGCTTGACATGACTCCCTAAGGGAGCAGATTCCATAGACGAATGGTTCTTGGGAAAAAGAGTAGTTAAAAGATAAAACATAGCATGTAACTGTTGGTAACAGAGCTGGTGGCGTCGAGTAGTTCTAAGTTTGCGGCAAGAGCTTACTGATTCCCAAGAAAGTTAAGCTTAACATAATTTACCTGTATATCCAATTTGCGAAGAAAAAATATCGCGAAATATTTATCCGCTGCACAAACAGGAACCGGAGTTCCCAGTTCGGCCGATGGGGTCTGGAGGATAGTCATTCCCAGATCTCTGAACTCTTTGGGCACAATTTTTTCTCAGGGCTGGGTGGTCAAGTAACACTTTTGCATAAGGTTTTCATGCAATAAGGGAAACAATAACAAGTTGAAAAATTCTGTAGATTTAATTGTATTTTATTACTCGGGCGAGGAAAACCGCCCGAGTTTGAAAATGAGCTCCGTTTTTCTTCGTCGTCGTCGTCGTCGTCGAGTTTCATCCGCAAACCTCACTTCCGGCCGTTTCTGCGCAAGCGCTTTCAATGCAGATGTTCCGGGTTAGACTCCCGCTAACGGCACCTTTTTTTTTTCGTTCCTTTTTTCATCTTCTTTTTTAAGTGTTAGAATTATTGTAAGTTATAAATGGTTGAGCTGTAAAGCAATTTACAAGGGTTATATGTTGATAGGGGTCTATGGATATCTGATACATTGCAAAGAAACAGACACGAACCGATGAATGATGCCTGTTGTCACGTATCGGAAAACGTCGATTCACCTTGTGTCTTTGAAGTCTGAACAATTAATATGTTAAGAGAAGTGTCGAATGTTTGCAAGTTTAACAGCGAGAAGAAAGCTTCAAACATGACCGAACTTAACTCCAGATGTTTTCAATTAGACTGCCGTGTTTCTCCGTGGCCGCTCCATACTAAACTAATTTTGAGCGGTTTTACATTTTGTTGAATAACTCACGCACGGGACATCACCCACCCCTGAGACTTTGACAGGTCGTTTATTTACTTTTTTCCCACAATATCTCAATTTCTGGTCATTCGTTTTTGAATGATAAGCAATTTTAGTTTTACTTACGTGACGCCGAGAAACTGACCGCAGAAACCTTACTCTCTTTCTTATTTTTCAAATTAAGTGACGTATTTGTAAACAGATTATTTTTCTCCACACATTTCACCGAGACGCCATGCGAAAAAAATCCTACATCGTTTGAATCGAAGCGAAAACAAGTGTGCTTAGTTTTTTGCAATAAATACACTATTTTTACTTCATTAGTTATGCTAAACCTCAGTGGTCTGGAGGTCATTGTTACTTACTGCCTCTGATGATAACCCGGGTTCGACTTCTTCTAGTGGCACCTATCGTGTGTGTGTGTGGTTTTCTTTCTTTCTTTTCTTTTCTTTTTTTTTTTTTTTTTTTTTTTTTCTCTCTCTTTCTTCTTCCTTTTATAAATATTTTTTTACAAGTGTTATTATTATTATTGTTCTCAATGGTTGAGCTGTAAAGCAATTTTGTAATTTTAAAGGGTTATATTTTGATCTGATAGGGGTCTACGGATATACACTGCAAAGAAATTAGCCTGGGACCAGGGCTCCGCAATGGGGTTAAGAAGCGAAAAGAAGGAACGTGGCGAAAAAAATCGGCGAGCGAAGCGAGCTGAGCTAGGACTGGAGGAGGGGAAGGGGCGGCGGAGCCTGGAGACATGCCTTTCATGCCGCCGATCCGCCAAAAGACTCCAACACAAGCTAAGCGCAATGCGGTCCGATGTAAGAAAGACAGACTTCTCTCTATTCTTTTGCTTAGCGCTAAATTAGGGATACAATACTATTTTTTGCAAGCCCAAGCTTGTAGCCTCTTGTTTTCTTTAACGTAAACGAAAACAATCCAAAACTTGGCGACTAACAATTACAGTACATTGACTTGACTTGACCCTGCATGATTGTGATGTAAATACAAAACTATTTTTCCGGTTTCGGAAGCCTGGAATGTTTTGGCATGACAGTGTTATAATTAATCGGTTTAGTTTCCGAGAATAAGATATGGGACAATACTAATGGGTTTATCCGCATTAAGGAGGAAATTTCGAAACGGAAAAATCAGTTATTATCTCTCCACCCCCGCATCAGTGACTATTGCACGGGGTAATAATAAACCCCGCCGCCCCTGATGTTCCATTGTAGCCTTGGATTCTGAAATGCTTGCCTTCCTTGCGGATGTAAGATTTTCCGGTTTAGCTAGCCTTGAAAGCCACATAAGTCCCAAAGAACATATTGGAATTTTTACAATGGAAACACAAAATGATATTTATTTTTGTGACTTTCGGCTTCTTCAGAAGCTGGCGAACGGAAGTGTAAAAATTATGAATTAAGGGTGAAACCCTTTCCCTTCGGCTCAGTCTGCAAATACAACCTACCACCCCGCATTGCTCCCGGCCACTAGAAGCGGTCGTGTGAAAAATTGAAATCCATTGGTGCACATTGGTGCATCCATCAACTATGATATGGAGGGCCCTTCTCTGACACTAAGACAACGTAAAATAAGTTTATTAGTACCCTGGAATCACTTTTTCATAGGCTAGATTATTTGATTATGATCTAAAACAAAAGAATGCGTGAGGTATGATCTCTCTCTCATTTAGGCGCTCGTAAGGGTGGTTTCGACTGCCACGCTTGGTCCACGTGCGTACATTATAATATTTAACAGTAAACTCTTTACATACGTAAATGTAATTAGTTGCGTCAACCATGTAGAGTTTACAACAGCACAGCCACTTATATTTTTATGTTGACGCATGATCCACAAAAAGTAGAAAATGCGTTCAGATCAGCAGCAGCAGCACAATACTGGTTTAAAGAAAACCGATTCAAAGTTCGTAGATCTAGACTCCTCGGTATGGCATTTGATAAATACAAAAGCCAACATCAACATTCAGGAGTAGTCAATCACAAATCGTATAGTATAAGGTCGCGGTACTGAATCCCTGTTAATTTTGTTAATTTTTGAATAATTCATTTTTTATCTGTTTGTATATTTATTTGTTTATTTATTCACTCTAAATGGCTTTCATCTAAATGGCTGTCATAAGTATGACATGCTCACAGCCCCATATTTAAGAATACCCTCAAAATTCAACCTTGCGCCAACTTGCCTGTGCCTCTCTACCCTTGAAAACAATGATTAGGACTTCCTGCTAGATATTTATAGCAGGTATTTTTCCCTTCCATGTACAAACAGTCACAAAATTTCTAGCCATCACTTTGGCAACAGAAACATCGGTATAGGAGAATTGAGAGTCCAATCTTTGATGGCGAGGGAGCTGATGAATAATCCACATTGGTCAGATTGGTGCGGTTTCCCAATTTGAAAGGGCATCAGCGCAGATTGACCTGACATACAGTGGGTGACAAGTTGGACCGCTGCAGATTATTTTAATATTTTATGGAAACGACAGAACGTCGTAGGGGAGTCAAATACATGGAGGGTTATTTGGAAGTCAAGGAATCTTCGAAGGTAACAGCTACTTAATTAGGCATTGCGCATAAATGTATAAGCTATGACTTGGTGTAGTGTAACACCGAACGCGTTTGTTTGCAAGATAAACACCAACGGACCGCCTTCATTAATGCAATGTGTGTCAGGGAGAGTTTCAACTTCGGGATGCGATGATCAGTCATGTTCACTCTTCTTTCTCTTCGGACAAAATTCAGAAAATTACGCCAAGAAGCGGCGAAAACGAGCCACAAAGAAAGAATAAACCTAGACTATGCTAATCAATCAGCTTCGAAGCCCTCGGATTTGTTTTGAAAGTCAGTGGAGTATCTGTAAACTATTAGTAATGAGAGTAAGGCCTGTGCGCAATCGATTTCGTGACATGTTATTTCATTGATTATTATCGGTTTTTCAGAGGAAACACTCGCCAGTTCTCGCAACATTGTTGCTGATATACACATCATTAACGCTCCGGTAATTCAGCTGACAACATAGAGATCTGTACACAATTTCAGTAATTTTAAAAATTGAACTTTGCTGCTCTACAAATGTCGGATGATTTTTCACTGGAAACGGGTTTCAGCGGAAAAGGAACAGTTCCTTTTATTCTGACACGAAGTAAAACCGATTATCGGAAGTCACTACGTTTACTCTCGCGTGTTTTAGACTTAATACCTCCCATTAATGCGTATTTGGTCCCTCTTTTGGGTCAAGTTCCGCCTTTTCGTGTCAAAAATGTCAAGAATGCGTTTTTGAAGATCACGAAATGAAGACCAGAAAATTGCGCAAAGGAATCCAGAACGTATGATGCGAGTCGGTGCTGAAGAATATATTTAGATCATGTACCCTTGCACGGTATCACTGATTGATGCATTAGACACGGGGGTAACTTCAAGGCACTGCCGTAGTTGATTCATTTCTAATTTGCGTGTACTTTGTTTCACATCCTGCGGGATGCGGGTGGGTAGAGGACTGCTCTTGTTCATGTCTACATTTCTTATAATGATTATTTCACAAATTCATTTTGAAAGATATTTTTTTGACCTGTCTCATTGAAATTCTGAAAAGACGTGACTATTGTATGCAAGGCAAGATTCATGGGGAGACGGACGGGGAGACGGACAAACACCAAAAATGACGTCATCCCTCTCCCCCCCCACCCTACCACCCTGCCAAGAATCAGACAACACGACGATTTCGCTATCAGTTGAAGCGGAAACCTTTCGCCAAAGCAGCTCTGAATTCGTTTACAGTTGTTTGCGCTCGGTAAATATCGTCGTAAACATTGTCATCAACTTGGGAAGTCGTTGAACAAGTGCAGAATAATTTTGGAAGGTAACTTAAGTCAAACTTTCATTCTTTGTAATCGAAATTCCAGTTTGGCTGACTTTGGTTCCCGCATACCGATATTTGATGTATTCGAGATTATGGTGTTCTGAGCTCATAATGAATTTCAATTATGCTATCTGCTTTGCTGGCTTTACATTGCTGATAGACAGTCCACGTCTTTTGTACAGATGATTTTAATTTTTCCCAGGTTTTTAATGTTGAAAAGGTCAGGTAATAGCGCTCGCGTGCCGGCAAAATTGTGCAGAGTGGAAGGCAATGCGCTCGTTATTTCATCTTTATCCACCTTGCATAATAGGTTGAAAGGATTTCCTTCGTCCGGAGGTAAACGATTCATCGTCTTGACAGACGATATTTTTTGAGATAGCTAACTTCTAGCAGTCCTTGAACTCTTGTTTCACTGTAGCGTTGTTGTTAGCCGTTGATGAGAAACTTGCCGCCATATGGGTAGCAACAAACAAGAGATTTCATATCACTCCAAATAGCTGTGTTTTGTCTCTCCTTGGCTTAATTTGTTTTCTCTGTCTCCACAATTTGCGGAAGACATTGAAAATCATTGTGTTAGGGCCAAGAATATTCAGAGGTATTCTTACCTGCTCTATTAGTGAATTTGTAAGGAGAAGAATGTGAGGTCTGCTCAGAGACATGTACATCAGTCCATGTTTACTAGCACATTTGCTGCAAACGCTTGTTAGCTTACCCGATATTTGACTTTTTAAAAGGAATCTGTTAATAATGGATTATTACACTCTATGCCAAAAAATAAATATAGCGATAGAGACGTCAAGGTAAAGTTTAAACGATTACACATTGAAAAATTGTCAAAGAAATAACAAGCTAATACTACTAAACAGTGCGACGATTGATGGTGCATTTTCAATAAGTCACTTAAACTTAGTCATTTCTTGCAATATCTAAATGCTTCACTGTCAGCAGATATAAGCAAATAATTTGGAAAACGTGTTTCCTTTTACACCCCTTAGATCTCCTTGTGTGTAGTAAGTTCTTTTGTGGAACATGCAAGATTGAAGTAAACCTAATGAAGGGACCCTTAATTTGAGTAATTGTTGGAATGTAACTCGAACTTCACTCACTGCTGGCGAATACAGAAAACTGAGGGTCGTAAGTTAATCAGTTTAATTACTGTCAAATGTTTACCACTCTATTAAATATAAATAGTCTTAATTAATAAGTCTAAAGTACTACTGCTGTGCTGCTTACTGCTATTACTCTACTACTTAACTGTTGGCGAACGAGTCGCTAACAGAATTGCCAACAGTCCTCCAACAAATCACCGACAAGGTATACTGAAGGAATTGAATAAGGGCAAGGACGAGGGTGTTTGGTTATTATTCTATAAACAAAACAGCTGTAATCCAGAGCTACATGTACTTTTTGCATATTCCCACCAACTTCGAAAGTTAGTGACATCATGTACAGTATCCAAGGTGATGGTATGCAAACATTATCAAGAAAAAAAATGCTGCAAAGTCATCCAGATGAATAATAATATTTCATTTTGTTTTCTCAATGGTTATGGTTCATATCATTTCTTATAATTTGCATGTAGAAAGGATAATTAATATTTACCACAGGATGGGATTGACAATAATTACATGTAACTGCTTAGTGTTTTCACTGACCTTACATAGACATACAATGTACTGTAAACTGAAGACTTTTTGAGTGTTACATTTTAATTCATTCTTTATTTTTTCTTAGTGGGTGATTTACTGGGTTATCCGTGGATCTCAGCTGTTTTCTTCAAGGATGCGGATACTAAAATCAAAGAAAATGTAAGTGAATGTACTATCACATTATATAAATGGGTTATTTTACTCTGATTGGCTCTGAAAATACAGCTGTAGTCCAAAATTTTGACAGCAGCGAGATTGGGACAAAACTATCAATTATCCTGCGGAATCAAGCAGACTATCGACAGTGGGCCAAGTTAGTTAGAATCAGGGAATATTCCGCACATTAATGACAAAGCAAAATTTACTGGTTTTATCACAGAAAAGATGGAAAAACGGCCATTACATGTTGTAGGATAACTGTCAAGTATGGACAACAAATATTAAGTGCAACAGGACCATTTTGGAAAGTGCTACAATGTGTTGAGTAATAACATTCAGAATACAGACATTTCCATGGTCACCTACAAACACAGAGGCCTTGAATTGGTTCAAGGAACAGTTGGCCTTTCAAGCCCTATACTGTTAATAAAAGAAAGATTGTTCTATATGTCTATGGCAATTAGTGGCTGTTTTTGTTTGGAATAAAGTTGATTACATTTATCATTGTATAGCTGTATGTAACATCAAA
>JAEMWC010000040.1:0-122500 GCA_016490735.1 Pachyseris speciosa
TGGATAACACCCGATTTTGAAACCTTTTCTGGGGGTTTGTTATGCATAAATCTATTAGAGTATTAGAACTGAAGTGACACGTGTTGGTTCCCTTATTAACTGAGTAAACCATATATGTCAAAAATATTAATCTGAAAAGAAGAATATATGCATTTGCTTCAGGCAACAAATTGCAGTTGACATCACCAAGTATATATAATTTTTTTTTAGGCGTCAATTACTTTTTCGAACTCATTAAAAAGATTAGGTGAAGAGGGGGGTCGATACCAGGTACCGACTAGGAATGGTGTACTCCGTGGCTTACTGATTTCGACAAATAGACACTCCAACTCGTCGTTATTAAATCGTCACGTATTCGGTAGTTTAAATTCGTGCGCAAATAGATACAAACACCACCTCCATTCCTTCCGTTAACTTTACGATCTTTCCTAACCAGTTCAAAGCCAGACAAGTAACTTCGTTATTATGCACTGTAGAGTCTAATTTTAGATTCGTTGATTACTAAATATTACTCTAAAAGAGGACATAAAAACTCTAAGATCGTCAATATGGGACAGTAGACTATTTATGTTTAGAGACCCACAGACTAACCCTCGACCAAAGATACTAGAATGGTTGGACTTACCGCGGTCGTTACAATTGCAGGCATCAGCTGGATCGGATTCCCAGACGGCGCTGTCCTAATCTACACGTAAATGATTAATAAAATTCTGAGCGAGACGCGAGGTTCCACCCTTGTTTAAGTGGAGACCACTCCGATTAAGGTGGTCAGTCGCGGAGATGTTTGAGTGATCAATATAACCCCAGGACCTTTGCTTACAAAACTGCTTAAGAACTTTATTCACATCAGGAACTTTACCGGCCAAAGATTCATCGTCTGATCTACTGATGAGACTGGATATTGTAATCATGGCTGAGATTCGAACTAACTGATTCGGCTAGGTCAATCAATTCTTCAGCACATTCACGAGGGGAGTTGGTAGATCTTAAATTATTGGTTCCAATATGGATAATTATCTCGTCCGGGTCTCTGCGTAAAAAAGCTTAATGTGATCTTTCATGTCTCGTGTTGTGCATCCCGGAATGTGGCTATCTTGACTTGGGAGTTTCTGGACATTTTGTGGCCTCGAAGATATTTAAGTGTAGAATCTCCCGCTATGATAACCTTCTTCCGGCGGTCGGGCTGTAGTCGGTCGTGATCGTCTGACATTTCGTTGGACGGTCCTCGATTTTTTCTTTTGTAACTTTCCGAGGAAGACGAAGATGTAATTTGCCATCGTCACCACTGTTTAACTTTTGATTGACTACATTTCTCACTTCCACTTGTTCGTTAATTTCGAAGGGGCTCAAAACTGTTTCGGGATTCGGATATTAATGTTATTGCACTGGCTTCTGGCTACGTTTGCCATTTCATTGTTGCCTCGCGACTTATCCACATGGACCAGCATTTCGCTGACCTTGGTTGATTGCTTTCAACTTGACTCTTTCTTGCATAATGATGGTTAATGCAAGCCTAAGGGAATCATTCTCTTGTTCTAATGACAAAACGCGGCTCTCAAAGGTCAAACATTTTTCTTTCCAACTCTCTGATTGCATTGTCTTTTTTGGAAACAGAGGATAATAACGTTTCGCACCTTTTCTTGTAATCAAGGAGTTCGGTACAAGAAGCATTTTCGTCTTGAATTTTGGCATTTATAATGGACAAAAGCTTTGTATTTTCTTCGACTTGTTTCTGAAGTATCAATAAATCAAGTTTTAAGCCCTCAATGTCGGTCACAATTACTGGATTTGATCGCTCTTGAGTGTAATTTGACGGACTCCCGTCGTCGATCAATATTCGACTATTACGCTGAATACTGCTGTCTTCCTCTGATAGTGATGGTTGCGTTGTTTGTTCGGTTGATACCAAAGGTTCGTGGTCTTGCAAATCCGTTGGCACTCCCGGCTTCATTCGTACTAATTCACTAACCCATCTTTTAAAGCAGGGCCATCACGACCCTGAAAGTTCAGAGTTCGTTGTTTCTTGTTGTACCAGTTAATAATTAAATTACCGTTGGAACTTTTGAATTGCTTCGTATTTCCACCAGGCGTCAGCCATTTCCCTTACTGTTTTAGAACATCTTCCACGAAATTCTTGAGCGATTCGAGGTCGTTTGACCACATTAACTTGTTGCCATTAAGATGAAGATATTCCAGTTCACAGACCTCAGAGTTTAGCGAACAAGACTCGGTTTTAGGGAGTGAATCATGATCATCATCAGAACTACAAACTGACCGTCCGTCCGCCATGCTTACTTCCCCGCGGCTACATTCATCGCGGCTACAGTCACGTAGTTTCCCTGCTAGCAGAGGCCTCTTTTCCTTGTATTCAGCGTGCGGGAGAAAAGAAACCTCTGCCATGGGTCAAAACGGTCTTTGGTTGCGGGAGAGGGAGAAGATGCCCTTGAACGGGATGCTGAGATATTTGCACAATTTATCAGGTCAACGTTGGAAAGGGTACGTCCCTATTTTTTTCCCCGCCCAACCATCGGGCGTTCCCAGTCTCCCCACCGGCCCCAGAAGGGAGGACGGCGCACTTGCATTCCATCACCCCTGGAGGGGGGAGGGGACGGAGGCAGACGAGGAGGGGCCGCCGAGCGGCGCGTCCGCACTTGCATTCCACTTCCCAACACCTTTTTGACAAGGATTATAGCCAAAGGAATGCCGAGGGAAGGCAACATGCCAAGAACCCTCCATATTGAGAGGCCCCACCCCCACTGACCATACCCTTGCTGCAAGATATTTTTCAATTGTCTTTTTCTGGTCGGGGGACAACATTTGCGTGCGTTTGTACAACTGCACCTCCCGGGGACCAAAACCATTCCCGAAAATTTTATCAAAGCTTTTACCGCGCCGACGCTGAGCCCCGCGGTTGCCAAAGCTTTCGCCGCAGGCGCGAGTAAAGGTCGGGCCAAACCAAGCAGCGTGGAAAAGAGGTTGCCGCCGCGCGGAGCAATGCTGGTCATCTGCGTCTTGCTCATTTTCACATCGGCGCCGTGCTTTTCGCTGGCGGCCCTTTTCATTCGGTTAATTTGGGTGGTGGTCAGGGGGAGGTCATCGCCATGCCCAATCTGCTCGGGTTTGACGCGCAGAGTCACAGCCGCTCTTTCGGCGAAAGCCTTTCGGAGGCTGTCCCTTTGACCGTCTGTCAGATCGATCTTGAACGGATGATACACCGTTGGCATCTTATATCAGAGGATAAATTTTCCAGAGCCGGCGCTCAAACAACGACCAACTCATTGCCAACCTGTTTCAAAACGAGCTCCTCCTCATTCAGGACGGCGGAATACAGGCGGTAATCCGCTGTGGCGGCTTGGTTCAAGCGATAGTGCAAAACCAGTTTCTTCTCGTCCCCTGTCATACTCTCTTTGGTCGGCCGGAGATCGAAATAGACGACGGGGTAAAGCGCCGAGTAGTTGGCCACGTTCAACCGGGTTCCGGTGTTGAAGTCGATTTTCCTGTAGCTGTAGTCGATCAGGTCGCGGCGTATCCGAATTTGGTCTTCCCCGTCGTACTCAAGCTCGGGATAATAGGTCGAGCCGTACTGAAGGCGGCAAGTCGCCAGCTTCGCCCCTCCATCGAGGGCGAAGGTGCTGAAGACGTAGGGCTCGTTGTGGCGGTATTCAGGTTCGCCATCTTCTGGATGAAAACGAAAACATGCTTCGCGTTTTTCACCCCGGGGTTATCAACCATTGCCCTCCGACATCCCGCCTGTCGGTGCCGGGTATTAACATTTCCTTCATGTAGCGCCATTGCGTGGGTTTCAGGAAGTTTTCGTTGACGAGCTTCTGCCCTTCAGGCGAAAACGTCAGCTTTGGGACCCAAAGCTCAAAACGCGTGACAACAATCCGCTGGTTGGCGGCGGCGGCGCCCCAAAAAGCATCTCCCTGTCGTCCTGCAGCCTTATTTCGAACTGGAGCTGCATCGGGGGCAGGAGTTTGTCCGACAGCTCTTCGAAGAACGAATAGCGCTTGAGGGGGATTATCGTTTTGACCGTCTTTCGAGGGTCTCCTTGCAAAAGAAGCGCGCTCGCTCTGATCCCGAGGTTGGTTGCGGCGCCCCCCATCACAGTCGTGTTGTCGTTGTCGAGATACCAAAACTCGTCTTTCACCACGCTTCGCGCGTAGTCGTCGGAGTATTCCAGCAGGTTTTTGATGAAAACAACTTTGTGAACGCCGGCAGCTTCGTAGAGGGTTTTCCCAGCGGAGTCCACCTTCACGTTCTGGATGAGAGAAAAGGAACTGTTGACTGGGGCTGCCGCCACGTCAGCGGCCACGAATGCCCCGTCTGCGTTTGCCTGCATCTCGTACTCCACCCGGAAATGGGCGTCCACCTTTCCAAGCAAGCGGGGTGTCCTGAACATCGCAGTATACCCAACGAAAAAAAATTTAAAGCTCGGTTTGCCAAAATTTGGCTGAGTTTGACAATCGCGTCCGAGGCGGCCGGTTGCGGGCGCCCTTTAGGGCGGGGGGGTCCACAAACCCGCTGTGCGTCTGCAAGAAGCGGTTAATGTCTGTGTAATCGTATATCCCGTCCAGCAGGGTCAAGGTTCGCCAGGCCTCGCCCGTCTTCCGCCACTTCACCTTGTTGTTGTTGTAGGTGGCCGCGACGCTGTACCAGGAGTAGCTCATGGTGATATAGTTGTCGAGCGCCGCTTCGTATTTTCGGGAGCTGTCGAGCATGATCGGTGGGTTGAACGTGATTTAGAAGTCGTGGGACTTTTGGGAGGCGCCGCTTCGTTGCAGCTTCGCGAGGCTCGAGTCGAGCAGCAGGTGGAACATCCTCACCCCCGTATGTAATCGTTGAAAATCTTGTGACTCTGAAATTTGGTGATGACACAAGTCGAAGGAGCTTTTCGACCAAAGAAGAAACCTCTTTGCGGAGTCTCGACGAAGTGTTGCGGCTTTCAACGAACCAAGGTTCACATACAGTCGGTGGATCATGTCATCAGCGGCCTCACCGAAGCCGCTCCCCTTCATTTCCCAGTCTGGCTCCTCGTCTTCTTCCAGCCCTTCAATCGCGGGCCGTCGTTCCAAAATGGCTTATTCCCAATTTGTGGTGGGACGGGCTCTCGTTTCTTTCGGAGGGGTTCGTTTCAACGCCTTTTTCCCCGCCTGAAACTGAGACCACAAAATCACCGCTCGCGCTGCCGGCTGACAAAACCGACGCGGCGACCAAGGAGTACGTGGACAACTCTCACCTTTCGCAGTCGGGCGGGCAAAAGTACAAGTTCGACTATCTCATGGTCGATGACGACGAATCCTCGTCCGAAAACAACATCCAGGTCAGGGGAATAGTCGTCTTCGCCGCCTCCCCGCAAAGGATCAACAAAAACGCTTATGAGTTCACGCTTGTCAAAGACGCAGGCAGTGACGACTACCGCTCGCGGATCGGCTTCAACCTTCATCCGCTGTCGACAGGGTATTACACGTTCGTGGTTGAGTACTTTCCGCCGGAAATGGCAAATGTGTCGGTGAGGGCGACTGCCACCACCGTTCGATCGCGAGCCAAACTACTTGAACCTTCAGTGGCGCCAGCGCACCCTACACGAAAACCCTCGTTCAGTTCCACCACTGGAGCGACAGCAACCCAAACTACATTTTCCTGGATCTGCACGGCAGAACTTCCGGCTCCGGCTTCCGGCTCCGACCGCAGGCCACTTGGTCGTTTATGGGGTTACCGGGTAAGCGGCCAGTGTGGACTTGGGGGTATTCGACGCGGTTTGGGCTGTGGAAAACGGCCAAATGGCCCTGCAAACCGATTTGAATCTGAATGGCTATCGTTTGTTGGGGGCGTCAACACCTTTCTATTTCCCGTGCTCAATCGTGTTTCCTGCCGATGGGACAAGAGCGAACGGCGCTTTCATCGGCGGGTCCCTCAGGGCGTTGATTCCTGGCCGGGCGCGGTTGACGTCGTTGTGGTTCAAAATCACATCTGCTCTCCCACCGGGCGCGCTGCTCATGCTGTTCACCGAACTTCGCGGACAGCGCCACCTGTCAAGGTTGTCCGGCGCCAAATGAAATTTGGCCTCGCCCATCAAAGGCCCATCGGTGCAGAAGAGACCATCACTGCCCGCGTGGCTTACACTAGCTCTGCATCTTCCAGCAGCGGCCAGCCAATGCGGTTTTTGTCTCTGGTTTACGTTTTTGTGTTGCTGTGAAAATTCGTCAAAATATATATGGGGTGGTTTGCCAAACGGGTCGGAGGACAGAGACTGCTCGGGGACCCAGGGCGTGCTGGTATGCGGGGACCGTCGGGCCCGAAAGGCGACCGTGGTGTCATTGGATCGCCGGGGCCGAAAGGGGATCGGGGTCCACAAGGACCGGCCGCTCCTGTCGGCACTTTTTTGAAAAGGGACAGGACCACACCAATGACAGGGATCCTTGACGCGGGCGGCCACTCGATCGTGAATCTTGCTCTGCCGGCCGACCCGCTCGGTGCGGTCAGCCAAAACTTTGTTGCGACTACTTTTGCCAAACTCGATGGAAGCACCCCAATGACAGGCAATCTCAACATGGGGGCCCACAAAATCACCACTCACGAAAAGCCGGTCTACGAAACGGACGCGGCGACGAAGGATTATGTAGACCATTCACACCTTTCTCAGTCCGGCGGGCAAAAAAAAAACAATTTGCCTTCCTCATGAAAGATGACGACGAGTCCTCGTCCGAAAACAACATTCAGGTTCATGGGATTGTCAACTTCGCCGCATCCCAACACGGGGTCAACAAAAACGCATACGAATTCACTCGCGTCAAAGACGCGGGCAGCAATGATTACTGCTCGCGGATCGGTTTCAATCTCTTTCCGCTGCCGAAAGGGTATTACACGTTCGTGGTTGAGTACTTTCCGCCGGAAATGACAAATGTGTCCGTGAGGGCGAGCGCCACAGGTGGTTCTTGTCGTATCAACCATCAGGTGGTTCTTGTCGTATCTAAGTGGCCGAACCCAAAGATGTAATGTCAACGGCAAACTATCAACTCCTCACGATCTCAAGTGCAGCGTTTCACAGGGCAGTATATTAGGTCCTTTGCTTTTCCTAACTTATATTAATGATCTCCCCAACTCCCTGCCGGCCGCTGCGCCAAGGATGTTTGCTGATGACACAAACATTACACTATCGGCTAAAACGTTAACGGATCTCAAACAAGCCTTAACCCCTGAACTAAGTAACCTAAGCTGCTGGCTTAAAGCCAACAAGCTTAGTTTAAACGTTGCCAAAACAGAGTTAATGATAATTGGGTCAAGGCAGAGATTATCTGTCCAAAATGAAGACGTAGAAATACGAATTGACGATCAAATCATCAAGAGGGCTGGACATACCAAATCCCTGGGTGTTAACATCGATGCTCACCTTAGTTGGCGCAAACACGTTGAAGAAATAAGCAAGAAAGTATCCTCAGCTATAGGTGCCTTCAAACGGGTGCGACCCTTTATTCCGAAGGAAACTGCCATTCAAAGTTATAACGCGCTAATTTTGCCAAACTTTGATTACTGCAACCCAGTTTGGGACTGTCTCAGTGGCTACTTGAGTGATAAGCTCCAAAAATTGCAGAATCGTGCAGCTCGAATAATTACAAAATTGCCCTTTGATACGAACTCAGACCACCTCCTATCCACCCTTAACTGGGAGAGGCTATCAATAAGACGATAGAAACAGAAAGCCTTTAGTGATGTATAAAACAACGAATGGTCTTACCCCGGAATATCTCCAACGTCTTTTTGCTCAGAGCTACTCTAATTACAACCTGAGAAACTCTGAGGGAAAACTGGCATTGCCGTAACCAAGAGCCAATTATTTAAAACGTAGCTTCTCCTATAGCGGGGCAAGTTATGGAATAGCTTGCCCGATAGCTTAAAAAATGTCGGATCTGTTGATCAATTTGAGCAAAATCTGAAGAAGGTATCCAACATATCGGATTCCCACACGGCAATCATGTAAAGCAGTTAGTTGTAAATAGTCTTAGTTTGTAACTTGTAATACTCAACTGATGATTTTCCGTGTTTAAATAAAGTCTTACACACATACATACATACATACATACATACATACATACATACATACATACATACATACACTGTTATTTCCATCACAGACCAAACCACGCGAAGCTTCAGCGGCTACACAAAAACCCTCATTCAGTTCCACCGGTGGAGCGACAGTACCCCTAACTTCATTTCTTTAGATCTGCATGGCTCAACTTCTGGCTCCACCAAAGGCCACCTCGTTGTTTATGGGGTTTCTGGCTTCGTTTCCAACGTGGATTCGAGTGTTTTTGATACGGTTTGGGCTGTGGAAAATGGAATGATGACCATGCAAACCGACTTGGATTTAAATCAGCATCACATAAAATCCCTTCGAACCCAATTTTTTATAACGGGCTGTTACAAGAAAAATGTCCACTCAACCCGTCTTCTTTTGAATGCTGTTGACCCCTTCCAAATAGTCCCTATCGATTGCACTCTGCAAAGTGTAACTTGTTATTTCCTCCAAGTGCAAAAGAACGACCATCTGGTTACACTAAAAGTGAAATCACATGGAAAAAACAGCAATGACCAAACACTGAATTCGTTAAAAAAAGACAGACGACAGGAATTTGTAAGTGGAGTTTCCTTATCGAAAAATGACGTACTGTGGATTAAATCTATAGAAAAAATACAACCAGAGCCGTTCCACATAATGAGATCGTGTGCGGTTTGTCCTTTACCGCGGATCCGATGTGAGTTCCGGACACCAACCACCGCATTGACATTCAAAATTGGTGGCATTGACCAGCGCACCTTGCATGAATTTTCACCCTTTGATATAGCCATGGGGTTGCTCAGGAGGAAACCACAGCCTTCTCCCATCCACATCATCAACATTGATGTTTAAAATACTAAATGACGACACCGCTCCCGACCTCAGGAACTCTTTTGCTAGAAGGAATGTTGATCAGACTAATTACCATCTTAGAAATAGTGCTACAGATCTGACACTTCCTAAGCCGATGAGAGAGGTTCTAAAAGAAGTTTCAAATACAGCGGCGCGATGCTTTGGAACCAACTCCCAAATGAAGCAAACTAGCGGAATCGATATATTCATTTAATAAATATATCAAAACGTAATTGGGTCATGTCATGCTATATAGTCTTGTGTTAGTCATATCCTAGCTATCCTAATACTTTTTAGTATTTAGTTTATTACTGTTAGTTTTCTTTCTTAGCTGAATTTTTCGTAGTTTTACATTTGTCATATTATTAATCTCGTATTGTTAGCTTTAGTTTCTTTTTTATGTCTGTATAAACACGCCCTCCATGGAAACCAGGTAAGTGTTGTTGGGGCTAGCGTATTTCTTGATTTAAATAAAGTATACCTACCCTACCCTACTTCAACCACATCGACCCGACCCTTGACAGGGGCACAGTCGAAATGTTGAAAAAGCTTTACGCTTTCTATCACAAAAAACATTGGGGCTACGACAAGCTCTTTCGCACCTTTCAACGAAAAAATCTGGTTTGCACTGCTGTTGCGGGGAAGTTCGTCATCTCGTGTGCGCTTGCGGGGGTATCAACCTGAATTCAGTCGTCATCTGCGTTTTGACTAGGGTCGGGCTTGGTGTCAAAGCTGTTGCCAGCTTCAAAAAATACGACAAAAAAGCGGAAAGGGCCAAATTTGCAGGGGTTGAGTACAAGAAAATTCTGGACGCAATCCGCTTCCACCTCAGGGGTGAGACTTTCGACGAAAAAGAGTTTTTTGATAAGCTGAAAATGGTTGACGACTTCGTCACAGACCACTGCATGGAAATCCCGGAAAAATCCAGGCGAAACACGCCAAA
The DNA here is from genome assembly GCA_016490735.1 of Pachyseris speciosa. Lineage (NCBI taxonomy): Eukaryota > Metazoa > Cnidaria > Anthozoa > Scleractinia > Pachyseridae > Pachyseris > Pachyseris speciosa. Next base: position 9,858 of record JAEMWC010000040.1, read on the forward strand.
CGTTTTGTCGCGGAGTGAAGGCCGCAATCACGTCGATCGATTCTAGTCCCACCACCATTCATCGAACCTTTCTTTCGCCCGGCGACGAGTTGCTGGGCGAATTTTTTTGACGGCGGGAAAGAGGTGCGCGAGAAATTATTTTTTGCGCGGCCAAGCTCCTGTTGGAACCGCTTAAAAGTAATCAGCAGAAAGCAAATGAAATTCACTGATTTCTTTTTTTTATTGGTGGTCAAACTCCCTGAAATCGCGGATGAGGCTTCCCAAAAACTTCCACCGAGACAGATCGCAGAGTTCTCGCCCGCCATCCGAAATGGTGTTGGCGGCGTCAAATATTCAGTGTTCCTTGAGACTTTTGTGAAGGTGGGGTAGTGAAACAGGGTGGCTGTCCACCCCACCTCCTCCCTGGTTTTGGTTGGGGTGCCGAGCTCCTCAAGCCTTTGGCAGCTGTGACACACAAGTTCGAACTTCTCACGATCCTCCACCATCGTTTTCCCACAGCACACCCTTCCGTTTGCGTTTGCCATCTTTCCCACTGTTTTATATGTTCAATGGAAAGGCGCCTTTCAAAAATTTTCTACAACCCGAAAGGTTATTGGAAAGGGTTTGCCGCCGTGAAAAAACTGGCGCAAGCCGCAAAAGTTTCGGAAACTGTGTAAACAGTGGTTGCAAAAGTTGGCGCTTTGGCAGATCTTTCTTCCCGCGCCGCGGCACGTTCCTTGGCCGACGTTTGACGTGCCAAAACCCAACGCGGTGCACCAAGCCGACCTGCTCTTCATGCCGCATGACAAGGTGGGGCGCAAGACTTTCAAATACGCGCTGACTGTGGTCGACGTGGCCAGCCCCTTCAAGGCAGCTGAGCCCCTGACCTCGAAAAATTCTGACGAGGTGGCACGGGCCTTTGAGAAAATTTACAGGCGCGGGCCTCTCAAGTGGCCAAAGATGCTGCAGGTGGATCCAGGGAGGGAGTTCATGGGAGCTGTTTCCAGAGTCATGGAGAAGCATGGAACGGGCATTCGTCGTGGGCGTGTTGAAGTGCACCGCGAACAGGCAATTGTTGAACGCTTCAACCGCACTCTTGCTGAGCGTCTGTTCGAGCACCAGTACGCATCGAAATACGGCTGCCGTAATGGGTGCGGTCTGTTGCGTGGGCCGCAGGCTTCCGAGGTTTGTTGCCGCTCTCAACAACCAAACCATGCGGCTGGCACACCAAAACCCGCAGATGCGATCCGAAAACAGACTGTTTTCGCACAAGCAGCAACTCCGTATTTGAGACCTGTTGGTGCGGCCGAAAAACCGCTTCCCGCTGGCGTTGAAGTTCGCTATCTGTTTCAACCTGGGGAGTTGGAAGGTGGTGTGCGCAGGGCCACAGATCCGGTCTGGTCTTTGCAAACTTCCACGGTGGGCAGGGTCATGGTGAAACCAAACCAACCTGTCATGTATTGGCTTTCCGACGGACCAAAACGCAGTTTCGTGCGCAAAGAGTTGATGGTTGTCCCGCCCAATACCGAGCTTCCTCCTGCCAAGCCTGGCTGGTGGGGGATGTGATATTCAATCGGCTCAGTGTGAATGCCGTCCGGCAGCACCCACCGCTTTTCGTAGTACGCGCTCAGGCCCAGCTTCTTCTGCTCGTAAGTCACCACCCGTCCGTCTCTCATGCGGAAGCCCCTGTTCGTCGCCATGTCCTTTTCCCCTTCCAGTGCCTTTTTGAAACGCTCCCACCTGATGGCGTTTTGCGATCATTCGATGGCCCTCGAACTCCAGCTTGAACAACCCTGGGGTGCGGCTGCTCCACTTGTCCCACGTGAGCCACTGCTTCTTTTCCATCTCGAACTGGGCCCTCATCTCCGGCTTCACAACGTCTTCCAACTTAGCGCCAGAGATCGCTATGTAGTTGCTGTCTGTGCCATCTGGATCAGCTCGAAGTCGCGGCGGTCCACGAACTTGTCCAGGAAGTCGTGGTAAAACTCAGTATTCGGAGCTTGGCCAGCTGGTACACCGCGATGCCGACCTCGAACGGCCTTCGGATCGAGATCCACGGCTTCTGGCTTTCCAGCTCGTACGCCTCCCCGATTTCGTCGAGGTCAGAGAAGAAGGCGCTTCGCAAAGCTCGGTCAACGACCTTTTCGTCCTTCGTGTAGATGACGTTGGTTTGCCGCTCCAAGGTTTCGATCATCTTCCCATACGCGCTGTTGCCCAACAATATGAACACATCCGCCAAGAGGCTTTGCTCTTGCCTACATCCCCTGTTCGGCGCGCCACCGTCACATGCTCCACGAACCAGGTGAAAATCTTCTTCGGTTGGTAATCGATTGTTCGGTGAACTGCTGTGATCTCCACTCCGTGGTCAACGTACCAGCAGGAGGGGGGCCTACACCAACATTTTTTCCGCAGACAGGACCCCACCAACTTTCTCCCATCCACACGGGTTCTGCCGGTGCGCCGCAGATACTCCAACATGTGCTCCGCCACCGCTTCCGCTGGCACCTGCTTGTTAATGAAGAAGGGGCACATTTCCTCGAACTTGGGGCGCAACGGCCTGGGAACTTTCAGATCGACTTCTGCAAAGCCAAACCAAGTACCCTCCTGTAACCTTTGCGTCAGCCTGGGGGCCGATCCGGCCTTCTGCTCTTCGGAGTAATGAACCATCTGTTCCTGCCCACAGGGCATGTCCTACAGCATTGTCGACAAATACAACGCGTTGATGTCGTAGCCCAGGATTTTTTGGCAAAGCTTGGGTTCAGCGACTGTGTGCGACTGCAGTCGCGTCTCTCCCACTTCATGATGGCGGGTGAACACGAGACTCGGACCCCCGACTACCGCCCATTTCAACATGTCGTAAGCCTCTTTGTAAGGGCTCCACAGCTTCGCCCCTCGCAGCAGATAGTGAAGACTGACTCCTGGAAATGCTGACAGCGTCTTTCAGAATGTCGATTCCTTTTTCGGTGTAAAAGGCTCGCATTTTGTCATACGCTTCGAGACGGGGGGCAACATCCAGGTTGTTGTAGTGGCGCAGCCAGTCTGAAAGGTCCGCATCCTTCTTTTCTTGGAACAGACGGACACACCCTTGCCATTCCTCCCGCGTCAGCGTCCACTCTTCTTTCAGAGTCGAGTACCACTCGGAGTGGTCTGACAAACCTGGATAATCAAGCTTGTCTGGGCTGCCAAACCACTCGTACGGAAACCACGACTTCTCAGCTGTGCAACCGTAAGCCTTCACCCACTTATCGTAGCTGGTTCCCTGCCCCAAATAGTTGATTATGTCAAGAAAGCGAAACTTTGGTGTAAGTAGGAACATTATTTTGTTCGCATCTTTGGCCACTCTCACTTTGTTTGTTGTTTCAGTAAAGTGCTTCACCAAATGTTCGTTCACAAGATTCAAGTCGTAGCGGCCCGAGTTGAAACCAAGCACGGGCACTTCGTTGCACCACCCGGCAATTTTGGCTCGTTGCGCTTTGGGCAGCAAGCCGAGGATGTCTGGAATGAAAGCCCTTCTGACTTCCTCCCGAATTCTTTTCCCCGTACTCCTTGGTACTTCGATCGGTTCTGGCTCCTTGATGAACGGCGAGGCATCTCCAGAGACAAAGGTTGTCTTGAAATGTGTCCAAACACACCATTGGACCGTGACGCCCGCGCGCCAAGGCATGCAACCACTCCGGCAGAGGACCTGTTCCCATCAACGGCTGACGGGTGTTTAAGATCTTTACGAAGACATCAGAAGGGGCCTCGAAAACCCACTGTGTGTTTGGTCTTCTAACCCGGCTCTGAGACAATCTTTCTGCCTCTCTTCGCCGCAGCTAGGCTTTCGCATCAGCACGTCGGTTGATCCAGGGTGAACCCTCTCGCGGGTTTTCGTAATACAGCATCAGAGAGTCGTCGCTTATGTTTCTCAGCCAATACGAATAAGAGTGCCGAATATAAAAGGCCGCCTCCTCAATCCTATTCATAAAGGTTCCTGTCTGATCTCGGCCGAGATCGTTGCTGACTCGCCAGCGAGTGAACAGACGGCCACTTCGAATTTCCACCCCCTCAACCTCTGGATCGCCAAGCAATGTTGCGAGCAGTGTTTGGTTATTCGTTTGGTGCGCTGTTCTTCCAGCAGGAATGGGGTCAAACTCCGCCACAATTTCTTGCTGTGGAAACGCGGCTGCCATGACGCGGGTATATATTAATAAGAAAAATTTTTCGTAATTTTTAATTAATCCTCTTCCGAGGGCCTACTCCACGGGGCCCAACCTCTAAAAGGGGTGCCCGCTTTCTTTTGGCTCTTTTTGTTCCTTCCTTTTTAACTCTCTCTTCCTTCGGGGTTTGTTTGCGTGCCGGAGAAGTATAGGGTGAGTCGATTCAATACTGGCGAGGTGAGTGCACCACCAACAGGCCCTTGTTTCCCCCAAACAAACCACCCCAATACTCACTTCGACCGGCAGAGAGAAGTGGGTGTTGGGGGGTTCGTTTGGGGGAAACAAGGGTCTGTGGGTGGTGCACGAAGCGAGCCTGTATTGAATCGACTCACCCTATACTACTCAATGAGAAACAAAAGGAAAACCAATGGTGACTTGCAAGCGCATATTTGCCCGCGCTTTGCGCCGGCTACATGAAATTGTTTCGTATTCTGATTGGCTCAGTAAAAAGCATATATATATCAGTTTCATCACATCAATTGAAAAGCGCTCTATGCGGCTTGTTTCGAACAACTGCGACCTGAATCTTGAGTGTCCGTCACTATGCAACTTGGAATTCTTATCCTCAGATTTCCCGCATTACAAAAATTGTTAGGTGAAAAGTCGAAAGACCTTTACCTCCTGTTGCATTTGATATTCACCAGGGATGAGTTGCTCGAAGCATGGTTAGCGCTAACCATTAAGATGTATTAAAACCTATAGGTTGTCATATTATTTAACCCGGGTTAGCGCCCTTTCGTTTTCCTTTGTTTTATTATGTAACGTTTCTCATTTCCATGTCCGCTCCCACCGTAAGCCCAGGCCAAACGGACTCGGAAGTGGACGCGAGTTGAAAACTTGAGTCTAATTGCGACTCCGTTTGGTCAGGACTTGCGTGCAGTTACGTTGACTTGTGCTAACTTGCGCTCACTGTGGTCGAGATCAAATTTTCACGCAAGTCGACACAAGCTTTTCACCGTTTAGTCACCCAACTGAGGTCAACGCAAGTTGAGTGACATCCATTCGATGTTATAGCAACCTAGTAGCCATTGAAATGTTTTTTTTTTTCGACTTTCGTGTACTTGCGAGGAAACTTGCAAGTTCAGCTTGCGGTTACTTGCGACAACTTAAGTATGTATGTGTGGCGGAGGTAAAGCGCGCAGGTTCCCCTGGGCCCAAAGAACAAGGTTCAAACACACCCCTTCTCACGAACACATCAACTCTAGCCAAAAAATAACCGTAAAATAAGGACGTATAATAAAAATAAAGACGAAGATATAATGGTAAAAAAAAAACTCCTTAATAATTTTAACCCTAAGAATACAAGGGAAAAAACTAGCACTAAATTTAGTCCTAAATAGCACGTGACTGAAGATAAGCAATGAAAACGTAAAGCTTGTGGGATGTGGCTGGAGTGACAAGGATACTTCACAAATTAACGTGATCAAGTAAGCCGAAGCCACTCTAAAGGCACTAAGGCCACAAGGTAGCGGGCATTACCCCTAAATCTACCAAAGCAAAGATTGAGCCCAAGCATTAATAGCCATGAACAGCTTTTTCGGCACGGCATAGCCACAGGGAGCAGAGGAGTCCTATTTGACCGAAACTCCAGTTAAATTCACATTAGGCTATTTTCGAATTGTAGAAGAACAAAAGAACCAAGTGGAGGTTGAGGGGAATAATTTGCATTTTCCTAACTAATTTCAGTAATTTGTCGCACTGAAATTTCATCTGCATAAGGCCGCGCGGCACGTGTTCGAAAGCTGTCATTTCTGTTGCGTGGTTGACATGTTCCATAACGTGTTTTTGTGTACCATATTTTAATCTCCGTGGAATTGTATGCAAGGAAATGTATATTTTGTAGAATACACACTTTAGGCTGTTTTTATACACACTTATGGCTGTTTTTATCCTTTTTCGGGATAATTCTGTGACACGAAAACCGATGGGAAGTCAACTACCTCGGTGACACAACCTCACAAGTTCAAATTACTAGTTTTCCCAAACTTTGTACTTATTCCATTATTTAGTTATATTTCAGTAGTTCCGTCTTTTAGGATTTGGGGGTATTTCCGTCGTTCCGGATTTGGGCAGTGTGGGCAGTCGAACGTCTCCCGGTTTCCAGACAACATACCATCAGATGAAGATGTTGGAAGATGGCCTCACTTACGAGTCATTGAATTTCTAAGCTTGATGACAAGGTAGTGGATATCCTGATCGATAACGACAACCTTGAGGTCCACTGCGTGTTCGAACAATGATGCAGTACAAGGTTCGTAGCCCGTTCGCTTTTAGGATAGACACGCATTGTCCTATGGATCGTCGAAACACAGCTCAGAGGAGCACGTTTCCAGAAAGACCCATCCATTTCTGAGACATCGAGGAATAATTATTACATCACAGACGACCATTTTAGGATGGTTCACGATGACAAGTTGATGTTACTGGCATTACCACTGTGGTACTTGCCTCGTCACCCGGTTTTTCATCCCCATAAGCCGAGGAAAGTAAGAGTTACCTTTGACTGTGCAGCGAGATTTGGCGATACATCCGTCTTTGAATTATCAACTCCTCCAAAGGCCCGATGTAACGAATAATCTTGCAGGTGTCCTTTTTCAGCTTCTGACAAGGACCCGTGACGTTGATGTCGGATTTAGAACAAACGTTCCAACGGGTGCTTGTTGCACCGGATGAGTGTCAGGCCTACGCTTTCTTTGGTGGAAAAACAGCAACTCGTCTAACGACCTCGTCGACAATCAGATGCTGGTTAATCTGTTTAATATTAAGATAATATTTATTGACTTACATTGCGCAAATATCAATTACAGATTTCCATCTGCGTATTACAAACAAATTCTACATCACATGTTGTGCCAGTTATGCACTCTGGAGGACAGCACATGACCATCAAAGTGCGTTTGATGTCCAGACGATTGACACAGTGAACCGCAACTCAGTATGTCGATCAAATCAATTTATTTAAACTCGATAGCGTGAGGAGTGGTTGCCCAATCTCCGGAGCCGTGGGTTCATGTATTAAACGTTCGAGCATTCCGGATCGAATTGGAATTTTTTCAGGAGAGGGGAAAACCGGAGTATCCGGAGAAATACCTCTCGGAGCAGAGAAGAGAACCAACAACAAACTCAACCCACATGACGTCGAGTCCGGGATTCGAACCCGGGCCACATTAGTGGAAGGCGAGTGCTCTCACCACTGCGCCATCCCTGCTCCCCTGATGACCGCCTGAAAGTGGCTAGTGCGGTAATGGATAGATTTGCTTTTCAAAAGTGGGTTTCATCTCATGAAGTGGATAAGAAACTGCCGAGAATTCCTTGAGTCTATAGGGGCATTCGTGCTTACGTCATTGTTTACATTTTTGCTTATTTGCATACGGCTTTGCTTACAGAGGGAAACATATTAGATGTGATTTGACTCCAGGCAACTAAAGAGCTAGTGAAATTTAATACATTGTGGATTTCTTAGCTCTTTAGGTGTAGTATTCAAGGAGATATTGTTGTTCCAAAAACTGCAAAATTTCTGGGTGGCCAAAGCACTAATGAGCTCATACATTCTTTGCAAAATTTTGAGTTTTTAAACCCGCGTTGCACAAAAAGTATTCAATACATGAGGCTCATATTCATATTTGGCAGAGTTATTCATACTATGACCTTTAAATATTCAGAACTGATTTATTTGTAGCTCCATCAGAAACTGGATTGTTCATGTTAATGAGGCAAATATTGTAAACAAGGATTCCCCTATACCGGCTTCAGAGCGCGAGCCGTCTATGATGAGCCTGGATCTTGATGACTTGCCCATTAATCGAGCCTTAGATACCCTGTGGGATGTCGAGAAGGACACGTTAAACTTTCCAATCTCCGAGAAAGAAGTCCCAGATACTGTCCTTGGTATCTGGCTTGTACGATCCCTTAGGCTTCGCTGCTCCACTTGTATTACCCTCCAAGATTCTCCTCCAAGATTTGTGCAAGACTTCGGCTAGAACAACGAAAGTCCCCATGAAAATCTAACGGGATGGCCCGGCTGAGTTGAGAATCCTCCGAAACTGAAGCTTGTTTGCTAACCCGCACTGTCTGATGCCTCGAGGATTTGACGAAATTCGTAATGTCTACCTTCACCACTATATTGAAGCATCGGAGAAAGGATATGGAGCAGCTTCGTATATTCAGGTAGTGGTCATAGTGGAATACTCCTTGGAAAGTTCACAAGTAGCACCCTTTAAGGCCATGACAATCCTCTGCCAGTGCCTACATTTACTGCTATCATTAATATTATTACTGAGAATGAACTATATATGAAAATCATATATTTGAACTGCGGATTAAAGAATGAATATGTGAGTGATCATCGTAGTTATGACCAGCACTTTAACAGTAGTGAAAATAAAACCTGAAAATATTTCAGGCTTGTACGGGAATCGAACCAAGACCTTTGCGATACTGGTGCCATATTCAATGTTATTTCTATTTTTTACCACCGACCGGTTAGCTCAGTGGTAGAGCACCGGTCTAGCGTGCGCGAGGTCGGTGGTTCAAACCCCGGTCGGACCAACACTCAGGGTCTTTAAATAATTGAGGAGATAGTGCTGCCTTTGTAATAACATCTGCAAATGGTTGGACTTTCTAGTCTTCTCGGATAAGGACGATAAACCGTAGGCCCCGTCTCACAACTCTTCATAATTGATTCTGTGGGAACCCACACACTGTTCGAAAAGAGTAGGGGACGTAGTTCCCGGTGTGATGGTCTCTCTCTCTCTCTCTCTCTGATGATTAAATGCTCGGAGATATTAGCTGCACAAGCTACTCTAAAATCCGAGGGTAAATGTATGTATGTATACATACATTGAAAATCATATATACATCATACATCATATATACATTGAAAATCATATACATACATACATACATACATACATACATACATACATATGTATGCACGCATACACGCATACATACGCATACGCACGCACGCATGCATGCATGCATGCATGTACGTACGCACGCATGTATGTATGTATGTATGTATGTATGTATGTATATGAAAATCATATATTTGAACTGCGGAATAAAGAAATGAATTTAATATGTGAATGATCATCCCAGTTCTGAACACTACTTATGCATAGTGAAAATAAAGCCTGAAATAGCTTCAGGCTTGTACGGAATTCGAACCCACGACCTCTGCGATACCGGTGCAATGCTCTACCAACTGAGCTAGAAAGCCATCTGGGAGCTGGTCGCTTGGTTGGTTCGTAATATACCAGTGAGTGATGAATAATGAGAATGAATATATGATATCATATATTTGAACTGAGGAATAAAGAAATGAATTTAATATGTGAAGATCATCGCAGTTATGACACTACTTTAATATGCTGTAGTGAAAATAAAGCCTGAAAAAACGTCAGGCGTGTACGGGATTCGAACCCACGACGACCTCTGGGCAGTGCTCTACCAACTGAGCTAGAAAGCCATCTGGGAGCTGGCCAATTGGTTGGTTCGTAATATACCCGTGTAATATCCCCATTATTTTTATATAAATATGTAAGTAAGACTTTGCACTTTTTCTTTCCCTATTCATGTAATTTTATGTAAATATCTACGCCAGTCATTGCACGTGGCAGTGACCAACTCGAAAGCCTAAGCTAATTGGGTCACTGCGCACATTTTACCTTCCACCATTTATGTAATTTGTTGTTCTTCCTTTTCCGTTCATGGGGAGCTGAAGTCTTACTTGCACAAATCTTGGAGGCGCATCTTGGATGGTCATACAAGTGGTTTTGACAAAGCCTAACGGATCGTATAAACCAGATACCAAAGACAGAATCTGGGACTTCTCTCATGAAGATTGGAAAGCTTAACGTGTCCTTCTTGACATCCCACGGGATACCTAAGGCTCGATCAATGGGCAAGTCATCAAGATCCAGGCTCATCACAGACGGCTCGCGCTCCGAAGTCGGTTTGACTCAAGGACTTCTTAGCAGTTGCTTATCCACTTCGTGAGATGAAACCCGCTATTGGAAAGCAAATCTGTCAATTACCGCACTAGCCTCTTATCTTCATGAACAATGGCGACCGATTTCAGGCAATCATCGACGTACTGAGTTGCGGTTCACTGTGTCAATCGCTTGGCCATGGACGGTAAACACACTTTGATGGTCATGTGCCATCCTCCTGAGTGCATAATTGGCACAACATAGCGATGATGTGGCACCAAACAGATGAACCAACATCTGATTGTCGACGAGGTCGTTAGACGGGTTGCTATTTTTCCACCAAAGAAAGCGTAGGCCTGACAATCATCTAGTGCAACAAGCAGCTGGATGGAACATTTGCTCTAAATCCGACATCAGCGCCACGGGTCCTTGCCAGAACCTAAATACAACACCTGCAACAGTATTCGTTAGATCGGGCCCTTGTTAGATTTTGGGTCAAAAGTTGTTACATTTCCATTAGTCGTTAGATTTTGCGGCGTAACACCGCTGGGACTGTTTCCGTAAAGCTGAACAAGACTCTTAAAGACCAACTCGATCTGCCAGACCACAAAGCAATGTTTTGGACAGATTCCACAACAGGCCTTCAGTATGTACGAAACGAAGCCAGGAGGTTCCAAACCGTCGCACCTTCGTTTTCAATGATTCGCGATGCTTCCTTACCGTCTCAGTGGCATTTAATACATGGGCTCAAAATCATATCGAACAGACTACGCCTCCCGTGGGTTGCCAGTTCTTGAAGGAGAAAAGTTCCAGTGTTGGCTTATCACCGTACAGCCTTCCTCCGCAAAGATGAAAGTGAATTACGACACCCCCAATTCAAATACCTGATTATTGTGAAGAATCCCAAGAATTGAAATGGAGAAAGACACAAACCCACCTGATGACCAGGAAAAATATTCTAGAGCAATTACTTCGGCGGCATTCCTCTTTTCACAAGCTTCAAGTGTCCGTTGGTTGGTTGCTTCGTTTTAGAGCTACAGTCGCGTGTGTCCTAGGTGCCACTGCGCAAAGCTAACTTGACGGTTGGAGAAATTACTGAAGCAACGAGAGCTTTGTTAAAGTTGTTTAATCGCGTACCTTCCCTAAGGAGTTGGAAATGCTGTCTGAGAAGTAGTTAACCAGTTCACCAGGTTCAAGTCGCTAACGACCTTCCTGAAAGAAGTTGGCATGTGTTGACCACGTTAGTCCGTTACGAAAACTTAGACCATGGAAACCGCGCCTGAATGTTGCGGTCGATAAAACCTAAGAGGCTAAGCTAACAGCTGTCGGAAATGAAATGAAATGAAATTGAATAAAAATTGAAGCTAAATGAAGCTAATAATTGTCGGTTATTGAAATACTAGATGTTATGTTATTTCACGTACATGTATTTGTTAAGTTAATTACGCACAAAAAATATAATCATTGAGCCTGAGCGTTAGCTATGCCATGCTGATGAGGCCTAACAAGGCCGAAACAGCTGTCCATGACTGCTAATGCTGGGCTCAATCTTTGCTTTGGTAGATTTAAGGGGTAATGCCCGCTACCTTGTGGCCTTAGTGCCCTTTGAGTGGCTTCAGCTTACTTGATCACATTAATTTGTGAAGTATCCTTGTTACTCCAGCCACATCCCACAAGCTTTACTTTTTCACTGCTTGTAACTTCGGGCGAGATGACTTTCGGGCGAACTGGCTGTAATCCCTTGAGAGAGCACCCATTGGTTTTGATGCAAAGCACCAGTGCCTGGCAAGAGTTACGTCACCGCCTTAATCATCAAAGACTATCACGACGCAGAAAGCCATGTGCGCCAAGTCAGATCCTTTAACAAGTATTACACGCAAAGTTAGTATCCAAGAAGGACATGCAGCTGTTCAGCGTGTGTTCAGTGTTTTAAATGTCGTCGATGTCGCCCATACCAAACAAGAAACGGCACTTCTTCCCTGTTCCATATTGACTCCACGATCGCGTCCGACAATTGCCTCAGAAAGTGAGGAGTTTCATGGCATTTCAACCCAGCGTTCGCAACCCATGCTGGTGGAATCCTGGAAGTAATCATTCGCTCCATACGCAAGATTCTTCGCTCAGTCCTGGGTGAACAGCTGGTCAATGATGAGATTCTCCTTACCTATATGGCAGACATTGAGAAAATCCTTAACGATCGTCCTCTTACGGCGCCGTCTAGTGAGCCGAAGGACCCTGACCCCTTGACTTCAAGTAAATTACTACTATTTCATCCAAAACGTTTGTGAGTCCCCAAGTGGATCAGGCGGTGTCTTATCGTATGCCTCGAAACATTGGACGTACGCCCATTACTTGCCAGACTATTTTGAAAGTGTTGGCTACGTGAGTACCTACCAACTCTTCAGCTAAAGCAGAAATGGCTTCGTTCTCGCCCAAACTAATAATAACGATAATAAATATAACAATTAATGAACACACCGAGCAGTAAAAAAAGCAAATCGAAGATTTCGGAGAAAGATCCAATTTATTGTACTTTACTTTGTAGATTTCATGCGTATTCACCCACATTTGACCGTATGTTTCATGTGTATTAGTCGTATGTATTCGTATGTTACTCATATGTATCTGTATGTACCCTTATTATATGACTGGCTCTTTCAGCGGTCAAGATGAATCAATTCTCCTGCTGTGATTGGCTACCCGCGAGGTCAAGATGGAGCCATCTTGACCGCTCGGGATAGCCGTTCGTCCGCGTTTTACTGTCTTTTAATAGCGTCCTTTGAGTCATATGGGCTATTGACCAAGCTTGTTCGGTCAAGATGGCGGGATATTGGCCTCATTCTTTTTCCGTGTTTATGGACCTCGACTTCGTCTCGGTCCATAAACGCGCAAAAAAAGAACTTGGCCAATATCCCGCCATCTTGACCGAACAAGCTTGGCCAATAACCCATATTTGTCACTCGTATGTACTGGTAATGTTACTCGTATGTTACTCGTAGCACTCGTGTGGTGTTTTAGTAACGATCGTTATTGGTTCGTGTTAAAAGACTTTTGACGTTAGCTATTCATTGTCACATTTTTTTTGGTGATTTTGGTATTCCTTTTGCCTTCCCTATCAAATTAGCCAAGGCCTCATCACGAAGTCAGTTGAGTTTTCCTGATCGCCGTATCTTTTGGGAACTACTTGGTCCTCGTTGAACAAACTTGTTTCTCTTATCATACGCATGCAATTAGTTGGTGGTTGGAAAAATATATTTGTTGATAACAACAGCAGCCCACTGGGTCTGTACATAGTGGCGAGTCAAAGTGTACCTAGCCCCAGAATATCAAGTTTTTTTTTCGTTAGAATAAATATTTGCACCTGTTCGAAACGTATTGCGCTTTTTAATAACAAATCCTGATTTTTAAAAGGCAGTAAAAGTTACGAAATCTAGCCATCATCTGCCCTACGACCGAGCTAGTAAGGGGCACGAGTCTATTCCTGATTTGACGTCACAAACTGATTTGCACCGCGGATAGTCTTTGTGAACATGCATGCAGTGTTAATTTGCACATCGGAAAACTCGTATCTTATCCATCGCAAGTCTGCACAAACACTGCTCTAAGAACGAAAAGAATGTTACTTACGAGTTTTCCCACAAAGTATTGGTACCTCGTATCTTTGAACAAAACTCAATTAAGGTTTTACCACCCAACATCTGTCAGTTTTACTGTTACTTTAGTGTCCGGGACTGTCTACAATCTTTTTCTTATTTCAGTGTCACATACAGTGTACTTAATGAATTAACATGTAGTCTGTGACTAAAAAGGAGTCCTTTAGGCATGGCAACAGGCCTTACGTTTATCTTTCCAAGGACGCTTTTCTGAATGTTCATATATTATTGTGAACTGCAGGTCTCTTGTAGGATTTCATGATTTTTCAGTAGGTAACAGTTTTGCCAGTTTGGGCAGCTGAGCTAGATGTCTTTCAGACGCTGAATCAAGTGCTAAGATACTGAAATGTAGCACAAAATAAGATGTAATTCACGGACTGAATTCCCAAAGGTAACCATGGTTTACTACTCAGCTCCTGAATACCGCATAATTTCTGTCTTCTCATAGAAAGGGATCCACAACGCGACTTGCAAGTTGCACAGTGGTAACTTAAATTTGATGTTGGTCTGGGGGGGAGGGGCACTTGTATTCTACACTGGTTGCTCCATGGCCTCACTCTTTTTCTTTTTTTCAGCACCTGTTAAGCAAAATTCGGGATGGTAACCAAAAAGTATAATTACAAAATGTTCAATCAACTATGCACACAATGATTGTTTCAATTGAGTGCATCATATCTCAACAGATGCACTCGCCTTATGTCATGTGCATGCATTGTGGAATTACAATTACAATGCATGCAGATTATGTCACTAGTGTACGCGCTTGCAAATCTGTGGACATGTTATAAATAAAATAAAGTAAAAACCATAATAAATATGTGATTCAATCCATATTTGACATTACACTGTATTTTGAACATTAAAGCAAAAATTTGGGGTTGGATTATTGTCAAATGTCATCAATTGACTTCCGGTATGAAAAGTCGTACAAATCTCTGGGACATTTTATAAAAGATATAAAGAAATCTTGTTCCTCGTACATTGTTAAGAAATATAGGCACTTGGAAATTTTTAAGCCACACACTCGCCTGTGGCTTAAGCTTCTTTAGGCACTTCTCTTGTGTTCTTAAAAGTCCCCATGCTTATATAACTCAGCAATGCACTCAGCGCGGTTTTCCTTTCTTTATTACTGTACACGTACAGGCTGTATAGTAATTACCTGGAGTGTAAAGTCATTACTTGTAATGGTATTTGTAGTAAACATTATTTTTTCTCAAGCCACCCACATGTAAGTTAATAGCTTGTCTGAAGGAACACAAGTTGCATAAATACATGTACATGTATTGCTTTTCCAAGAATTTCTGTTTTTCCTGAGACAATAGATATGCTGACCACTTTCATTGACCTTACCTACATGATCACCTAAGGTTTTTAAGGTAAAAACCAAGGAATTAATAATATGAACTCAACTGACTGAAAAATCAGATTGATAAAACTTACAGCAAGGTAACAAAATTCTGCAGATAAGCAACTCCAAAAATATGCCCTACCAGGTCCAAACCAGTGACAAACATTCTATCAATGAGCACTCCTAAATATAATCCCAAAGATTGTCTGGCAACACAGAGACTTGTTAAGCAAGCATTTTACATGTGTGTGGCAGGTGTGGCTTATACATGTATAAATGCATGAATTAAACAGACAGAGGAAACTGCAGAAGTCAGAGAAACTGTTGAAATCAGGCAACAAGTGTTTTCAATTTTTCAGTATTTAAATAAACGTCTACATGTATCTTTTACAGATTCAAAACAGACTAATTAATGTTCAACTGCTTATTGATTGGGTTACTTGCACGTATAAAACAGATATTTTCTTGTTTTTCTTGATTGGAATTCTCCACAAAACATGCTAAAAATGTTCCAGTGAAAATATTGATTGAGGTTACTTGTAAATAGAAACAGTTATTTTCATGCTTTTTGTCACACATTTGAAGCCAATTTTGCAACAGTTAAATAAGAATCTTCAACAGTCGTCAAGGTAAATATACATGCAAATGCAAATGCAATTAAATTTCAGACTATATTTACAGATAGGCCATTTAGTATTGGGTAAATTGTTTATACTAAAAATGCCTCTTCCTACATAAAACAGCCGGGCTCATTTCTAGAAGCATGCTAGCACAATTAAAAGGGAAAACATAATAGAACAATAACTAAAACTGGTAGCCTGAGTAATGGATGTAAACTATCAATCAGTCAGTATACTATTGATTCCAGACGTCCTTTCAAATGGCTTGAATTTTAATGCACTTCATTGAAATTGCAATACATTTTGCATCTATCAAATTCTTTTTTGTTTTCTCTGAGAGTGTGAAAAACAATGGCACATGTTTACTGTGTATATTTTATTGGTTTAGCAGGTGCACAAGCTTGACCTTTGCATCAGTATTTTGGAATCAGCAGATTGGAAGCAACAGTCCATGAAGTGCTTTAAAATTCAAGGCATTTCAAAGGACACCTGGGATCAATGGTATTTCTGCACTGGAAGAATGAATGTGTCCTCACCATACACCATCAGTTTAACTGCCCCAAATGTAATCAGCATTGTCACAACTGCAATTATTGCAACTCTATAAAAAATATTAATTTAATAAACAGTTAAATTCATAGTTCAAAGACATTATTACATATAATGGTTGATATAGAATTGAGATGTAGTAAATTGCTGAACACTCGAGTTTCAGTCCAAATCATGTGATTAGTTTGGATCTGGTATTCAAACACAATGTCATATTATACACTGTAGCAAATCAAAGGTTGTCATATTTACATCAATCACTAGAAAATATTATTTCAATTAGCATTGAAGGGAACTGAGAAACAAAAAACACAAAGTTCAATTACCTCTTATGCAGACTCAACCAGGTTTCAGGAAATCATATCATTGAACCAAGAATTTACTACTAACTTTTTGTAATCATTGATTTATAAACAAGAAGTCTTGAACTGATGTGCACAAAGCTTATAATATTTACTACTAATAACATTTACGGATAGTTAATGGACAGATAACTGGAGGACAGACAAATTTAGTCTTCTGCACTGAATTAGTAAACAAATTTGCATATGTCAAAAGAAACTTGAAACCTTCCAACATTGCACAACACAATCATTTTAATATAATTCAGTGAAAAACACCTTTTGTTCACATTTCAAATTCCATGGAACCAGCAGTATATGAGAAAAGATTTGATATCTCAGAAGCCCTCACCCCCTTTTAGTGTTGTAGCTGACGCAAAATAAAACGACACACTCAAATCTGGGCAGAAGTTTGGGTGAGGAAATTGCACTGGCATAGGCTCAGAGGGGATTAAGGACCCTCTAAACAGATGGGGGGCCGGATGGGGGGATGAGGGGCCTTGACACATGGCGCTATGCCAAGGGGGTGCCTCATGCCTGTACTGCAAGGAGGGCATAGAGACTGGCATAAGTCCTGGGCCAAGCCAGTCCAGCAAGATCGATATGCCCCCTTCCCTAATGGGGCTTCAGCACAGGGCTGAAGGGGTGCCGCAGGCAGCAATTCCCCACCCTTGCTTTATTGACAATAAAGAAATTAATAACCCTAGCAGTACAGGGTGGGTGGGAGGGATTGAATGTGCTGCGATAATTTTTAGTTGCAGCCTTCTGAGAATGGGACGTTTGATTTAGGCATCGCATGATTAAATCGTCCTTTGAGAGCAGTGCCAAATATGGAAGTTGTGCCTGCAAGGGCTTGGGAATTAATGCAGGCTCAAATAGCTATGGCTCGCAAACATTAACTTTAATTTTATGCCAAAATTGCATTAATTGATTGTGCTTGTCTTTCATCTCTGAAAGTTGTCATTGTTTCTTATGTTTGCGTGTGATTGCATTTGCAAAGAAGACTGAAGTCCATTGTGGTAATTTTCAAACTTTTCAGAATTAAAACAGAAAAACAAGAATATGGCCAAGGATATGGTATTTGTATCTGCAGCACTTAAGAACGGATGTCTGTAAATATCAACCAGAGGTAGGAATTATAAAAATTTCGAAAAAT
The DNA here is from genome assembly GCA_016490735.1 of Pachyseris speciosa. NCBI lineage: Eukaryota > Metazoa > Cnidaria > Anthozoa > Scleractinia > Pachyseridae > Pachyseris > Pachyseris speciosa. The sequence goes on from JAEMWC010000040.1 coordinate 27,636, forward strand.
CAGAAAAAAAATTCTGTTGACTACCCTAGGTATTCTATTAATGAAAATATAAATTTTACTTTCACCAGATGAATATTTTGGTGATAGGGAGGGTGTCAAGTTCGGATGCTTTATAACCTCTGGCAGATCGCTTTTTGGAGGCTCTAGACCGGGCTACGGAAAGAGCTCGATTTGAATCTAATTGAAATATTGTTCAAGCCACAAAGCTTCTTATCATATTAAAGAGGTTTGAACACCTATTTTGAGTGGTCGTGCCCTTGAATTGATTGCGACTAGAATATTTTACAGATTTTTCAATATTTACAAAAATTTTGAGGATTTTGCGAAAGCAAAATTTTGTCGAAATTCGAAGGCCAAAAATCACACCCGGTACTTAATTTCAAACGACAAAGAACATTCCATATTAGAAAGCAATCTCTAAGCTTTCAAAATATGGTTTTGAAACTTTGGGCAACACATGAAATGAATTTTTGGGAACACGAAATTCACGGAGCACTTGAGTGAAATTTGAGCCTTCTGACTTGACAGTTTTGAGGTTCGGCATGACACAAATCAATAGTCAAACAAATATTTCAGCCAAAATAAGTGTAATTTAGGCAATCACAAGTCTTACAGTTATCCATATATGCTTCATAGACATTGAATACAAAATTTACAGCAATTTTCAGCCGAAAAGAACTCATATCCCAGCTTTTAGGTACTAAACTTGCCTCCCTAAATAAATGTCAGTCAAAGCCAATAGTTCAAAGTCTACACCAAATGCCTATTCTGCATAGTATATAAGGCCCCAAAGGGTATGGTTTTTAAACCTTTTTTGTATGAAATAGGGTATCGATTTTAACCATTTTTGTCTGAAATAGGGTATGGTTTTTTTATTCTAGTCTTGAATTGGGTATGTTTTTTTAGAAGAAGCTACCTCTTTATCATTAGGCGATAAGACCATCAACAAAAGAGTCTCAAAGTCCTTCTCAAATTATGTTTATGCCAACCGTGTACGTGGAATAGGTCTGAAATAGGGTACCGAATTTTTGGTGAGGTCTAAATTATGGTAGGGAAAATTGATCACAGATTTTGTTCTGAAATTGGGTAAGGGTTTCAGGAAGCGGGCTGCACACCTCTACCCAATTTTTTTGGGAGTACCCCCACCAGGCTGCTTGCTAGGAAAAAAATAAATTCTAGATTGAATAAAATGCAAATCACAATAGAATGCTGATAACTTGAACTCAGCAGACTTCCCCTGCTCACTTGTCTGATGCCTTTTTTCTTGCAGTAGTCTTTATAGATCATTTTCACCGTCACGCAAAAAACCCGGTGTACAAGAATAAATTCTGAAACCGTTCCATGAAAGAAACCAAGAAAATGAGATGCGACAAAAGACTAGCAAATGAGCAATTTAACAAGTCTCAGGTTTGTGTGGCACACTGTTTTTGAGTTATTTGCCTAAATTTTAATTTTCATGCAACTTTATACTAAGAGCTTTGTATGCAGACGTCAAAGTCCAAAATATTAGGCTCTCCTCCTTCCCCTGCCCTCCCTTATCTTAAACAACAAAATAATCTTCATGAACAGCTCTCAGAACACAAAATATCAGCCCCTTGAGCATAAAAGTTGACTTTTTTTTATTTATTTATTTATTTTTTTCAGAACTAAGTTGTGGTTGTATGTAGTGCAGAATTTGGGTATGTAACTGAAGAAAGCATTAAAAACCGGGTCGGGTAACAGATTTTTCTTGAATCCTACAGCGTATATCTTCATCTCAGTTTTGATGTGGGGACTGGCCATTAATTATTTCAGGGGAAGAGTGCAAAAAATAAAAATAAATAAATAAAAATTGCTCGGGGAATGCACATGGATATTCTAGTATCTTGGCCAATCAGCAAGCACTTTATTATTCCTGATTGCTCTATCACTTGATAAAATATCAAACAGATCAGACCGAGAGCAAGGAAATCGCATGTAGAGTGTTAAACATTAGCTCTAGCTTGCAAAAAAGCGTACCACGCTTTTGACACCCGCTGATTAATAAATCAAGTTATGAGGCAATGGGTAAACCTACTTATTTTTACCTGCCTTGCAACTCCGGTGCACACGTGCACAACACCATAGTACAGCTTATTAAACACAAGAGTAAAAAGAAGGTGTGTCTCAACCTTACCTACCCTCGCTAATATCAGCTATGCTTCCGTCTTCAAACCACAGTTAGCAATACTGACTTGCAGGGTGTCTGTGAAGTGGCACTCAATAGGCCGGTTGCAGTCTCTCATATGCACATACTCTGAGCCAGGGTATTTGGTACTTGAAGCGCACTTTCCCCCAACCAATGCTCGCTGTATTGTCCACATTAGCGAGCAGATGTGTTCTAGCTGGCAATGAAGCTTTCTTATTTTTCAACGCTAGAGAAAACTATATACCACGAAACTACACTACCAAAATGGATGCTGCAAGCACAGAATTTGACTGTACTGGGACGTGGTTATTTGTGCACATGCTTTATATAATGAGGTGTTGGAAAAGTATTGTACAATGCATTAGGTTATCTCATCATCTGATAGACAATCAGGACAAATAAAAAAGTGCTTAACTAAAACAAACAAACAAAAAGAACAAATTATTTACATAGCACCAGTGGATTGTTTGACAGGTACGAGGACCAGGAATCTGTAATCATGGTACAACGGCAACGTATGAAAATTTGAGCTTCAGGACATTCCATTGGCGCAACTACATGTATAACATCAGTGTAGATCAGTGATCAAATTTATTCACAACCCGGAAATAAAACTGAAGCAGTCGGATCTCCTTGCGTGTCATGTTACGGAACAGCACAATTTCGACTCACGCAACAGCTGTTTCACGAGACGTGTGACACATCGAACATGCGGGGATTTTGCTGTAGTGTTTGGATCTTTTTGCAGAAATGAAGACAAACAAGGACAAAAAGTACAAACAAACATATCGTGCACCTGATTATACATGTATACTAAGCAGGATAGATATTTGGTGTAGATTTTGAACTATTGGCTTTGATTGATAATGGAACATGACCCAGTGCATGTCGACATTTATTCAGCCAGGCAAGTTTCCAAGTACCAAAAAGCTGGGATGTGACGAAGTTCTTTTTGGCTGAAAAATGTTGTAAAATTTGTATTCAATGTCTATGAAGCATTTATGTATAACTGTAAGACTTGAGATTGCCTAAATTACACTTATTTTGGCTGAAATATTTGTTTGAGTATTGATTTGTGTTGCGCCGAACCTCAAAACTGTCAAGTCAGAAGGCTCAAATTTCACTCAAGTGCTCCGTGAATTTCGCGTTCCCAAAAATTCATTTCATGTGTTGCCCAAAGTTTCAAAACCATATTTTGAAAGCTTAGAGATTGCTTTCTAATATTATGGAATGTTTTTTGTCATTTGAAATTAGGTACCAGGTGTGATTTTTGGCCTTCAAATTTCGACAAAATCTTGCTCTCGCGAAATTCTCAAAATTTTGTAAATATTGAAAAATCTGTAAAATATTCTAGTCACAATCAATTCAAGGGCGTACCACTCAAAATAGGTGTTCAAACCTCTTTAATATGATAAGAAGGCTTGAATGATATTTCAATTAGATTCAAATCGAGCTCTTTCCGTAGCCCGGTCTAGAACCTTGAAAAAGCGATCTGGCAGAGGTTATAAAGCACCCGAACTTGACACCCTCCCTATCACCAAAATATTCATCCGGTGAAAGTAAAATAATATTTTCATTAATAGAATACCTAGGGTAGTCAACATAATTTATAATTTATAATTCCTACCTCTGATCGATATTTACAGACATCCGCTCTTAAACTGTTTTTCTTGTTAAAATGTAAACTTTCTACAGGGGTTGGGGGTGTCAGTTGAATGATTCTGGAAATTCCAGAGCAGTGGGGGGTTATCAGTTTCTGAAAAAATGGAAAATTCAGGGAGGGGGGAGGGAGGGGTCTTAAGGAAAATTCCCTCAGTGGTGGGGGATGAATATTTTCTGGAACCAGATATAACCATTATTGTTGGTACATTGTACAAAATAAATTAATGAAGTTTGCTTACTAGTTGGAGAACTGTAGTGCCAAATAATTGTTGATTGCTACTGTAGTATCAACTGATTGGTGATTACTGCTGTAGTACCAAATGATTGTTGATTACTACTGCAGGACCAAATGATTATACATGTATATCTCTTTCAAATATTAGGATGTTTCAGAACAGGCAGTCCAAGCTTGAGCAAAAACAGAATAATAGGCCACTTTGTTCCACCCCATTTACATGTGAAGAAGGCTTTTGTAGAATGAAGCAATACACTGTGACAATGGACACTGCGTCCAGGATGCAAGGATGCAAAGATCAATCAATCGATTGAAAGATGTTTTTGAAAGGATATCCTGTTTGTGTGATTTTACCTCAAGTTAGTCCAGAAGTATTTTCTGAACGACTAAACAGAAGCATTTCCAATATTAAAAGTTTATTTTATTGCAAATTCTGCCATTTTAATTTACAATGTATGGAAAGCATGTGGGTGATCATGAACCAAGAATGATGGCCAACAATGTTGGCGGATGGATTAAGATATGGGATAAAGTGTACCTTTTTCTTCAATATGTGAAAGCATGTGGGTGAACTGAAAAAAAAACATTCAAAAAATGCAACGTAACCAGATTTTGCAACCTCTGCTGGGGCAAAAAAGCTGAGTTTCAAAGGGCAGCCACTTCATACTGCTTCAAATTAAACCTACCAAGAGTGTTCTGACTGTTCCTGGCAATCCCGGGAGTGACAATGTTGCTGGCAGTGGTACCGCACCAGCTCTTGGTCATGGTATTTTGGGTCATTATTAGAGACACAAAAAATGCACTTAAATAATGGGAACGATTTCTCAAGGAAGACAAGCACCAAAGAGACAAGAATAAATGCAAATATGGCGAGGATGGTGAAGGATGGAGAAGATTGAAATGGATTACAAATATCCTTTTAAAAAACTGAGGCTAAACTTTTCAAAATCCAAAGACCATGATGTAGCTCCTTTAAATTGTTATTTTATGAACATTTTTGTTTTAGTGTTTTGTTGTTCATTAAAACAGAATGACTGTATTTTAATTTCAGTATGCTGTAATGCACCTATCAATGTTAGTCCCGAGGGCGGGGGATACGGGATGGGGTGGGGACTTTGATCTGAAACGCAAATTTTGTGTCAAACCTCCCCACCCTTGGGTAAAGTTTCGAGTTCAAAGTTCCCTACTGTAGGGATTGAGATCCAAGAGGTTGACCTCTTAAATACTTAAACAATACACACATTCCAGGTTTAAAAATCACAGTTTTTTCTTTTAACAACAGGAATGAAAGAACACTTAAAGAAACCGATGGTTTATCGGTAACAATAGATTGGGCAAATTTTCATTATCTGTCCTCCTCTTGTCCGTGCCTCACGGAGACTTTTGGGTATTTTCATGATGGCAAAGTCGCTTGTATGAGTCATATTCCAGGCTCTGCTTTGTCAGCCAGTTTCAAGAAGGCAGTATCGCAGCGTGTGTTATACCATGGCAAAGTCCAAGCCCAGGAAACGGTCTTTTATCAATATTTCTTCAGTTTTCAAGTTTGATCAAACTTCCCCACCCTGGAGCCAACATCCCCTTCAAGTTGTCAAAATTCCCCACCTGGGGCAGGAGATGTCGATCAAAGTCCCCACCTCATCCTGTATCCCCCCCCCCCCCCACTCCCCTCGGGACTAACATTGATAGCTGCATAATACAGATTAAATGTTTGGTTACATGAAGGCTCGTGTATCTTTAATACAGGACTCATTGGTTTTTGGACTGGGACTTATTGGTTCTTAACTGGCAAGTATGATTTTTAATGAGCTAGATGAGTCCCAGGACTCACCACAGCGATTTGTAACAAAATCACTGCTATTGTTATTCAGTGGTATATTATGCAAATACATGTACAATGTACATGTACGTGCATGGCCCTGTATTCTGTAGTTTAGCCCAAAATACAATTAGAAATCAAGACTCTACCTTCGTTCGCCTTGTTTCAGCAATTTGGTTCTCTCTTCTGAGGCTTGCCACTTTTTCAACGTTTGATTGCCTGGGGAATCCTTCGTAGCAGCGGTGAGCTGAGATTTCTTGGTGACCTCGGTGGACGTAGTACTTCTTAAGATACCGTCGATATCAACGCTGTTCTTTGCGACTTTCTGTTTCTTCCGTTTCACTCTTTGGGAAAAAGTTCTATAAAAAAGCTGCATTGGGAGTTTCTGTAAAGCTGTTGTAGGACAGCAGCCAAGGCGAACACAGCAAGTCGCCATGCTGAAGACATGACACGAAAATCTTTCTACATGACGACACTGGCGTTCCTCTAGAAGTACCGCTGAGCAAAAATGTCTATGTGTCACTTCCTGAAAATCGAGTATATGTACTGAGAAAGAAAGCGAAAAGTGGCTGGCCGAATTGTAGGGCTTTGGAGTTCCTTACCTATCAGAACATTTAAAATGTCAGGTAATTATTAGAATATGTTAACGTAACCGAAGGGCTCCTATGACTACCCTGCAGCTGGCAGCCGGCAAAATGACCGGCGTGTAATATACGGTACAGTTTAGTACCGTTTTAAAGTAGCCGGCTAATTTAGAGTGAGGGCTTATAAATGACTTAAAGTCGACAAAATTAGAAACATTTTCGTACAGCCCCATGATAAATGATAAATACACTACTCTCATACTATTTCTCACAAACAAACGGCGAGGATTTGTAGTTTGGGTTGGAAAATGCATGCGTAATATAAGCTTACAATGTACTGAACTACAAACTATCATACATGCATATTTATTAATCCTTTAAGTGAAGATACTATACAGGATGCTAAAAAGATCAGACGGGTCCGACGGGAGTACATTTAAATGCTACATTTGAGCCTGACATAAGGGTTAATGAAAAAACAAATTTAGGTTAACTAGTACTATTATCATTATTATTGTGAAATACTTAATATACAGTAGTTTCTACACGAGGCTCAATGCATTCAGTTAATTTAGCTTGGAAAGACCTAACTGATTCTGCACAGACAGCATCACTAGGCAGGCTGTTCCAGAGGGGAATTACCCTTGGGAAAAAAGAATGCTTGTACATGCATTTGAATTTAGAGGGCTTGTGGAAATGGTTTAAAGGGACAGCTGGCTTCTCCATGTTTTTCTTCCTTCCTCCCAGTTCTCCTTTAATTCATTGTGCCATTATAACTTTTTAGATTTGAATAAGCTTACATGTTTTCACAATTGTTTTCAACTTTTGATTGTAACCACTCTTTCCAGTTTGTTTAGTAGATGTACATGGAAGAGACTTATGTATATTACGAACTTGGCTGAAAGATTTTTCTCAAAAGTTAAAGGTTACATGTACCTTCTCAGAAAAAATTTACTTTTGGGGTAATTTAAGACATTATCCTTAAACACAGTAGCCACATTTTTTTAAATTTTATTCATTTTTAGTCGTGGATACGCAAAGCGTAGGAACGAGTATTGTTAGGGGGCAGATTATGCAAATTTGTCACTCACTCAGATGTAAACAAATCGATATGTCAACGGCATACCAATAGATATTGATTTTCCGAAGTATTGCTAGAACACCTCTATCGGCTTTCCAAAGTAATGTCTGAGGGGCAACAGTCGAACCGATGAACGGAATGAAAAAAGTAAAGTAAAGTAACTTTATTTCAGCTTGGATCGAAAGAAGTAAACGGCAAAAGGAACATCCGATCAAACAGCCGAACGGCAAAAGAAATTATAATCAATATTCCGTCACAAGCGCAGCTTCTCCTTCGTTCATCCAATTCACGATCTGTGGAAAAAATATATGAGCCGTTCAACCCAAGATATTTTCCAAGTGTGTACAGGAATTGACGACAAAATCTTTTGACACCAATATAGCTGCATTCACGAAGCCATTTTCAGCATTGGAAATAATATTCTAACAAAAACAATACAATCTAAAATTAAATTATTTTTAGGTGGCGCCATCGCATCTAGCCACAATGTAAACACAAGTTTGCTTTGAGAAATACTCTTCTTTTTAACTAAACGCGCCATTTTTTCAGTAAAAGTCTTGAATGAAACTTGATTATTTTTATATCCAAAAGCATGGCGTTGATGGTTGTTTGTGAAAACGACGGCAAATGTTGCATTTCCGACCGTTCGTTCGTTTGACAGCTTAGTGTAACAATTTTCTCGAAATACTGCAGTGTTTGGCTGGCTTTGTTTTGGTGAAATTGTCCTTTCGCCTGATATTTATCCGACCATACGGACAAGACAGAAACCTTTCAAAAGGAGCACATTTTTTTAACTCCCACGATATCTCCCTGCCTCGATAATTCATTCAAATGCGAATATGTAAATATGAACCCCGCAGTTAAATTGTGTTAAGCTCATGAACAATAAAATTGATGCTCAAAAGAGCTGGACGTTTCGGAACGCATTAAAAAGTTGTTTAAACACTTTCGAGAAAGAGTAATTCCACCCGTTTAAACTAGTTAAAATGCCGTTTTCTCAAGTCACCTTGGCTTAATCCCCCTTATCGCAAATAAGGTCACATATCCACGACTTCTTCACAGTTGTACTTTGATTATTCATGTAGTACAAAATTGATTAGAAGGCAATGCTTCCAGTAGTTAACTCTGATGCTGTAAAAAATTGCATGACTCGCATGACTGACTCTCATGGCTTGGATGACTCACTTGAATGGCTACACACTTGTATCATTGCCTTTAGGAAAACAATTTCTCTAAAAGAAGGACAATTGCAGAGGACATCTGTTTTTCTTTTTTACTATTTTACAAGTACACACACACATGTACACAGCTGTATTCTTTTTTATTAAAGGTTTTCTCTTTCTTTTGAATTATTAATAATGCACCAATCTCCTGTGTCAAACAGAAATGTAGATTATGCAAGGGTTCTGATATTTTGCACGGTCACAGACCTGCTAAATTCAGGTAAATCTGCGAAATCCCGCGAAATTCCAAAAAAAAAGAACACAAAATACCACGAAATCCGCCAGAAATATTACCAAATACAAAACATATTTGATACTTACAGTATCTTGGCTATTAGACCTGTTTTATTCACCACAAACGTCCAAATTTATCTTGAACCTTCATCACTGCAACGAGTAAACAACCCCAAAACTACCAGGCTTTCTTAGATTACAGTAATTTTGTGAAAACTGGGCACTGGCGACGATGTGAAATGTCTTGCCATTGGTCCCATTCTCAAGCACATTGTTGTTGAAAGAGCAAATGATTATCTCTGTTAAAAAAAAAGTTAACGCTGGTCATATCGACGCAAAATTGATCAATTTTAGTGAAATTTGCCCAAAAAATTCAAACAAAATCGGATGATTTTACTGATTGTTTTCTACTGTTGTTTGACTGAAATCGGCTGATTTATCCGCAAATCCCTCGAAATTTGACTTTTTTCCGCTAAAATGACAGCTCTGCCTCAACTGAGGTGCGACACATTTATCTAGACAAACTTGAATGTTTTAAGCGTGAAACAATGCAGAAAAAAGTTGGCCGTTCAGGGTAGCTCGAAAATGGTAGTGTTAATTAAATAACTAAATTTAATTTGATGTTGAAAAACCCGTTTTAGGGATGCTCAATAAAGTGCATGTATGTATGTATGTACATGTAAGTACAGTGTATATAAAATACACTTAGTTTATGTGCCTGCAAGTGAATTGGCATTTATTCCCCAGATTTCTGCCTTCACTGTCAGCAATTAGGTCAAAATTACATGTAAGGGGTTTTAATCATAACAGTGTTTGGTAAAATTAATTAAACCATCATAGCAACTTATAATAATGTACAAGTCCCAATTGTGCAAAGGATACATTTATTGAAAGATGTATTAATTTTTCTGTTAGTGACACACTCATTTTCAGAAAAAATAATTGTGTTCCCCTTAACAGGAGTGAAACCTATGACCACCAAATTACTGCCTTTACAGTAGCATAGTTCCAATGCTCTGTTAGAGACTTGTATACTCGAAAAAACATTTCAAGTTCTCCCAACAGGAATTGAACCTCTGACCTTCTGGTTGCTAGTTTGAATGCTCTACAACTGAACTGCAGGAGACAAAAATGTACATGGGAGCTAGGCCATAAAAAACTAGCTTTTTGTGAGAAATTAATCATTACTAAAATTCATTTTCCATTACTCTTTGGTTCAGATTTCATGGACTTCAGAGGTTGATAGTTCTGGAATAAATTGTTACTGCTAGTGCACTGGGGTCTGGTTTTAGCACATATCCACATTCTGATTACCAAAATGGTGCCCTACATAAGTTTTGTCATGGTTCCCAGAAAGGTTAAAGATCTTTTTGAAGTCTAGACCTACTGAAGAATGAGACTTTTCAGTGAAGACATCTGCTGCCATGGTTAAAGTGCACGGTTTACAGTGTATGCATAAGAAAGGTTATTGATGTTATTACTACCAGAAGTCTGCTGTACAGTACATCATGCATAGAAGCTTTGCATTGAGAAATAATATGCAATTTGCTTAGCATAACAAAACTTGGTTTGTGCAGTAATGAATTTTCTTTTTACATGTATTTTGCACTTACACAGGAAATAGAAGATATTTCAATTTATTGCTTTGTAGTCACTTTGTATCCTTGTCTTTTTTCTTCTTTTTTTAAAAGATGAGGGCTTTATAACTATGTACTTTGTTTGTAGCATTGAGTGGCAATCATCACAGTAGTTTTTAAGTACCATTTCATCAACAGACCATCTAATCAAACCTTGTCAAGACTTGGTTTTGGTTTTTTGGTTTTGGTTTTTTTTTTTCAACTTTTACTGGGTACAGGCCTACCCAGTAGGGGTAGGCACGAACGGGACTCCTGGGTCCCATGCAAGGTGCCCTCCCTACCCATTCCCACAGCCCATGAAGGTTGACCACACCACTGGGATCAACGTCCCCTTCTCTTTTCAAACAGTGGTGTGGGTTCTTTAATGTCCCACAAGAACAGATCAGAGAGAGAGAGAGCTGCAAGACAGGCACGCATGAAAGATACATGAACTACTGTAGTTAATAAGAAATGTTGCGTTCTCATTGGACAAGTAATATTTTAGTAGGGGCAAGTAAATACTGGAATTTACTGGCCCACTGGGCAAGCACTTTTCAAAATTATGTACATAATACTTTTTTATTGAGCTTATAAGTCAAATAAAGACGTACCTACATGTATCTTGTAGGTACATAAAATAATTTATTATAGTGATCACAATTTACACTGGGGACCTCAGAATTAGCACATTAATAATAAACCTAGTAAAAAATTATGTGTTATTAATAAATTAAGATGTTATTTAGATCTTGCATGATAAATTGAAGGAGTTGTATTACTCCTTCATCTATCCTTATTTCACAAGATGGGACAGTGCATGTAAAACTACAAGTAGGTTGCATAAGTTTTGTACTGGCCCTCTACTGTACACTGTAAAACAATAGTCATATTTACAGTGGACTCACCCCCAACAGTATTTGTCACTTCTTATGATCGTGGTCATGGGGACACATGTAGGCGGTACAACTGCACATTTCAAACCTATTGTGTTCAATAGTAAAGTCACAAATAAGGTCCTGGAAGTAAAAATGTTTTGTTGTACATGTATTTGAGTGCATAGGTGGCACACAAATTACCATTTTAAGCATTTTAATGCTGGGCACTAGGTGTCAACCTTTGCTCAAATGTCTGAAATTGCTGTGGCATTAGTGGCAAATCTTCAGCAGACTTTAGAAAAAGAAGAAAAATTAATTTTCAGAAATCCAAGTAAATTAAAAATTCTACCCATTGTTCTCAGGAGCATTTAGTAAGGTTGCTACTCGAGGAATGAATAATTTGTTGACATTAATTTGTATTACTGAATCTTCATAATTATTGTTTCTTACAGTTCTGAGGGCAAGACCATTAGTTCTCTTTGGGCCAAGTGGTTGTGGCAAGAGTACATTGAAGAATAGACTCATCGGAGACTACCCTGACAAGTTTGGCTTCTCCGTCTCACGTAAGTACAGTACATGTACAGCTGTATCTCCTCACTGCATCACAAAATTGGTTAAAATTGTACGGCAATTAGGAGTAACTTAACTCGGAGCACCCAACAAGCCAAGTCAACCAAAAGCGGTAGAAAGGCATTTTTAAGTACCTTATGGTGTTTGAAGTCTGTTTAAAGTGATGTTTTTTTCATAAGCTAGAAGAAGTTCATCTATTCGGCTGCAGATTCATGTTAGCTGAAATTTCAATTGCCCAAAAATGTTAGGGAACTAAATCTTCATTTGAGAAAATGGAAGCTGAAATCAATTTTCCATGAACTTTCTGGGGAACTTTTAATTTTTCTTTCCAGGAATGCAGCTGACATTTTTGACTGCCAAGAACAGCAATTACGACCTTTCTGAAAACCTCAGGGGCTATGATTTCCCAATTGCAAATCTTTTAGCCCACATTTTAGCTACAAAAATCCAAGTGCACTCTTTAATCAATGCTGAAAGCCCAAGGCGAATTACCCTCCACCGAACAGATATCTACCAAAACTCATCGTTGGGTGCCCCTGTTAACTAGGGCCAGTGAGTCTTGTGTTTTGAAACAAACAGAAAAAAGAGTGTCACTAGTACTTAATAATTATCCTTCTTTAGTTACATACATGTACAGTACTGTGCAAAAAGAATGCAAACAAATTTCGGTGCTTTTCCTGACTTTTCGGTGCTTTTCGACTAAATTTGACAAAATTTTGAATGAAACTACCGGTATATTTCAGACGAAGTTTCATGAATTTTCGAAACGGCTATTTTAACGAAAACGAAAATTTGCGCTGTTCTTCGCAAGACCGCGCGAATATTTGAGCCAAATATCGCTAAGTAAAACGAACTTTCGCGAGAAGAAGTTCGCAGCATGACGAAAGTTCACATGAAAATTTGCTCATCAAATGATGTTCGAAAACAATGATAAATGTCCTTTAAATTTACAACTGTAACTTACACATTTCATTTATTCTCCTCAGAATCCATCTCCATGCTTACCTTGTATTGTGTTGATGCAAATGAGTGCGTAAACATTAGTAACCAACTGTTGTTGTTCATGAATGAAAATGCCGAAATCTAATGCTGTGTACTGTATTTGCAGCGACCTTAAGAAATTAATCAACTCTTAAAATACCTTTTAAAAGCTTATCTTTAATCTTCCCTAATGTTTACGTGCCTTGCTCACACATACATGACTTGTATAAATTGCTTTTAATCACAAGCCAGGATTTGTATCACTGCAGAGCACCTGCACTAATAATAATAATAATAATAATAATAATAATAATAATAATAATAATAATAATAATACAGTTGAACCTTTCTAATACCACACCAAAGGGACAGAGCATTAAGTTTATAGAGGTCACCACTGACAGTTTTAAGTGATCAGTAACAAAAACTAGGTGCACGCTTGTCTTTTAAGTGTAACTAAACTGACTAATATACGATATTGAGACACACTGTACATCTTTATACGAATCAGTGTTTTGAAATGAAATGAACTACAGTATAATGCAATGCAGCACCAAAAAGGTAATACAAAATACACAATTCTGAAAAATGTCTTTCCTTAGTTTACAAGCACAGCAAAGCATAATTATATGACTTGAATAGTACTTTTTCTTAATCTTAATGTCCTGTAATCATTAAAAAAACATAGTCTGTAATCTTCCTCTGGACAGCTTTCGTGAGTCATTGTTTGATATACTGCGACTGGGCTTTTGAAATCACCTTGCATACATGTTAACAGCGTAGTTGATGTTTGAATAACCTCAAACTCATTCACAAAAGTACCAGTATATTACACTTTATACCATGCCATAGAAAATACAACCAATCAGAATGCTGGAAAGCTGTTGCATATTCGTCAGTATTCCAAATAGTTATGCAACCCTTTCTCGTGGTATGCCATGGAATATCCCACTCGTCACTTTATTTTCTTGTATACACACAAGCCTTATGCCAAGAAAATTAATACAAGTGATGAGTGGGATATTCCATGGTATACCACTCGAAAACGTTGCATAACTAGTAATTGTACCGTACATTGTATGTCAACATCGGATCACCGGAGTTTCCATAATTAAAAGAGGTTAAGTTTATGTGAATTTCCTCTCTGGGGTCGAGATTTAGTGTCCGTTGTCCGTATTAGAGAGGGTCCATACTATAAAGGTGTCCTTTTTTTTTTTTAAGAACTGAATGTGGGGATTTTCTCGGGAAGTAGGAAACTGTCCGTCATAGAGAGGTTTGGCTGTAATAATAATGATAATGATAATTTGTTACTTGTTTGGCACAAGTTAGCATTTGGTATGATCAAATGCGCCTTACATGTGCATCTACATCTATTTTATTTATTTTATTTTATTAGCTTGACCAATTTAATATTAAATCAAATGAAGAATGATCCTCGCAGTGGTAAATGCAATTTACGCAATTGCGAAAAGAAGCCTGAAAAAAAAAATTGACCTCCTCCCCCCCCATTGTCAGTGGCTTCATAGCTCAGTTGGTTAGATGATCACACCGGTAATCGCGAGGTCACGGGTTCAAACCCCGTTGAAGTCCTGAATTTTTTTCAGACTTCTTTTCGCAATTGCATAAATTGCGTTCACAACTGCGAGGATCATTCTTCATTTGATTTTATTTCCGCAGTTCATATATGATTCATTTCATATATCATTCACACTCATTTCTTTCACGGAACATATGAACCCACAATTGACCTGCTCCCAACGTCAGTGGCTTCATAGCTCAGTTGGTTAGAGCATCGCACCGGTAATCACGAGGTCACGGGTTCAAATCCCGTTGAAGTCCTGAATTTTTTTCAGGCTTCTTTTCACAATTGCGTAAATTGCGTTCACAACTGCGAGGACCATTCTTCATTTGATTTCATTTCTGCAGTTCATGTATGACTCATTTCATATATCATTCACACTTAATATTAAATATACACAAAACAAAGATATACATGTAGATGGTTTTCAGGCAGGGACTCCGCAACAGCTTACACCAATTACTGCGGGCCCTTGAAATAAGTGTTTTTGTCACTCACTTACGAATCACATTTTGACGTCGCCTTTTTGGACGCTCGAAAGTTAAGGGTGATGTTGTTTGCCCTCCCAATAATAACATTCCACTTGACTTGATCAAGATGGGCATGATTTGTGCAAACCACATATTCAAGAAACAATTGTACGAATTTTCAATCCCTCCTTTGAATTGTGCCGTACTGCAAGATTGAAGATGTGCTTTGCAATAATCATGTAATTGGCTGGACTGTCTCATTGTAAACTCAGGTTACATGCTACATGTTTTTTTCAAAAATAAAAAGAAATCGCACAATTTCGGTCTGAATATCTTTTTAATCATGCTAAATTGCTAGTGAGAATCCATTCTTGAAGCAAGTTTTACACAACTTTCACTTTAGAAGCAAAGTGGTCAGCCTGAATAAATTGTTTCCTTGCAATGTTGATTGTTCTATTTTTAAAGTGCAGCTACCAAAGCTACCTCCCTGTTACAATCACTTCTCTATCAAGTTTTCCTAACTTTAAGAAGAAAATGCTACAGTTTTTAGTAAAATATTGCTGAATTGGCTAGGCTGCACACTTGAGCACTGTCTATGTGAACATATTGTCGGTATGCACAAGGTGGCCTCAACTAAAAGCCTGGTGGTTTCTAGAGGTCACCTTGCCACATAGGGAAGCATAGGGGAGCAGGGTTGGCGAAGTGGTGAGAGCACTCGCCTTCCACCAATGTGTCCCGGGTTCGATTCCCGGACTCGGTGTCATATGTGGGCTGAGTTTGTTGGTTCTCTACTCTGCTCCGAGAGGTTTTTCTCCGGGTACTCCGGTTTTCCCCTCTCCTCAAAAACCAATATTTGATTTAATTTGGTTTGATTTGAGATTTGTAATTAGTAGGTGAAGAGCCACCTTGTGGAAGTACTACTAATAAATCGTCATTATTATTATTATTGTTATTATTATTGTACTTCTTATAAATATTGTTAATGTATTAGAAAAAAGGTAAATAAATGATGATGATGATGATGATCTGCACTACACTTTTTCATGGCCTCTCAAGTGCGACCCTAAATCCTTGCGTGCCTCCAGTAGAAATCAGTGTTACATGCAGTTCTACCATTTAAAAATGTTTTACCATATTATTTCTTAGAAGGGTGTACATTGCTGTCCCTGACTTCAGTTAAGCCTTAGAAAAATGCAGCAGGACAATAATTGTTGTTTAATTGCTAATGTTGTTTACCTGATCGTTTGAGCGTTTCAATCAAGCAAAGTCTTTGAACAGAGCATGGGTGTCTGCAAAAATAACACGATTTGTGCACATATGCAAGAAATATATGTTCGACTTGATTCATATGAAGTTAAAATTCTGGGCTTATCCATCAACTCTTTAAAATAAGCAGGTCAATAATGTTGACAATGTTTTAAACACACTTCTTTCTAGAACCCTTTACAATCTTTCAAAGACGTGGAAAAAGTGATTAGCAATTAGAGAACGAACATATGACAACTGACAAATTTGCCTAATGGAGAGATAGGATTATGCGTCATCATTGCCGATTTTCGCTTTTAAATTTCCCCGGCACGCCCATGGCAAATGGCCTATGGTTGCCCGTTGTTTAACACAAAGGATATTCTGCTTCATTTGCGGCCATTTTTTTTGTGCACTTTAAATGCTATTCCCGCGTTAAAAATTAAATTTTGGAAACTGTCAATTATTTCCAACAATTTAGGGCCAATTTGTTGTACGAGTGGAGGTTCCCTTTAAAGCATTTATTAAGATAGATATCTAACTGAATTTGCAAGAACATACCCACAGCCGTATCAAAAATTGCAGCCAATTGACCGGAATAGGTCCAGAACTCGACTTTTTTTGGTCCGACAAGCCTGAGAATCGCACCACAACAGGAAAAGGAAAGGGGAAAGAGCAAGAAGAAGGGTCAAGAAGACGACATAAAGCAGTTGTCACACGCTTAGTCTTGACAATGGCTACTTGGAAAACTGCACAAAGAAGGGCTACTTTAGCGAGGGCAGCTTTTTGCAAATACAGTCAGACATAAAATTAATACAGTAGATATTTTTAAGTTTCAAGTGCATCGAGCTTTGTTACATGTAGTTGATGGTATTTGGAGTTAATTATAAAACTAAATGATATATATATCCTTGTTTCCAGATACAACACGAATGCCACGGCCAGGTGAAACAAATGGAAAGGGTAAATAGCATTAGTATACTTCACAAGTTAATGTGATCAAGTAAGCTGAAGCCACTCAAAAGGCACTAAGGCCACAAGGTAGCGGGCATTACCCCTTAAATCTACCAAAGCAAAGATTGAGCCCAAGCATTAGCAGCCATGGACAGCTGTTTCGGCCTTGTTAGGCCTCATCAGCATGGCATAGCTAACGCTCAGGCTCAAGTACCCACATATCAATAAAACAAGCAATGAAAACGTAAAGCTTGTGGGATGTGGCTGGAGTGACAAGGATACTTCACAAGTTAATGTGATCAAGTAAGCTGAAGCCACTCAAAAGGCACTAAGGCCACAAGGTAGCGGGCATTACCCCTTAAATCTACCAAAGCAAAGATTGAGCCCAAGCATTAGCAGCCATGGACAGCTGTTTCGGCCTTGTTAGGCCTCATCAGCATGGCATAGCTAACGCTCAGGCTCAAGTACCCACATATCAATAAAACAAGCAATGAAAACGTAAAGCTTGTGGGATGTGGCTGGAGTGACAAGGATACTTCACAAGTTAATGTGATCAAGTAAGCTGAAGCCACTCAAAAGGCCACTAAGGCCTTTACGTTTTCATTAAATAGCATTAGTGTTGACTTGTAGTTCCTGTATTCTACACAAGTATCCGCTTTTCTGGATATAAGTGCTCATGTTAATTTACACTCATTATTACCTTATTATAGGGAATTAACGATGCACTTAATTGACGCGATTTAAAAAAAATTGTTTATTTAAAGTGCCCCTAACCCCCAAAATTTTTTTCATTTTAAATTATTCGTCTCTGAATTTGAAGCACAACCGTGAAAAATTTTTTTGATTTGGTTGAATCTTCGCTTTTCTGTGCCCCGGTAAAGTCTCGAAATTACGAAAAAACGCCACCATTTTGTTTCACGACCGGGTTATGGGGATACCGGTGCAGCGCTCTACCGACTGAGCTAACAAGCCATCTGTTCGACCAGCTCCCAGATGGCTTGTTAGCTCAGTCGGTAGAGCGCTGCACCGGTATCGCAGAGGTCGTGGGTTCGAATCCCGTACAAGCCAGAATTTTTTTCAGGCTTTATTTTCACTACTGCTTAAGTAGTGTTCATAACTGTGATGATCAGTCACATATTTAATCATTAATTCGCAGTTCAAATGTATGATTTTCATATATTCATTCTCATGATTTTTTTTGTTAGAGTACCACTTTACTGACTATGAAACGATGCAAAAACGTATTGACGCTGGTGACTTTATTGAATCAGCAGTGTACAATGGGAATCTTTATGGGACAAGGTGAGTGCAACATTGGAAATTTGCCAGGAAAATAAATGTTTCTTAGGTTGAGGCATCAGTGGTCACATTGAGATAATGTCACTGGTTATTTACGAAAGATTTGTGATAAGTCACCTCTTGTGAATTTTTCTCATGATATGGTTCTTTCTGAACGTTATGGAATGTAAATGATGGAAAATTCCGTGTTTGGGAGACAGCTGTAGTCTAAAGTTTTCTTGAGACGTACATGTAAATGGTTTTGTTCGCTGGAGGGATGAAGAGAGGAAGGGAGAAAGGTTGGAGGATATCCGAAGGGTGGAGGGGACATGTGGGAAAGGTTACAATGGGTGCTTACAAACCCAATTGTGTGAATGATATATGAAGTACATGTAAATCATATATGAAATGCGGAAATGAAATGAAATGAGGAAATGATCCTCGCAGTTGTGAACGCAATTTATGCAATTGCTTAACTTGCGTTCACAACCGTAAGGATCATTTCTTCATTTCATTTCATTTCCGCAGTTAATATATGATTTAATTCATATATATCATTCACACTCATTTCTTTCACGGGAACATATGAACCCATAATTGGCCTGCTCCCAACGTCAGTGGCTTAATAGCTCCGTTAGTAGAGCATCGCACCGGTATCGCGAGGTCACGGTTCAAACCCCGTTGAAATCCTGAATTTTTTTCAGGCTTCTTTACGCAATTGCTTAAATTGCGTTCACAACTGTGAGGATCATTTCTTCATTTCAAACCTTTTCAAAATCATCACACAAGCAAGGAGAACTTGACTATTGTTAACAAAAACCTGCAATTCGATTGACATTTATTCTCATGTAGATTAATACTCTACGCTAATAAGATCTCTAGTACTCTACTCCCGAGTGACTGTTTATTGCTTCAAGAAGAAGGTTTCCAATGATAAGGGCTTGGAACAAAAACACTACCCAAACTATTCTTCTAAAAAAGTTTACATGCTAAAGTCGGTTTGAAAAACTCGTAAATGAAACAAAGACAAAAAGCTCTTTTCCTGTTCACATAATGACTATAAACTGAAACTCGACCTTACGTCTCGGTAATTAGCCAATCCCAGTCTACTGAATTTCATCTTCAAAGTCGTGAATAAGTTGGAAATAAATATGATCCTTTGATTGGTTTCCATTTTTTAAATGATCCTCTTCTCCATCTTTAATACAAACTCGTAATAATTATTTGATAACTCATATATTATGGCTTGTCATTGTTTACCCCAGTAAGTAACTCAGGATTTCGGTGGTATACTGTCGGACGTCCAGGTTCAGATTGGCTTCCAGTGAATTCCAGTAAGTTGGAGGCTGGAATCCCAGTGGATGCGGGTTTTCTGGAGTGAGGTTGAATTCCATTTTCAAAGTTGTGGCATCCCAAGCCGAACGTTTCCGAGTTCGGTGGCCATTAAATTCCAGTGAGTCTACAGCTGTGTAGTCTAGCTGGAACTGGAGTCCATGCAACTCGATCGAGCTTTAGTGTCTCATACACTTCGGTTGAATGTTGGCAAGGGTGGTGCGGAATCCAATGAAAATTTGCACTGGAATTCCATAGCGATTTGGCTGGAATTGCGGGTTTTTATTTTAAGACAAGCCTTTGAATCAATGTAAGAATTTTTCATCTGTTGTTTTAGTCCCGTGAATTGTTGAAATATTAATTTGTTGTCTTCTTTCTAAATTATGTATTTTGCAGTAAACAAGCAGTGCAAGACATCCTGAAAACAGGCAAAGTTTGTCTACTTGACATTGATATGCAGGTAAAAATCTACAGATCATGTGTTACCATGACATGGCACTGACCGACTGTTCACTTATTTTCCAAGTCAGACAGTTTTGACCCAGAGATCAAGAGCAAATTGGGCTAAAGTTGACCCTAAGTTTGGTGCACTGTCATCTTTCTTCAAATCGCCAAGAAAACTAATGCAATAGCGGTAACTTAAAAGTTCCCTTGGTCCTAGCGTAGGTGTATCATGGGCGACCAATGCAGTATGCATAATAACGTTAGCTTAAACCTCAGTTACCAAAAGCCTCTGAATGTGTGGGTTTTGTTACTCATTGTGCAATAAGCTTTCCACTTTTCAAATAATTTGCGACCGAAATACACATAATGGTACGACATTAGTGCAGTTGGTTATTTGTAAAATAAAAAACTCCATTGCCGAGTTGGTTATGAATGGTCAGAAAGGTTAAATCTGTCGCATGTTTGAGGTTACGTGGTTCTTTCCTTTTGTAATCTAACATCGGAGAACCGTCAGGTTTTTCAAATTATATTTGTGATCTCTGATGGCGTCAGACATTTGCCTGTTGACAGTTTGTCTTCTTTTTTGAAACGCCAATCGCCTGCTTTGGCGCGAAACAGAATCAGCTGTTGGTCATGAGGTGCTGTGCAGACCCTGCAGTTTTAGCAAGAAAACGAACAATTTAAGCAAGTACTCAGGCTGCCACCACGACTTCTTGTCTTAGAGCAGTTTTCAGTTGAGTGTAAAAAGTAATTATTGTTTTGCTTTGGTTTTGCATTGCCCTTCGCTCTGTGATTGGCCAGGAAAACTCGCGCCACTTTCTCAACCAATGAGAAGCAAAACCAAAATCAATTGTGATTTGCACGCGCGTATTTTCCCGCGCTTTACGTCGGCTACATGTAATTGCTCCGTACTCTGATTGGCTCATTTCATTGCTTACTTCTGTTGTGATTGGTTGGAGTAATTGCTTTGGTTTTTGGTTTTACGACACGCAATTGAAAAGCGTTCTAAAGTGCGCTGTTTGAAAGATATTCTGTGCTTTTCCGTGTGGTCACAGTTCCAATTGACGCGATAAAATATCTGGTCACGTCTGCTGACCTGTCCTTACCAGGCAACTGCTGGCTTTCCAGCCTGGCTCCCTTTGATTCCAAAACCACGCACACAATTGGAACAGTTCCCAGTGCCCAGTGATGTAGGTGGTCTTTCATGTACAGTGTAGAACAGATATTGCTGAAGGTGGTGGAAACCTACAGTTGTTTTTTTCCCCAGACTCAATAAAACTTTGCGTACTTTTATATTTAGATTTCCACAGTAGTTGATTGGTCACGGTTGAATTCGTGGACCTTGCTCGTCGGTATATCGTGTTAGGAGACCCTATGCGCCACTTGACGCGGATAAGGACTATTGAATTCTGCTTTTCTGGTTCGGGAAAGGATACTATATTTCCGTCCTTTCCAGCTATTTCTACCTCCTTGTGCTTGCAGAGTTCTTTTATGTGCATTAGCCAAAATAGTTACAGTTTCTTTTTCTGTTTTTGTTTTTTTAAAGAAAAACTTAATAAGTGCCCCCCTTGATTAAGCGCCCTCCTTCGAATACGCGCCTACTCTTTTCGCTGAAGTTTTAATTAAGCTGTGGGCGCTTATTAGAGGAAATACGGTATGCAGAAACACATGGCAAACTGCGAGATATCAATCAAGAAAAAAAAAACAGATCCACCTAATGTGGCTTGGTCCAAATCCTGACCTTCTTATCACTGGAGGGTGGTAAAGGTGGCTCTCAACACGTTCTTGCGGTTACTGAAAACTTCGTATAGTACATTCATACATACTTTATTAGTTCATTCCCTCGGGCTTTTCAGAGTCAATACTTCAGTAGGATTAAAGTGCACCTAAACCCAAAACTTTTTTTTCGCTAAAATAAATCTTTACACCTGTTTGAAACGCATTGCGCCTTTTTTTAGCAAATCTTGACTAGTTATTTTGAGTTTTCTAGGGTGTTAAAGTTGCAAAATCTGGTCCTCGTGAATAGACCCAAGCCCCTTCTGACTCGGTCATGGGGCCAGATTTTGCAAATTTTTTTTTTTTTGCAAATTTTGGGTTTAGGTGCACTTCAAGATACACTAGAGCTAAAAACAAAGGGCAACATAAGGAATAAAAGGTCAATAAAAGCCTAACTAAGAAACATTCAGGAGTATACACCTGCGAAGACGCTTAAAAACAGTCACAGGTTCGCTCACTTTAAGTGCGGGCGGTACCTCGTTCCACAAGAAGTCGCTCGGCACTTCCTGGCCACTGGCAGTGCGAAAGAAGGTTATATTCAGGAGTTGGGAATTCCTGGTGGTCCTTGTTGAGACGGCAGATCTTCTAACAAGTTTGGAATGATGTCAAATACTCTGGAGCACATCCTGTCATGCACTTATAAACCAAGACAGCAAGCCTGTAATATTAAGGCTGTTGCCTAATTGAAAGCCAACGCAAATCTTTTAACAAAGGAGTTATGTGATCGAATTTTGTAGCGCCACACAATACGAAGGCGAAATTCTGTATCGCCTGAAGCATGTCCAAATTAGCTTGAGTGATGTTGCTCCAAACAGAAGCAATAAAATAGCTTGCTAATAATAATAATCAAAGCCCGTTTATCAAAGGCCTGCTTGACACGATTAATTTGGCCAGGTCGCAACATAGATGAGGACACAGTTGAAACAATATGTTTATTGAAAGTTAAATTGGCATCTAGTATAATGCCAAGGTCTCTCGAAGCCTTGACAGGTTCGAGTTCCTTCCCCAAAAGAAAGAGTTGACAATCATTTACATTGGCAGTCATCTGCCGGCTGCCAAATATTACGAGTTTTGTTTTGTCTGTGTTAAGTAAGAGCTGATTATCAAAGCACCAATTCCGGATTCTGGGCATTCCCAGCCCACAATCAGTGCGCTTTCAATGTAGCCCAAGTTTTGTGGGAGACCGTTTTAGAGAACGTTGCGTTTCTACAGCAACTACATTCTGATCAAGGACATGACTTTAAATCAATTTACGTAACACCTATGCAGGGTCGATGGGATTGAAAAGACTAGAATAATCTCGTACCACTCGCAAGGGCACAGCCAAACAGGGTTTAATTGGACTCGTTTGGGCGAGGTTAGGTAAGCTGGGTTTGTTGCGACTCCGTTGTTAGCCTCACTCTGGACTTGGCTCTCGATTGATATATATGGGTTATTGGCCAAGCGTGAGGTCAATAAACACACATAAAAACAACGAGGCCAATATCCCACCATCTTGACTGAACAAGCTTGGTCAATAAAGGATTTATTATATGATTCAAAGGACGCTATTAAAAGACAGTAGAACGCGGGACGAAGGGGCTATCCCAAGCGGTCAAGATGGCTCCATCCTGACCTCGCGGGTAGCCAATCACAGCAGGAGAATTGATCCATCTTGACCGCTGAAAGAACCAGTCATATAATAATTGAAAATATTGTTTGTGGATTCTCGGTGAATTTCTAATTCGAAAGCTTAATTATTACTGCAAACTTCATTATTAACATATTTTTTAACCCAGTGACAATGAAAAACGGATTGACTTAGATAAGCTTAGGTCTCCGAACAGCGGCTCTACCTTGATTAGTCTGACTTTGTCAATGTTGGTTAGGGCTGTGCCCAAGAATTTCACCTTACTAAGATATCAACAACTCCACTCAACTCTTCATCCATATGGCCTTATTTCTAAGTAGTGAGGTGAGCTGAAACGTCTCAACAGGACCAAATAAACATTTCGTGTGTCAAAATTTCCACCAAGTGGCTGGAATAAGTGGGACAATTAAACCTTTAAAAATAAAAATATGTTTAAAAAGTTGACACTGGCTAAAATGTTGTGTTGGACGTTTCGGCAACTGCTGTTGCCTTCTTCAGCAAAAGATAAAAATGCAAATGTCTAACAGCGTCCTGATGGTATATGATGTATGTTAATATTAAATTGCATCTCGAAAGAATATTTTAAAGGTTAAACCAAGTCTCTAGAGCATTCTTAATTACTTCTACAAATTCTTTATGCTATTGTAAACGTTTGGAAGTGCTATATGTTCGTTTATAGCGTTCATATCTTGTCTCAGTCGCCATGCCGATGACCTGTCAACAATTTCGACGCTCGCCAAATCTATTTGGTGACTGATGCATGTGGTGTTTGGCCAACAAGGAATTTTTCGTCTAATGTTGCTATGGCCTTTGCGTGCTCTTTGACGCGTGTTTTTTAGCGCGCGCGATGTCTGACCGATGTAAACACAATCACAATCTTTACATTTGATCTTGTACACGATTCCTCTAGAAGCCTCTTTCTCGATCTTGTCTTTTGGTTTTTTGGTTTAACCTTTAAAATATTCTTTCGAGATGCAATTTAATATTAACATACAGTACCGCCTGAAAGTATTGACCCCTTTTCCGCGTCTTTGCCGCGTGACCTTCTCGCGACTTTCCCTCGGTATTCCCGCGGCAGGCCGCTTTTTTGCCGAGGGAACTTTTCGGTCAGGCTCCAAAGTTGCCGCGGGAAAGTTAACCGAGGTAAAACCGAGGTAATAAAATACCGCGGTCGAGTTTGAATAGGCGTTTGTTTCCTTTGTGTTTCAAGTGGCAAAGTAGCACCTAAAAGTTTCGGCAGGAAATCTTGAACAGGAAGGACAGTCATGGCCGCTACACATAGATCTATCAGCTTTTTTGATACATGGGCAGAAATGATTCTGTTGTTAGAATCCGACCATAAATAAAAATTTTTGGAGAAATATTTTGATTGTAAATTATTTTGATATTAGCGATTGTCGCGACTATTTTTGAATCGAATCTTCGAAGCGCATTTATGCTCGGCGCGCTCGCGTGGAGTCCGGCTTCAAAGTTTTATTTATTTATAGTGTGTGCTGACCTGTGAAATGTGACCTGTAAACAGATCCGTTGGCATCTTGATGGAAAGAAAGAAAGGAAAGAATATTTCGGCATGTTTTGTGACGCTCAGAGCACGAATATGAAATTTACATGTTATGCTGCTCAGAGCAATGTACGGCAACAGGATAGGAATTTTGAATTAAGCTTATCACAGATCCAAAACGTTGTTAGATTGAATCGAAGTTATTTAGAACTAAGATATTAAGGGAAGCGAACAAATTGCCAAGAAATTCTAAGTAAGGCAGGCCGAGATTTCAAAGAACAAATTCAATTGGTCGTTCGTGCGTATCGGCGTTTTATGCAAATTCGAGCACGGCACGTGACGACAACACAACGTGAGCTCCGGAGCAAAGATGGTTCGAACAGCAGAGTATGTCAAGTTAAGAATTTTGGCGTTCTATAGACGAAATTTTAAATTTCCCAAGTTGTCCGCGAATTAAATTAAGAAGGTCCGAAGAAAAGGCCAGCCGTGAAGAACGCCTCAGCCGATCCAAATGAAATCAGCACGTGTCGTGAGAAAAAACTAAAATTAAAAATTTTGAGGTTTTACCCCATCAGGTTAAAGACATTTTAAAGATATATCTGCTTGCATGTTTTCAGCTCGGTAGCATGCTTTGTTTTGAAAATAAAGCAGTCTGAATTTAGATTTTTTTACAATGCCAGACATCGTGGTTGCGTCTGAGAAACAAACATATCACGTACGCGAAAATATCGATTTACGTTGTGTTTTCGAGTTCTGAATAACCAATATGTTAAGAGAAGTGTCTATGCGAATGTTTTGAAGTTTAGCAGAGAGAAAAAATCTTTTGCGAGAGGAAAAGTGAGCTCCAGATGTTTCCAATGGATTTCCGACCGCCATGTTGGAGTTTCTCACAGGAACACGGTGCCAGCATGACG
Organism: Pachyseris speciosa; assembly: GCA_016490735.1. Lineage (NCBI taxonomy): Eukaryota > Metazoa > Cnidaria > Anthozoa > Scleractinia > Pachyseridae > Pachyseris > Pachyseris speciosa. The sequence continues at coordinate 53,803 of JAEMWC010000040.1, forward strand.
TCTCCATGTACTAAAAACTATAATTTTGAGTAGTACCCTTTATCGAATAACTCGAGTTCGGAATATCGCACAATGCTGAAACTTTGATACGTTGTTTATTTATTACTCTTCTACACTATCTCAGTTTCTTGACTTAATTTATTGAAAGATAAGCGATTTTATTTTTTATTTGCGTGATACTTGCGTGACGTGCAAGTCAAGAATTGGGACAAATGCCGTACTTCACATGTGAAATACGGCGTTTAACCAAGGCAGGCGTTTAACCAGGGCAAGCCCTTAGCGTTTCAAAGACTTCGATTTTACATTATATAGAGGCCGGTTCAGAAATTACGAGTCCATACGCAAATCGCGCACAGCGTTATTTTTATGTCCGTGAATCTTCGCACCTTACAGTCCTTCCGCTTTTTTGACACCTCGAATTAATCGTCATTGTTCTTTCCCCGCGGCATTACCTCGTCTTTTCTCCCGCGGTATTCCCGTGGCAAAATTGTACCTCGGTTTTCCCCCGGGAACAATTTTTTTTTATACCGCGGTGGACGCACGGCCACTACCCGCGGCATAGACGAGGTATCGCCTCGTCCCGATGGGTCAATACTTTCAGGCGGTACTGTACATCATATACCATAAGGACGCCGTTAGACATTTGCATTTTTATCTTTTGCTGAAGAAGGCAACAGCAGTTGCCGAAACGTCCAACACAACAGTTTCTGCCAGTGTCAACTTTTTAAACATATTTTTATTTTTAACATGCCTGGCTACACACCAAACATTTTTAATTAAACCTTTGATATGCAATTGTTACTGTAAGTGATTGTAAAAAGTTCCATATACATTTTATTGAATCGGCTACCAGTACACTAATTTCTTTGGTAAGGCTTTGCGCACTTCTTGAAACACATTCCCTTTTTTCTCTTTTGTCACATGGTATTTTTCAAAACTTCAGTTGAAGATAAGTGAATAATGCGTTGATGTTTGCCTAACCACAAACTCATTCACAAAACTATATGTCAACACCGGTCACCGGACTGTGCCCGTAATAAAGAGGTGGGACCGAGATTTAGTGTCTGTTGCCCGTATTAGAGAGGGTCCGTATTATAGAGGTTTTCATTTTTAAAGAAAATGCGTGAAATTTTCTCAGGACATAGGAATTTGTCCGTAATAGAAAGGTGTCCGTAAGGAGAGGTTCAACTGTACTAGGAAAAACACTAATTTTTCTTATTGCTTGATGTTGAAACATCAGTAGTATAGTGTTTGGGGGTACCAGATCAAAAATGGGGTGTTTTAGCAAAATGATCTCGTATTCTGGAATATATAGTTATTTAATTTGATGGAATATATAGTTATTTAATTTGATGGAATATATAGTTATTTAATTTGATGGAATCTATAGTTGTTCAATCTGATGGAACCAAGGCCTCCCACCAGAACCTCTCATGAGGGACTTAATTTGGAATTTGAATCACCACCCGTCCCTCATGAGAGGTTTTTTTGTTTTGTTTTTTTTGAATTCCCACCACCACACCACCAGAGCACTATCATTTATGTTCTGGCCCTATCAGACCCTCTTGGGGCCAATTATTTGTTTTTTTCACCCTCCGGCTTGAGATTGAACCGGCACTTCTGTCAAGCCTAAGCTTCACTATAGCTCTACCCACAATCCGACACCATCTAAGGGTGATTTTTTATTTTTCATTTTTTATTTTTCATTTTTTTTATTTTTCATTTTTTTATTTTTCATTTTTATTTTTTTTTATTTTTTCAACCCATGGAATAACGGCGGGGGTTTTTCGTTATTCCACGGGGTGGCTTGTATACATTTCGCTAACGAAAGGCCCCCGCTTTTTCCAATCGTTAGATACTCTGTATACAAGCCACACTTTATCTGTGTGAAACAACCCTTATATTTTCGTTTGTATTTTCATTTTTATGCTTGTGGTACATAAATGAAATTTACAAAGATAAAAAATAATACGCATGTGTAAAAAGCGAAAAATCTGACGTAGTTTGATGACTCGTTCGAAAGGGAAACCCCCCAAAGAGGGCAGTATTTTAAAACTCACAAAAATCATATGGCGTGACGTCAACAGCTAGATTTCATAATGTCCATAAGCATAGCTTGTCACGCCATTATCATGAATATACCGCTTGTCGTCAAAGCAGCTGAGTGATACTTTATTTATCTCATAACTTCCAAGTTGATGGTTCTGACTTCTGATTGTTTTCATTCTATGATGCATCTGTTTATTATCAAATAGTGTCTCTTTATAATTTTCATGTTTGATGTTATTCTTAATAATATTCTTACTAATACCTTTTGCTGTCTTCCCTCCTTTCTGATCATCTTTAATATAGCTATACATCTTCGATCTCAGTCCTACAGTACGAATTCACATATTGGGACTCCAGCAGCCTCATCTTTCATCTTACCAATCACTTAATTATTGGTCTTATCGGAGAATGGCGAGCTTTCAGGATAGTCACTGTTATCGAATTTATTTTTATCCTTCCAGAAATTTCTATAGATGTCATGGGTTCCAATTTCATAGGTCAGTGAGTCTGTGTCTGTGAATAATAATTTTGCTTCATCTCCATATTTCTCTTTGATGTAGTTGTAATGGAAATCGTACATCAGTGTCTTGCTAAGGTCTAGAATACACATCCCCACGTATGCTGGCCGGTTTAAAGTAAGTGTTTCTTTTATCTTATGAACAGCTACTAGATTTTCATTGAAGATTTTACTGCTAACATATGTCGGTTTAGCAGCCATTTTCAATAGCTTCTTCTCATCAGTCACCAATCTGACGTCTACTCGCTTTCTGAGGTTTTCCATCGTTTTGCCAAATACACTGTTATTCATCAGCTTGAAAAAGTCTTTCTCAAAGGCATTTTTAGCATTCTTACGTTTTTCAGTATTGAAATCAATATATTGCCTAAGCCACGCGGACTGATTGAATTCTAACACTCGATGGATTTTAGTTATTTTCAAACCGAGATCAGTATATAATTGGAGGTTCCTATAATGGAGCACGTATTTTTCTTTGTTGCTTAATGTTGGTATTAGTTTATGTACCAGACCAGTTGATATATTGTATTTCTTTGCTATGTTTTTACAATAATCTGATAGCATGTCCCCAGTCACTTTAATCTTTTCCGGCCCAAGTGGGTAGTCATTATGTAGATCATGTAACTCTTGGGGGTATTTGAGGTCAACTTCAAGTATCAAACCCTTTGCACTATCTTCTTTATAGACAGCCAGGTCTAAATTATTGATCTGTTTTTGTGTCATCCATCTGAATCCGCCTTTTGGTAAATATTGACTCATAGCCCAACCATACAAATTATTAGCATCAAGATACACAATGTACTTCGAGGGCGCCTTCTCGTCATACTCTTTCATGTATTTATTATTTGCTTTACCGTAACGGTTGGCAATATAGCTGATACCACCGCGCAGACCCTTTTCAATGAACTGGAACATATCAATATCAGTCATCAATTCTAGTTTAATGTCAGTCATTTTAAGCATGGCATCCCATGATAGCCCTGGAGACGTGAAATAGTGACACGGGTCCAGTTTATAGTACTCAAGGCATGTTTTTCTGAAGTTTTCAAATACATCAGCCAGTAGGAGTACATCTGTTTTAAGGTACAGGTCATGATAATCACCCATGTTTTTCAAAGAGAATGCTTTCCAAACAGTCTGAGCATGCGTATAGTCTTCATCTGATATATGCTCATCACTCAGTATGCTATAGAATTCTTCTTTTGAGGGGAGCTTCTGATTGAATTGATCGAAACTGTCCATGTAGTCGTAAGGATAAACACCTTTCTGTGCCATCAGATTAAGATCCTTTCCCTTGAACTCTTGTGAGGTGAATTTTAAGGCTTCTTTTGGTAGATTGCCTACAAGTTTTTCCAAACTGGAGCTCATGAACTGGAAACTATCAATGAAGGTCAAGTGGTTGCCAAGCATGAAAGCCATATACTTCTCCATGTTATTTGGGATAGCATTGATGTTCATTTGACAGTCTTCACCTTTCTTGTTTTTGTAAGTGTGCTTCTTAACAATGGCTCCAATCTCCTGCATAATAAAATGACTATCATAGCCTCTCAGATTGTGGAATATAACAGGTATTTTTATTTCTTCTGGGTTCACTCTGAGTTTCAGATTACAATCTTGGTGAGCAGAACCTCTGTATTTACCAGTGATGTGACAATGATCTCGAACTCGGATATCTTTGTCAGTGTATTTTTTATCACAAATGTGACAAACTTTGACTTTTTGGAATTTCTCTTCATCATCTTTAGTCATTTTCAATGGTTTGTTAAAATTTTTTTTCACAACATTCTTGCAATATTTGACCTCCTCCAGCATAGCTTTCATGAATTTGTACACAGCCTTTTCACCCCTGTATATTACTGCTGGTTTGCTGTATTTATCATCATAACAACAAACTACTTTATAGCCGTGGCCACAGTCAGTATGCTTCTGATAGGCTTCAGTGTATGATTTATCATTGTTGGGTTGACAACCGTGTATTTTTTCAGTGATGGCCTCAAAATCAGCATAGATCACAAATGGTACCTGCTGTTGTTTATGAAAGTTGTTGAATTTCAGTATGTTGTTATCTTTGTTTGGCATTTTTATTGCCTGTGTGCCATTTACTTGCATGCAGTTGCCCTTGTGATCATTCAGAACCCTTTCAGAGCTGAAACACTGTAAGCAATGCATACAAAAGTGTTTTCTTTCTTTGTGCTTTGTTTGATTGTACATGAACTTATTGAAATCTTTGATTAGCACATAATGCTTGTTTTCATTTTCAGTTATTAGAAGCAGATTCAAGCAGTCTGCATATTTCTCTTTTGATACATATATTGGATAAGGTTGTTTCTCCTCATAACGAATACATTGATGTTGATCTCATTTTGTTTTTCAATCTTATTGTAATGTTTTGTAGTCACTGGAAATTCAATCCCTGTATAATCCAATTTTTCAATGTATTGCTTGTCTGATTTTTTAACCCTCTGTGGGTATTTCTCTTGTGGGTTCAGGTGTCTGATGTGGCACCATCGGAAGCATTCATTATCCTCATTTTTCAAGTTAATTAAACCCTTTGCACTGTTTCTGAGTTCATTCGGTAGTTTAATGTATGAGGAGCCCTTCATTGGCGCATATTTCACAACATTGAGGTAATGGCTGTCAACAGATTCAATTGTCCAACCTGAACCTTCAGATACCCAAACTGCAATCTTATTCATTATTTGGTCTTTTGACAACTGTAGTGATTCAGTTACTTCCAGATTATTCACAATTGTTTGAGCTACACTGTTGAAATATGCGGTTTTAAACTCTAATTGTCCATCAGTCATTTTTACAAATGTTACCTTTAGCGTTTCAACGAATTTCAGTCCTTTCATTTCATTCAACGATTTTATAATATTATATGCAACAGCCTTTCTCGTGTTTTGCAGTTGCGCAAGCGGGTCTTTGTTATTTTTTATACTGATTTCAAAAGATTTTGTGAAACCTTTCAGAGCTTTCTCTGTTTGCTCTATTTTTGTTCTGGGTGTTGGAACCGGCACAGGCTTTTTGGCTCTTGGGGCGGGAATTGGTCTCTTTTTCAATTGCTCTATTTCTTCCAACCATTCAGCAGGTGGAGCTGGTAATCTTTTCCTCTCAAAATAATCAACCAATTCTTTCACAGTTGGTCTTTTCGTCCTTAGGGCGGGAATTGGTCTTGTTCTTGGTTTAGGTACAGGTTTTGTGTCATCAACTATAATAACTTTAGGCTTTTTCTGCTGCTTCAACAGCAATTCGATTAGCTTGGATTTGCTCAATTTTTTGAGACTTTTCTTGTCCATATTACTACTAGTTTCGATAATTTTTTCCATTTATAATATATCTATAGTTATTATTTCTTTAAAACATTTCCGTCTGCGTTTAAATATGTTTGAGAATTCAATTGATCCAATTACTGGATCCTTTTGAATTGTAATTATTGAAGAATATTTTTTTGATGTTTTTTTGTTTTAATATGACAAGATTTTCCTGCCATTGTGTAGTTACGTCCTGTCTTACATATGTTACAGTACCATTCTTTATTTAGCATATAGGTAGTCTTGTGTTTTTTTCTTTCCTCATCACTGAGAACTCTAGGCCTTCCCCGACCTCTCTTGACATTTTGATTCTCCATATATAATCTATATATTTTTATTTTTATATCAATTTAATTTTCTTTTAAATCTTTCCTTCTTGATAAGTATAATTTGCTTTCTTCTAAGTGTTTAGTTATTTCATGAATCAAGTCTTCGAAACTATTGCTCATGAGGTATTTGCATTTGTTTTTCTCATACATTAGCTTCATATCAGACTGTTTGTCTGACACTTTATACACACCTGTTGGGCTTTTAAATTCAAGACAAAGAGCATTGTATTTTCTTGTGGGATTCATCAGCATTAAATCACATTGTCCAGCCATATATCCTTTCTTATAACTTCTGATTCTCATGTTCGGGCTTATTTGATTTTCACCTAATCCCGCCACCATTAATGCGTCTTCATATTTCTTTCTGATGAATGACACAATCTTGTAGTGCAGATCATCTTCACTTTCAATCATCAGCATATTATTGCTTCTGTTCATTGAACTGATTGTAATACCCCTGTTTTCTGATTGATGGCAACACTTTAGATGTAACCCAATGTTTAAATTTTGCTGCTTCCTGTTTTTTAGAGGACAGTATTAGTGAATAAAATCCTGATTCATTTATAAAAAAACATTTGAAAGTTTTTTCAATGGTCTCAGCACGAGGTAACGTTTTGTTACATCGTGAATCAGTGGCCTCAGCACGAGGGACCGTTTTGTTACATCGTGAATTTATGCTTATTTTGTGGTCTCTTAAGATTCTATCATCAGATAAAACATGATCCTTGATTGCCTTTTGTGGATTTTTATAGTCGAGAATAATAGCTATGTCTCTTCCTCTGAACCAAATGTCATTGTTATCATCAAGATAGCAATCTATTGATACATCCAATTCTTTATTATTGTAGGAATATTTTTGCATTTGTATATTATATTATAATAATTTATTTTTTAATTCATTTTCGACCTGTGTTTAAATATAGTCAGGAATAATAATATTCTTGGCTACATAATAGCAAATGACAGTATGTACTACTGTAGGGTCTACTCACATATATGTTAGATAATTTTCTCTTTATAATATGTCTTTTAAATCCTTGAACGGTATCCAACTGTTAAATTCGTCACTGTAACCCTTCCACTTCACCAAAGCTTGTTTCTTCTTGTAATCTCTGCGAATGACTTTATCAATACGGAAAACATCCTGTCTGGCTTTCAATAATTCAGCTTCATAAAAACTCCCTTCAATAACTTCACCTTTCAGATCCTTTATTTTGTATGTTATTGGATTAGTGTATTGGATCTTATCAACTGTAAACACTTCTTCAGTCCAATTTGGTGTATAGCCCTTGTCGAACACATTTCCGTTTATACTTAGATATTCGAACCTTATCACCTATTTTGAATTTCGGTTTCTGTTTTAATGTTTTCATATCACCATACAAATTGAAGTAAACAGTTCCTTCATTCCTCTTATCAGATGCTTCAACGGGTGTCATCTTTATGCTTGAATGTTTGGTATTATTATACTGTTTCACTAATTTTGGTAACATGTCTAAATACTGTGTATTACCTTGAACAGTGAACTGTTTCCACATTTTGGACTTCATTGTCCTATTCCATCTTTCAACTACTGATGACTTCTCTTCATTCTCAGTTGAGTACATCTGTACACTATGTTTCTCTAGCAAGTCCTTCAAGTGTTTGTTGTAAAACTCTTTTCCCTTGTCGACCCATAAATACTGTGGTTTTCTGCCTTCCTTGAATATTGTTTTGAATGCTTCAGTGACAGATTCACCTTTCTTATCCTTCAATGGGACAATCCAACCATATTTGCTGAAGACATCAATAACCATAAGAAGATATCGATAACCTTTATTCCATTTACTGAACTGTTGCATTTCAACTAGATCACTTGCCCATATTTCATCAATTTTATTTACAATCACACGCCGCCGAGTGAAATTTCGTTTTATGGGTGCATGTAATTCATCAGCTAGTTTTTCTTGCCAGTTTTCTTCACTCGACGGCTTTTTCCGTTTTTTGAAACACCAAGACCTAATTTCTGTTTTTTGTCGATTAAGAATCTAGCTGTTTGACCCCATTTTGGCATCTCACCATATGGTATTTGATCTAGTGACTCGACCATTGTTCTATCACAATCACCTTTATTTTTTCCCATATCATAACAAATATCATGATAAGCTGCTATTTCATCTACTTTATTGTAAGGCAGGACATTCCATTTTGTGACCTCACCTGTGTTTTTATCATACTCTAACTGTTTATCGAGGGGATTATAAGGTCCCATGTATTTATACTTTCCGGGTGTCCATCCACTTTTTGGTTTAGGAAGCTTGCCAATAACCTTATGAATGTCAATAGCACCGCCATAATCTAATCCTTTGATATCTGTTTTGTAACGAATATTTGGTCTCACTTTTGTTGAGAGTTGTTTCAAAGCTTCTGACCCAACCTTTGTGATTGCAGGCTTTGCGAGGGAAAGTCCTTTGTCAATTAATTTCTTTTGCAGCTTTGGATTTCTCATTGCTTCTGATGCATAATATCTACCCATTTCAACACCCTTCTTCGCTAAATAAGGGACTCCATGTTCCAAAAATCCTGTTAGTGCCATATCTGCGGCCGAATCTAGTATGCCCGCCCCTTCAGACGGGCTAATTAGTTTCCCCGATTTCTGACAAATTTAGTCTTTGTGATTCCACATTCAGCACAAGTACATTTCATCACAGTTCGACCATTTTTTGTCTTTTGATATCTTTCACTTCCTGGTACACATTCAGTGACTTTCTTCTGTTTAACACAATATGATTTCACCATTATACATATAAGTTAGATATTTTCTTTAAAAACTTGTTTCACTTCACATATTATTATAACATCTTCGCCGAATTGGTTCTTGAGTACTATCATTATCTTGTCATTACGAACTACAACAGGTATTCCAACAACTTGCACAATAATTGTTTCCATATAATTTAGTTAGATATTCTTGAAATAATTTATGATAAACCTGTGATTGACTCTTGTGTCTGTTGGATCAAATTCAGCATTATGTATTGTATTAAGAATGGATCTCCCATTTTGTCTCTCGAGAAGATAGTACAAACACCAATATCCACACAAGACTGAATCTCTTTCTTGTATCTCATCTCCAGAGTATTCAAGTTGTTTTCCACTTGTAGCCATGTATTTCTGTACTTCTGTTGGCATCATTAAACCAAATGAGTCAAAGTATTCACAGTATCTATCACCAATTCGATAACATACCCAATGAGTACCTGGTCCAATCTGACTGTCGAGATTGACTATCCCACATTCATTCTTTTTTATTTGTCTCGGCATATTGTCTCTTGAAAATACTCCTCTAAAATGTTTTATTCCAAGTTGTTTCACCCAATTGATTAAATCAAAGTTGGATAAGGGTTTATTTACAAAATGGTTCCTAGTATGGGGATTGAATTGAATGGACTGTTTTTGCCTAGTAGAAGTCCTTTTCCTTTGGTTTTTCTTTTTTTTTTTCATTCCCATGCCTATTGGGTTATCCCATGTACCAAAAACAGGAGGGGATTGCCATGGAATCATAGCATGTTTCCCACCACTTTTATTTTTTGCAATGGAATCTGGAACATGAACTGGTAATGACCGTCTTGGACGGCTGCTTTCAACATGCAAACCTTTTCCAGTTAATTTTCTAATTGCTTCTATGGCCAAGGGAATTCCAATACTGGCGAGTATTGTTCCAATACCCTTTCCAGTCTGCGCTTTTGTTGGTTTTATAACAACGTCTCCACCATACTGCATTTTTTGAATAATATCTGCCATCTGTCTCGTATTCAATAAATTTCCTACATTCAATAATTGGGATAAATTGGCATTAGGAATAAGAAATCCTCCTTTTTGTTTCTTCCCAAATAGTTTATCAACACCGAGACTTGCTAATGAAGAAAGAGCACCTGTAGCCAATGCTGGAGCCGCTTTAGCTACTGCTTTACCTGCATAAGGCAATAGTCTTGTTCCAAGTGAAAAAAGACTGGACCAAAGAGAGCCTCCTTCTACAACAGCTTTTCTGATTTGTGATTTTGATATTTTGATGTCTGAACCTTTTCCTGATCTACTTGATTTGATCAGTTTGTTGATTTGTGTCTTAGTCAACATTAGTTGATCATTTCCAGACAATTCACTATGTGTCAACCTGATTGTTACAGGCGAATTTGTTGCATAAGCTTTTGCTAGCTTTTGTTTCTGACCCTGTGAAAGTTTCACTCCATGAGGATGATAAGTAGTCATATAATATATGTTTATACTAAATTGTATTTAATACAAACAATCATTTAATTTAATTATTTAATTTATTTAATTTCATTTACATTGATCTTAGAATTAATTTTCCATCAGTCTTTCTCATCTCAATATCCTGCTCATAGAGGACCAATGCATACACACTGTAATCAGCATTTGTTCCATCACTCAAAGTGTATTTGAAGTCAGTTTTGTCATTCCATCTTTTATGTCCTGCTTCTGTTTTGTCAGATCAAAGTAAATGAAAGGGAATATTGTACCAAAGTTTCCTCTTGTGAGAAGGGTACTTTCACTGAAATCATTTACAGCTTGAACATATTTCAAAACATCTCTAAATACTCTTGTTGGTTCTGTTGATGGTTTATAATGAACCTCTGGATAATCATTACCATTGCCAACCTCAAGATAACAATCATTCAAAGTTCGGTTATTTGCAACTGAAAAGGTGTTATAGAGAAATTTATTGGCTGTCTGAGATGCATCACTTGCATCATTGATGATGAATACAAAGACATGCCTGGGTTTGTTTATTCCTGTGGAAATACGGAAATTGGCAGTCTGTTGTCTTGTTGAATTGCCTCTCTCAACCATTTCTCTCATGTAAGTCCACTTTCTGTTGTCAAGATACTTGCTCATGTATAAGGACTTTCCCGCAGAATTGAAAATAATACGAGGAACAATTAGCTGGAATTTAGTTAGTACCACACGACATTCATCAGTAGCTTGCCAAATCATATTGTCATCACTCTCAAGTGTCAGATTCACCTCTACTTTTGAGTTAGGCATGAGTTCATCCCAAAAGCTCTTGAAAAAACCGTATCTGTTCAATGCTATCTCTGCATTTATTTCACCACCATCATTAAGCAAAGCTTTACGATCTGAGAATCCTTTGTTATAAGCAGCTTGTGCTACTCTGTTTTCAGCGCCTCTACTGGTGTCAAGATAGAAGAACTCATTGGTCCCCTGACTTACAGCATAACCCTGTGAATACTCAAGCAAAGACTTTATATTTGTGGCTTGGTTGGCATCACGGCATTCATAAACATCAAGACCATTCATTTTTACATTAATGGTGTTAATAAGAGCGTGAACTGAATTAACAATACCATTTCGATCTGCAGCAGCAATGTCAGCTCCATCTGCAAGCTTATTTTCTTTGAAAATAACATTAAAACGGGCATTATACCAGTCAAATGGTGTAGTCTCTCCACTGTTATCAACAACGAAACGGTAACCTGTTTTCCTCTGATGATCATTGTTTGCTACTACAGTAATAAGTGCTGTCTCTAGTTCGAACACTACATCTTCATATCTTTCGATATATTTTGAGTCACGATAGTTTGACATATATTATTGTGTTAGATAAAAGTTATTTGATTTTACGCGGTCGGCCTCTCTTTCTTTTGATTAAACCACCAGTCTGGCTCACACTCTCAGTTCCACTCTTGTTTCCACTTTTCTCTTTTTCAAAAGTTCTATGATTTTGTCACCAGCTTTTTTGCCAGCATGTTCACCAATTGTTGTGGCTGCTTTTTTTCCAGCTGTTTTGATCATATCAGTCACAATACCTTCACCATGTTGTTCATATTTTTTAAACTCGAACCGTTTCATATACTATTAGGTTTTATAATTCCACACCTCTCAAGAATAACTCAATATACCAATCTATCCCATTTAAATCGACTGGAGCTCTAGAAGAGTCTGTGACATAAAAGCGTATTGAGCTGATTGTATGTGTTGAGACAGGATTCCATGAAAGAAAACGAGGTTTTGTAAGTGAAAGGTAAACTTCTAACGAGATCTGTGACTGGTATAACTGCGATTGTATTTGTGATATTTCCATCAACAATGCTATCTATCACCATATCACAATTGATATAAATTTCATCTACTCCTCTTGTAATATCAGGTAGATTTGTTCCATATTCTGTGGCTGGAACTAATTTTGAATCGAAACCGATAAGTTTTCTGAAATCAAGATTCCTCAGATCCACACGATAATTTTCATTGAGTTCAATCAAAATGCGATATGTTGACAAAACGAAATACATGTTAATACCATACAGGAATTTTGATTTGTCTGTTTCAGATGGATTCAGTACATGGCTTTTTTTCTCATATACTCATGAATGTAACTATTGATATCGTCGTATGAATACATCCCGTTAACGAATGTTATTGTTTCCCAGTTTACACCTTTGTCATAGCTGTATTTAATTTGATTATTCCCAAAAATATCTCTGATATTGTACCAACTGTATGTCATATTGATAACATTCACAGCCATTTCATATTTCAAATCATTCGTTAATTTAAGAGGTGTATTGAATCTTTTTTCAAAATCATGACTCTTACTAACACCAATTTTGTCTCTGTTTTTACTGTTGAATCGTAATGAAATTTCTGTCATATACTTTTACATTAGATATTTCATCATTATTTTATTCAACTCACCGGTTTTCAGGATTCCCAGTCTGTTTAATGTATGCAATATATTTGTGAATTCATTTCTTACACCCATGCTATTGTTGCCGGCTGAAATAGATCCACCAAGCAACTGTAAACGTGAAAGCATGTCACCCAAAAATGCACCCCTTGAACCCATTCCTTTCCCTGTTTTGTATTTGTAAGAAGCTAATACATCATCAATCGTTTCTCTGTATTTCTTCAAAGTTTGTATTTCTCTTTTATGAGATTCATTTTCTTCTGGAGTGATTGATTTTTTTTTCTTCTTCCCATATTCAGGGCTATTTCTCTAGCTTTTTTCTTTTCCTCGACAAGTTTTTGTGGGGCGACTTCAGTCAAATCGCTTGGTTTCAAAAGCTTGTTATTTTTTAATATAATTCTGTCATCTTTATCGAAATAGTTATCGATCGATAATATGTTGGGTGTCCGATCCTCTTCTTCAGGTGCTTCAATTGTCAAAGGAAGTTCCGTTCCCATTGTAATTGCTCTGCGATTAGCTTCAATAACATCATCAAGTCCTTGTGTTAAAGCCTGTTGATTTTTTTTCAACTGTTTAATGACTTCATCCTGTTTTTTGTCGACACTTTCTTTTACACTCTTCTGGACATCAATAGAGGGTTTCAGCAATTCTGATGTTGTATCATATGCATCCTGTTTTCTGTATTCATAAGTCTTGATAACATCACGAACTTCTCTTGTTTTGTTTCCGGCTTCAATTCCACTTTTTAGAAGCCTTTTCATTCGTTCTATATCCATATACAATTGTGTTAGACTAATCTAAACTATTTACATATGGAAATCCCTAATTATGATATTCAGGGTTCAAAGAATTCATTCAGACAGTTGTATCCGTATATGCCAAAAGATACATTTAGAATGTTAGGCTGGTAATTCTGGATCTGGAAAGACAACACTGTTCATGCATATGATTATGGAACCATTGGTCTATTATGATCAGATACATCTTTATGCAAAAAATTTGGATCAAGACAAGTACAAATATCTTCGGAAAGTAATGGATGAAATAAGCAGTCACATTGGATATCCTGCCTTGGTTTGCAGTCAAGAAGAGAGATTGCCAGTTGAACAAATAAAAGACACAAATTTGCAGCATTGGTTGTTTTTGATGATTTCGTGACTGACAAGAAACAAGATCAAATAATCAGCTATTTCATTCAGGGGAGACACAAGAACTGTTCAGTCATATATCTCACACAGTCATTCTATGGATGCCCAAAATCAGACTCAATTGCAGTCACTTCTGCCTTTATGATTTCCCATCCTCAAGAGAAAGGAACTTGATTGCACAAGAACTTGGAATAGACAAGAAGAAATACATTGAAGCCACCAAGAAACCTTATTCCTTCTGTTATGTCGACAAGCCGATGAAAACAATCAAGAGGAATTTTTATGGTGCTGTTTAATCTAATCTAATATTATATGGCAATCAATAATTTTCAAAATCCAGAAAAACAGGAGAATCCCAGAACAGAAAGAATCGAAAAATTGATCAAACCTGACGCTGCTGTTGAAACACCATTTGAAATCGCTGAAAAAATCAAAATGGAAGTATACAGGAGGACACAAAAAGTATTGAAAAACAATAAGAGACTACCTGTCATCTATGAAACCATACCACCTGAATTCTTGGAAGATGAAAGCAGTGATGAAGAAGATTAATCTAACAAGATGATATAATGGGAGTTTTCAATTCTCCACAAGATCAAGATAAAACAAAAACTGGTACTGGTGAAAGAGGCCCAGCTGGTCCAATTGGCCCCAAAGGTGAAAAAGGTGATAAAGGTGAAAGAGGTCCAAAAGGTGATAAAGGTGATAGAGGTCCATTTGGTTTCAAAGGTAATAAAGGTGAAACAGGTGATGGATTTAGATTAACACAAGATGGCAATTATGATATTGAAAATAAACGTTTGACAAATGTTGGTGATCCAGTAAATCATTATGATTCTACTAACTTGGGATATGTTAATGATGCTGTTTTATCAATTGAAGGAACACGTGTTAATCCATTTAAATTTCATCTTGAAGATGTATCAAAAACAACTATTCTTAGAAATGCGAATAATCTACAATTAGAAGTCTATAATAAAAGCCCTTACTCAATAAATAAAAAAGCCTTGTCTTTTGTTATTCCTACTGCTGGTCTTACAACTGTTCTTCGTTTTGATTTGTCACAATTGGAAGTTTCAAAGTACACTTAAGTTGTTGAGTTTTATACTGATGGTAATCCAAACAATGCAACAGTTGATGATGACAATTTGTCATCAAATTTAATTGAAAGAAAGGATTCAATAAAAAGAGCATTTCCAAAGACTCATCTTGTTGATGGTTATCTCAAGAGAATATTCTTCCTTGAAAAAACGAGAGTTGATCAGACATCAATGGAATTATTGTTGATCTCACCATATTTATCAAATAATGCCAAACATCATGTCATAGTTTATGGTGTTTATGGATTTTCTAATATCATTTTATCACATATTCACGACCCAGCTTTTGAAATAGAAGAAGGAAGAATTGTATTTGATAATGAGGTTAAAATGAGTTTTCATAGAATAGTCAATGTTGGACGCCCTATACTTCCACAAGACTGCGCAACTAGAAAATACGTTGATGATGGTGTAATAGGTAAAGCGGATAAAACATATCTCAATAATAACTTTGTGAAAAAAGATGGAAGTGTTGCAATGACTTCTGATTTGAATCTTGGAGGTAACAAATTGACTAATGTAGCAGCGCCAACAGCAAACAATGATTCAGCCACAAAGGGGTATGTTGATACTGAAATTGCTGGAATTACTGGCATTGATGTTTCTCCATTTCTTGTAAAAGACGGAAGTGTTGCAATGACTGGTGATCTTGACATGGGCAACAATAAAATAACAAATATACCATTCCCTAGCTTATCATCTCCAGTTAGTAGTTATGATGCGGTGAATTTTGATTTTGTTGTACAAAATATACAAGATATCAGAGCAGACACATTATTATTGAATGGAACAAATGCAATGACTGGTGATCTTGACATGGGTGACAATAAAATAACAAATGTTGGATCTCCAAACTCTGATAAAGATTCTGCCAACAAAAAGTATGTTGATGACCTTGTTTTTTCAGCATCAGGAGCTCAACGCAACCCATTCGCTTTTCTGTTAAAAGACATATCCAAGTCTTCTGCAGTCAGTGATGCAACAAACCTTCAAATTGAGAATTTTGACAGATCACCTTATCACATAAACAAGTCCTCATTGTCTTTTATCATTTCACATAGTGGTAACTTTACATCCAAAATTCGTTTTGATTTGACATCTTTGAGAAACAGTCAGTACACTTTTGTTGTTGAGTTTTTCTCACCATCCAACCCTCAAAGTGCAACAGTCGATATATTCCTTCCAACTGTAAATATACGAGATACGGGACAGCCGTTTCAAAAACCTTTTCCTGAAACTCCACACGTTGATGGTTACATGAAAAAACTTTTCCAGATAGAAAAAACCAGTGGTGGGCAGGCGGCAATACAGGTTGAGCTAAGTAGCACAGCTCCAGCGTCTAACACCAAAACACATATCATCGTTTATGGGGCCTATGGCTTTCATACCAATTTGTCTTACTTTCTCCATGACCCAGCGTATGAAATTGAAAACGGCCATGTTGCATTTGGCAGTAATATTGACATGAAACTAAACAAAATCCTCAACCTGCAGGATAACCCCTCAAACCCACAAGATGCTGTAAACAAAAGTTATGTGGACCAGAGGTTGCAAACCAAACTCAATACGATTGCACAACAAAATCTAAATATGAACAACAATGCCATTACTGATCTTGCTCCACCCGTCAACGCAGACGATGCGGTGACAAAACTTTATACTGACGAATATTTTCTCCGACGAGACGGTTCGACTGCAATGTATGGCGATTTGTCGATGGGTGGAAATAAAGTGACGAATTTAGCGGATGTGGTGAATGAAACTGATGCAGTGAACTTCAGAGTTTTAAATCGAGCTTCACAAACCATCAGAGCAAACACTTTATTATTGAATGGAACAAATGCGATGGCAGCAGATATGAAACTTGGAGGGCATAAAATCATTAACTTGAAAGAAGGAACAAATAAAACCGATGCCGTAAATTTAGATCAATTAGAAAAAAGTCATATTTCATCTGCTTCTCATCCAAAGAATGCTTTCAAATATTTGATGAATGATATCGATGAAATTAGCACTGAATATGGCTTGACAGTTAATGGATATGTCAATTTACCTCGGTCACCACATTTGATTTCAAAAAAGGTCATTGATGTAGACTTGAATAAAGAAGCTAATCATATTTACAGAGCTAGAATTGGTTTTAATATGTACACAATAAAAGACGGAAAATACACTTTCATTCTTGAATGGCTATTTCCTGATTATGAAGGAATGAATCTTAGTAGTGTAACATTCAGTGCAACTGGTGGAATCACAATTCATAAAACTGTAGGGAGAAAATTTGATAACAGAAATGAAGATCATTCGAGATATTTATTATGGATTGAAAAACCTTCAGTAAGTTCACCACCTGAATATTTATATTGTACGATTCATATTAATGCTAACCCAACTTATCCAAATAAGTACAAAGTTCATTGTGTTGCATATGGTATTGATTTTGAAGCTGTAGACGTTCCATCAAGTGTTTACGACTTCACAGAGGCTTATAAAATCGTGAATGAAAAAATACAAGTACAAACTGATTTAGATTTGAATGGTTTTGATGTGAAAGAAAATGAAAATTGGTTGTTTGGTGGAGACAATGGCGAATTGACAATGCTACATAATATTAATATGAACACTAATCTGATAAAAGAGGCTAAACTTAGTGGTGATTTAAATCTGAATGGCTATAGAATTCATAATAATAGTTTGAATCTATTTCGTTCAAGCGTTACAGGTGTAACTATGGAAACAGCTTTCGATTTGGGTGGATTTGCTCTTTACAGACCGAAATTAGGAGGTGATCTAAATTTGAATGGGAATGGAATAATCGGTCAAATACAATATTTAAATTGCTCTGTCAAAGCCAAACAAGGACATAATAAGAATGCTTTAAAGCCTGTATTGATAAATGGCTCTGATTTTTTAGTCATTCATAACAATAACTTTTATATTAAGAAAATGTATATCATACAAGGAACAAAACCCGGAATATTTTATTTCAAGACAAAAGCTGAAGGTGGTGGGCCTTTGCCATTACCAGCAACTATTTATGAACACAGACAATCTTCTTTGAGTAGAAACATCACAACGGTTAACGTCAACAAATCATTATCGAGAGGCTATCTTATAATTGACTATTCACATCCCAATAGTAGAGAATTTGATACAGCATTCACACTTGACGTGGTCATGAATTAATCTAAAATAATATTATATGGGTGTATTCAATCATTCACTAAATCAAGACAATAAAGGTGATAAAGGTGATATAGGTCTAATTGGTCCACAAGGCCCACAGGGTCCACAAGGTGTTTCAGGTTCTGTTGGCCCCACAGGTGATGGATTTATATTAACACAAGATGGGCATTTTGATATTGGAGGAAATAAAATAACAAATGTTAATGAAGGAACATCGGATGATGATTGTGTAACAAAAAAACAACTGGATTTGAAGTTAGATAGAGCAACTTTTGTTATTTCAAATTCACTGCCTGGTATACCTGTTCTTGATGGAATTTCAATTGCTTTGATACCATCTCTATCTGTATTGACAACTGATGCTGATGATAGAGTTTCTAGTTGGCTGGATCCTGTTAATAATGTCACTTTCACACAAACTTCTAATTCGAAAAAACCATTGTTACTGAGAGATTCAGTCAAGAAAAAGTTTTTCATACGTTTTGATGGCAGTGATGACTACTTGGAGAACAGTTCATTTGATGTTTCTAAAGTTGCTGGACAGAGTGGAAATACTTGTACTGTTATAATCATTGCAAACACAAAACAAACAAAATATCAATCACAATTTCAATGGGGTAAGGGTGCTATTAGATTTGGTGTTCATCTGCCTTGGATTAATGGAGCATGTTATATTGATTTCGGTTCTACATTAAATGGAAGACTTGCTGTTTCTTCTTTGGTTAATCTGACGGGAAATATTGAAGTTTTTACTGTTCGAGTTGATGGTCACAATATGGAATTTTTCAGAGGTGTTTCATCAATGACACCAGTTGGAACAGGATCAATTTCAGCAACATTGACTGGTAGTGCACAAGAAATGTTTATTGGTTGTCAAGTTCATACAGATGGTTCTGCAATTAATTTTTGTGAAATGGATCTTTATGCTTTTGCTGTTTGGCAGAAATCACTAACTAACCAAGAACTGAGAAATATGTATCGTTTCATTGAAGATTATTTTGATCTTTAAATTTTTGTCTAAACAACTGATATATGAAAGACTTATTGAGATATGTATCTTATGTTTTCAAGATTTACAAAAAAGACTACCCCAATTTAGATGATTCTATATTAAAATCCTGTCTTGCATACAAATTTTTATACCACAAGCATTTCGAAGGATATATTACTATAGATGATATCATAAAATCTCACGCAGACATAGGCCTTATTGGTCCCGGAAGCGGTTGTTTATCAAACTTCTTAGAACATACTCTTGGTTGGATTGATGTATTACAGACTCATGCTATCCTCCATGATGCATATGGAAGATTTTACAATGATTATTCATTGGGCCGTGGATATAGTTATGCATATCCTGATTGCCTAGCAACAAAAAATAGTAAAAGTTCTCCATTATGCGGCCAGATGTCAGGAATACTGTATTGTATTTTTAATAGAATTATTGTATAAATGATATATATGAAAGAGCGAAAAAGCATATTCAACTGGAATCATATTTCAGATGAATTAACAGAAGATCAGGTAAATGAATTAAAATCCTATTACCGAACATATCACAGAAAGTGTTGGGCTCATAAACAGGCGGTTAAACGGTTCAAAAAATGGAAATTAGCTGGTAATTCAGCGTCTATTATATTTGCAACTGGGGGTCTTGCTGCAAGCGTGGCAACCGGTGGTGTTAGTTTGGTAGCCATCAGTACAGCATCACTTTTGATACAAGGGTGGATGAAGCATAAAAACCTAGATTTGAAAATCCAAAATTGCACATATGCTTATCAAAGCTATCAACATCTACTCAATTCAATAAAAGACAAGTTGAGAAGTGGTGATTTTGATGCTTCAAGTATACAAATCTCAATGAAGAATATCGATGATTATGTGACTGATAATAGTCCAATTATTGATAAGTACCTACTGAAATATGATGAAAAATTCACTGCTTGATAATACGAATAATCTTATCAAATCTCAACAATAGAATCTCAACCCAATATTGATCATAAAATCCAAGCGTCTTTTTTGATCTAGTAACTATTATTTTATCAAATGGAAGATCAAGCATTAAAAATATTTGCTTAAGCATAAATTTAGTGCTGATCATTCTTTTACGATTCTTATTCACCAAAGGAAGGACAGTGTCTATCTCTTCGAATATTTTCAATATTTTACCCTTATCTTTTACAGAAATTTGAAATCTATTCTTGCGACATATACCATTTATCACATTTTCAATATGGTACTTCCGGTGATATACAGATTTTCGCTTTATTTTATACATATTATTATGAAAGTCAACGTACTCCTTACAATAGTCATAGCCGTGGACTGAACCACAATTTAGACAAACATTTTCACCATCATCATTAAACATTTTCTGTTTATCACAGCAAGGTGCTTTCACACTTTTAACAACTTTGACCAATAGCTGATCACAAAAAGGACATGTCAACTCCCCCATATTCTTCAATTCATTGTGGATTACTGAATTACAACTCATTCTATAATATTATGTGAGATATTATTTCTTTATGCAACTAACACATGACGTCACGTGAGAAATAATAGCTATAGGCGATGACTCATTTCCTGTTTTTCCGAGAATGTCACGCTTGGTGATTTTCCGAGAATGTCACGCATTTTATGAAGTGTGCTGACCTTGGTTCCATCAGATTGAACAACTATAGATTCCATCAAATTAAATAACTATATATTCCATCAAATTAAATAACTATATATTCCATCAAATTAAATAACTATATATTCCAGAATACGAGACCAAAGTGCTGACCTTGGTTCCATCAGATTGAACAACTATAGTTTTTCCAAAATACGAGATCATTTTGCTAAAACACCCCATTTTTGATCTGGTACCCCCAAACACTATACTACTAACATCGCTCACAGAACGTGACACAGGTAGATTCTATCAAGATCCACGAAAGGCTTGTGTGATTTATAGCATGGTAAAGTACTTTCAAAGCATTCCCCCGTGAAAACCATAACCACTTATAGCAAGAATTGGCTTGAAACTAAATGAAACTTAAGTTGTAGTTGATTTAAGGTCGTTTCTTATGTTCTTGTTGAATTTTGTGGGCTCGTTTTTAATTAAGTACATTGACATGTATTGTTTTGGTTATCTCTTCACAGGGAGTTGTTAATTTAAAGAAAACAGACTTAGATTGTTATTATATTTTTGTGAAGGCACCTTCATTAGAGGAGCTTGTAAGTAATTTATTATTTGTTCCTCTTTTGTCACAGTATGTGTTGCTACATCATGTGGAGTTTTGGAGGAATATTAGTGCCCTCAATTTCTTAATTGTAGTTTCCTGTCTCAATTGCTGAACCAAAGGTCATTTTTACTGTCCACTTTGTTGGTTGGAGGTGACAAATTCAGAGGCAGTTTATGATGGTTTTGTTGTCGTTATGGTACTTGTATTTGTTTGTTTGTTTGTACTTTTTTTCCTTCACTGAAATACTCTAAAGAGGAAGATGCTAATTTTCAATAAAACGAAGGACGTTCTTGAACGGTTTGGATTGTTCCAGAACGTATGAAAAACAAAAATACGAATGTTATAAGAGAGAAGTAGCGTTCAACATTTGCAAATCAGATAATATTGAAAAAACATTGGCCATGAAAGACCTGTCGGGTTTCTGGAGAGCAATTGATCTTCGAATTTATTCTTATTGTTATGACTACAAGAGTGCACCATTAAAGGCGTATGCCATGACACTAACACAATTAAACGGTACAATTGTGAAAGAACGCATGTAAGCCACTTTGTTCACCTGGCAAACAACCGTACTAAAAGACCGACTTTGTGCACGGGGTTCAGTAATTCTGAACAACGAAAACAAAATATCTCGAACTAACATGCAGTTTCTCCTACTCAAACTTGAAATTTTTAACTTACACCAAACTCAACAAAAAACCGCTCTTTAGTCTATGGGGAAATGATATGCATTTTCCAATTACATCTCGCCATAATTCCACTGGGTCGCATCCTTTAGGGTTCATACTTTGCGCACACCTAGTAATCGTAAAAAATTATTATTATTATTATTATTATTATTACTATTATTATTATTATTATTATTATTATTATTATTATTATTATTATTATTATTATTAACAAAATTGGAACATGATTAACACAGTGGGAAAAGATAAGAAAGCCTTAGTGTTAGTTTGACATACTGGCTGGTTGTCATGTTAAAAATGTTGTTCACATGAACCTGGTTTGATGGCTTAGCTCCCTTCAGTGGCCTTTTTCTGTCAGCAGTGGTATTGTTAGAGTATCAGAACTAGTAATTGAAGGCTGATAGATCTCAACTCGGACCAGGCGTTCTTTTTCCAAGTTTACCTGTGACTCTTCAAGCTAAGAACATGAGTAAGTGAGAAACACAAGGTCCAGCCTTAAATACAGGAGCTGGAGTAATATGGGTTAGTCACTGGTTAACTGACTTTTTGTGTCGACTTGTATTGTTAATTGTCTCTATGCTGTTTCCAGGAAAGACGTCTTCGTGCGCGTGGTACCGAAACCGAAGAGTCGATATCGAGGAGATTAGACATAGCAAAGAAAGAACTTGCATATGGTATGTTGGTGCTTTTAGGTATAAACTACATAAGGACATTTTAAACTTTGAAAATCCAATTCTAAACTCGGTACAAAAACTATCAGTGAACATGCAGCCTTTTAATGGAAGAGAAAATTAGCAAAGGAAAGAAAGAAACACCATCCCTTAAATCCTGGACAAAGGAAGACTTCTTCCTCTCTGCCAACAAGTAACTCAACATGAATAAAATCACCAAGAGATTGGTAAACAAGTCTTTCGTTAAATAGCATATGATTTGCAATGAATACATCAACATATGTATTAAAAACTGCCATCTTTTCTACCTTTGAACACCTCACCGTAGTATTTTTCAACAAACGATCAGTCGATGTGACCTTTTATAATGTCTATTTGATAATTTGAACTAGTTAATGAGAAATTCAGGACTTCTGCAAATTATTTGTATTATTGTTTGTTTTTATTTTCAATTGGCTCTTTTAATAATATGAGGTAGTATTAAAAGTACTGACAATTATTATATAAACACCAGTCCAATGAAATACCAGAATAACAATGTACTATGTACTGGTGTGATATCTGCCCTCGATACAGGCATTCCCTTATTTTTACGTTCTTCATTATTATTTCCAGCCCAGACGCCCGGCAGTTTTCATAGTATTATTGTTAATGATGATCTGGAAAAAGCTTACCACGAGTTCAAAGACACCATTAATAAGGTACCATTGAAGCAAGTACTAAGTTATATCACCCTAACATGACTGAGGTAGTCTCATTAACCAACTCACCCAGCTGCAGTGCTGATCGATACTAAAGGAGGTAGTAACAGAGTGAGACGGCCAGCGTGAAAAATGTACCATTTGGTGAAGTTTCGTCGTAGCACACCTTTGTACACTTTGGGTTTCTAATGTATTTACCGTTAATATAAGTTCCACAACTTCAAAGGCGACGATAAGTATGACGATAACGCTCTACCAAAACTTCTTGATAAGCAGATATCAATTTCAACCCTTCTCGGAAATATGAAAAGCCCATAGTATGCCCTTGAATCTATTTTGTATGGTTTGCTTGTACAGTATTTGTACAGCCTGGTCCGAGAATAAGGGCCTGTTCACATGGAGGTGGGGGACCCCGGGCAGGTGAGGTCCCCCACCGACCCGTGGTCCAAAAAAGCTAACCGTCACATGCAACCCTGGGACGCTGGGGTGAGGTTTAAAATGCTATCGCGTGGTCGCTAAGAACGTATATTAACAAAAGAATTCAGAGATAATTGCCCGGATGAACCTCACCCCACCCCATCTCCAGCATTGACATGGAGAAAACTCACCCCAGCTAAGCGGGTTACCCACCCTGGCTGACCGGGTAACCCGCCTCGGTGAGTTACCTCACTTTACATGTGAACGCCATCGAGAAAAGAAGAGAGATTGTATGGAGAGATTGGTAGCCCCACCTAGGTGGGGGACCTCACCTGCCTGGGGTCCCCCACCTCCATGTGAAGAGGCCCTTAGTTGTTCGGATCGGGTGGTTAATCCTGAAAACGTATTTATTAAACGCCCTACAAAAACAGGAGAAATGTTTTTAGGATTTATAGGTGTGGGTAGGAACATATTTTATTCAGACAAACGACTGAGGCTTAATTTGACTTAATTGTTCCACATACAATAAACGTTTTTCGAGTGTAAAGATTATGTGTGTTACATCTTTAAGGATTTAATATCTCACCATCAGGGGAATTTCTCGACGCTGAAGAGACATCCCTAGATTTAAGAACATTGGCTAAAAAATCCAGCTAAACGTTTTTCGAGTGTAAAGATCATGTGTGTTACATCTTTAAGGATTTAACATCTCACCAACAGGGGAATTTTTCGACGCTGAAGAGACATCCTTAGATTTAAGAGCATTTGCTAAAAAATCCAGCTTTCTAAATTGCGGTCTACTCTTTCTCTGTTTCCCAGTAGGGGTACAGAGAAATGTTTCATTTTTTGTTTGTTTGTCATTTTTAAGTGGACGCGCCTGCTTCCATCGCTAATCTTTTTTCTTTTCCCCACAGAACGTCATTTCGCTGTCCTAACTGTCAAGCGGTATATCTGGAGCAGCGATTGGCTGCAAGTAGCTATCAACAGACAATAACTCATACAGTGGGAGGTCGAATCGATTGATAATATGTGATCAAGAATAGTAGATAACAGTTATGGTGTATGCCCAGTAAATTATTTAGCTCTTATTGTTACCATGGGCCTCCACTACTTGAGGGAGTAAATATTATGTGGATTTGTACCTAACGGCATCAGGCCACTTCGCTTCTCGCCAGGTCGTTCCACGTTATAATTCTGTTGTTCTACAAAATAGTGTAAATCATCAATCAGGCGTACCTGAGAAGAAATGGAGACAAATATAGTCATGGTTAATAACCGTGCATGGATTTAACTCTGTGCAAGATTTCCAAGCTCTTCGCGTGTTCTCCCAACATCCCAAGTGGGTTTATTACGCCGGGAAACCCATACAAAATGCGGTGTATTTGTTTTCACTTTAATGTTGAACGAAATTATATTCTTGTCAGTATAACAACCTGTAAAAACGGACACTGCCCACTGTGTTGCTTTCTTCTTTTTCTTTTTCTTAGCCTGGGAATGTTTGGAAATATCGTCAATTTCTCCTGTTTTCAAACCGGCAAATCTTCTTTTCTTGTTAACAGTTAAGCGGTCCCCAGGTACGCTGGCTCATCCTGCGTTAGTTTTTTCACTAGTAGCCTGCTTGTCAGTGAATACTGGCAAACCAAACGCCTATATTATATTACAATTTCGCAACTCGTCTTTCATGTCAGGAGCAAGGGTGGCCGAGCGGTTAGAGCGCTGGACTTGCAATGCGGAGGCCCCAGGTTCACGTCCAGTGTTTTCAAAAGCAGCCGGCGCCCGACGCAAGTCACTGGCTACATCGAGCGTTACCGCCGGGTACTTTTGGTATTCCAAAGTATGAGTTGATGTAGAAGATGAAACGATCAAAATTTCAGCCCAAATTAAAGTAGTAATACTTATGGATTAAAGTTAAAGATAAAACATTTTGTTCTTTCTGACTGCACTATTTGCCATCCCATGCATACTAAAAAAGCCATTCCTTTCAGTCTAGCACTCCGTTTACGACGTATTTGTTCTACCGACGAAACGTTTAATACTCGCGCTGCTCAACTTACTACATATCTTCTCAAACGCGGTTACAGCCGCAATTTCATCACTAAACAAATACAACGTGCCGCCGACATGCCCCCAGACTCACTTTACAAACCAAAGACGTCAACAAACCGAAACGTATACCTTTTATAACGACTTTTAATCCATCACTTCCTCACATCTCTAGCATCATCGTAGACTGATAGAGAATATTCAGAGGCGTGCCACTAAATTCATGTTGAACTATCCTCCAAGAGAAGTCAGTTACCTACTACCTCTTGATTTTCGTAGACAAATGGATGATTTAGTTCTCCTGGTTAGGTATAAAACTGGAACTGTTACTAGTAATTTTGGTCGTTTCATTCAAATTGCCACTCGGCACTATAGAACCCGTAATTTTCATCAAGCCAACTTTGACCTACTTTCTAGGCACGATCAGGAATACTATTGTAACAGCTATTTTCCTAGGACTGTTAAGTTGTGGAACACCTTACCTAATATACTTAAGTCTAGCCAGGATCTCTTGTGGTTTAAAGTCCATCTTAACGATCACTTCAGAGGTCTACTACAAACTTATAGTCCGCCATGATTTCTCAATTATTTTGCATACTTTTTTTTTTCCTTCTTAATTTATTATGTAAGTCTAATTAATTTTACCATGTAAGTCTAATTTTTATCTTTTTGTACCTAGGGGATACGTTTCAATTGGGGCTCTGCTCTGTTCGTCTCCCCGGTCACGTCATAGTATTGTTATATTAATGTATTTATTTTCTTGTGACGAATCTCAATAAACTAATCTCATCAAAAAACATTACAATTTACAATTTATCTTCTAACCGCTGCAAAAACATTTTTCAGCATTTGCTTGTTGTTGCCTTCAGACGTTCCCCTAATCTCCGTGACTTACTAGTCACAGCTAAACTTTCTTCTAATTCTACTAATTCACACCCACAACTCCCTTCCGGTTGTTTCCGTTGCGGTAAAAATTGCGCTACTTGTCCCTACATTTCAGATGGACTCACAAGCTATACTTTCTCTTCTACAGGTGAAACGCGCCATATTAAATCTAACCTGACCTGTGACACTAAAAACCTCATTTACATGATTCAGTGCAACCGCTGCAATTTACAATACATAGGAGAGACTAAACGACGTTTAAAAGACCGATTTAATGAACACCGCCGTACCATAGATAACCCTAACACCAAATCTACAGTCGTGGAACATTTCCTCTCCTCTCCTAACCACACTGCTTATGACATGCAATTAATCCCCATTGAGAAAATATTTTCTAACAGAGACTCAATCCGTAAGGCCAGGGAAGCATTTTTAATTTCTAAAGGCAGAACAATTGATCCTGAAGGTCTTAACATCCGCGAAGAAACATATTAGTTAATTTTTTCTTATAAGTTTATCTTTTTTAGACCTTTTTTCTAGTATTTTATTTTACACTGTCAATCATTTTAGTTTTACGTGTTTCCGGTATGTAACTACTTAAACACCCCTTCCAATGTAAATTCTCATTGTACCTGAAGAAGGCTGGTTTGGCCAGCCGAAATATAGTACACAAAACTTAAAACCATTCTACGTTGTATCGGCCCTTGCTTTTATACTCACTATTTGACGACTTGTTTCTTTCTCCACATCGTGTCTGAAACTGCTAAAAAAAAAATAATACAATGAGCTAAAAATAACTTTTGGGCGTGAAATGCACCAGATTGCACCTCAGAGCATACAGATTTTCAGAATTTCCTGGGGGAGGCCCCCAACCCCCCTACAAAGAGGGGGCAAACTCTCTCCCCCATACAGCTTCGCTGCACGGCGCCACTGACGTGCCGCGTTAATGCTCCGGCTACTCTGCATTTTCCCTCTTGTACTTTTCCCCATTTTGAAAACCCTGCAAGTCCCGCTCTAGCTCGGCCACCCTTGTAAATAAGCAGCGAAAATGTAAAGCTTGTCGGATATGGCTGGAGTGACAAGAATACCTCACAATTTAGCGGAGCTCCGGCAGCCAGAAGGGTCGCCAAGCGGAGCACCATACCTATAGAAACCCGTCAACTGCTTTTCTCATGGTAATCATGGCTAGCGGTATTGCTCGTGGGCACGTGCGCACGACGACGACGACGACAACGGAGTCGCAGAATAAGTAATAATATCCTAATAATAATCTTCATGGCTAGCGGTATTGCTCGTGGGCACGTGCGCACGACGACGACGACGACAACGGAGTCGCAGAATAAGTAATAATATCCTAATAATAATCATCATAATCCAACATGGCGGCCATACTCCACCTGGCCCAGCTGACCAGCTAGTTTACAGCGTACGTCTTTCTGCTTTCGATTGGATCGCAGGCTCAAGCCGGGTGTGGACACCGAAACCAAAATGAGGCTTAATATTTTCGCGCCCTTTCTGCGGCTCGTAATTTCACATTCAGTTGGTTTCTTCATTTTGAGCAAAACAACTCCATCTTCTTCGATCGAAGTTTGTCTTTTAATTCGCGTAAAAGGCATAAAAATCAACAACTTGCCAAAAGATACTACGGAAGGTGAATTTTCAAGTGATAAAAGGAAGAGCGAAAGATTTTTCTCAGGAAAAGCTTCAAACTTGGATCGATTGTGTGGTTGAAAACAATAATTCAAGGCTTCAAGGGCTTTCACTTTACCGCGGCATGTTGCATCTCACCAAGAAAGGTCATACATACGAGTGACATACAAGTAACATACGAATACATACAAATAACACACAGGTAACATACGAATACATACGAGTAACACACAGGTAACATACGGTCAAATGTGGGTAATATGCATGAAATCTACAAAGTAAAAAACAAGAAATTGGATCTTTCTCCGAAATCTTTGTGATCTGTGTGATGGCGGGAGGGGCTTGTTGGGATTCTCCGTTTTTTTCTTCGTATTTTTTTATTGCTCGATGTATTTATTAATACATGGGTGTAGTGTGGGGAGAAAGTAGCATTTGAGGGTGCGTATATTTGCCTGTGTGGTGGGAGTGGGGAGGGGGATGATGCGATCAGTTTGTTCAGAGAAAACGTGTTTGCATTTATAAGTTTCTATTTTTCTTACTAGTTTCAGTCCTCTTGGCTTTTGGCCGAGCGTAATCTATCCAGTCAGCGAGCCCAACAATACGGAAATTTTAGGCAAATGGTAAACGACACGTACCGTTCCTTCTGAACGAAAAGTCCTAACCGAAATTTCAGGATTTTTTATAAATTGTAAACAACCCTGCAGATACCC
Organism: Pachyseris speciosa; assembly: GCA_016490735.1. Lineage (NCBI taxonomy): Eukaryota > Metazoa > Cnidaria > Anthozoa > Scleractinia > Pachyseridae > Pachyseris > Pachyseris speciosa. The sequence goes on from JAEMWC010000040.1 coordinate 83,148, forward strand.
CAGTCGAAGCTGTATCACCCTCCCTCCCCCACCCCTCCCATGACACACGCAAACACATACCCAAGCAAATTCGCATCACCCAACTATCAAATTCACGGCCGATATCTCCGACACTGAGACTGTGTTCCTAGACACGGTTATATACAAAGGCAGCAGATTCAAGGAACAATCGATCCTTGATATCAAAACACATTTTTTAAAAGCCAACGGAAACCTTCCAGTACACACATTTCACCTCTTGCCACCCACCAAGTGTTAAAAAAACGTCGTTCCCAGGATCTCTCCCCTTCCAGCCCCCTGGAGCGAGAGAGGGGGCGGGAAGAGGAGAGACTCTGGGGACGAGGTTGGTGTTAAAAATGGATTCGTGAAGGGCGAATGCTTAAGAATCCTTAGAACATACTCCTCAAAAGCAAGAAACACTTGCTGGACAGAGGCTACCCACGCAGTCTAATAGACATAATCCTATCAGGAATAAAATTCGCAGGAAGAGCCACAGCGCTTAAACAGAACAACAAAAACAGAAAGAAATCTTGCCTTCTGTAACACAACATCAACCATCAATAGATACTTCACAAATTAATGTGATCAAGTAAGCTGAAGCCACTCTAAGGGCACTAAGGCCACAAGGTAGGGGGCATTACCCCTTAAATCTACCAAAGCAAAGATTGAGCCCAAGCATTAGCAGCCATGGATACCTGTTTCGGCCTTGTTAGGCCTCATCAGCATGGCATAGCTAATGTTCAGGCTCAAGTACCCACATATCAATAAAACAAGCAATGAAAACGTAAAGCTTGTGGGATGTGGCTGGCGTGATAAGGATACTTGACAAATTAATGTGATCAAGTAAGCTGAAGCCACTCTAAGGACACTTAGGCCACAAGGTAGCGGGCATTACCCCTTAAAGCTACCAAAGGAAAGATTGAACCCAAGCAATAGCAGCCATGGACAGCTGTTTTGGCCTTGGTAGGCCTCATCAGCATGGCATAGCTAATGCTCAGGCTCAAGTACCCACATATCAATAAAACAAGCAATGAAAACAACCATCAATATCCAGTTTAAAAGAAGCTTTGCTCGAAAAATGGCACCTCATACAAAACAACCGCTACTTCGCCAGATATTCAAACAACCACCTATCCTTTCATATAACAAAGGGAAATCCTTAAAGGATCTGCTCGTGAGAGCCAAAATATAAAAGGTTACAAAATATATCTCACGCCGGTAGGGATTGTGTGGCCTGTCACCTCTTGCGTTATCACACAAAAACGTCTTGTATTTTACTTTGTAGATTTCATGCGTATCCCACATTTGAGCGTATGGTACCTGTGTGTTACTCGTATGTATTCGTATGTTACTCGTATGTATCTGTATGTACCCGTATGTCACTCGTATGTACTAGTATGTACTGGTATGTTACTCGTGTGTTACTCGTAGTACTCGTGTGGTGTCTTAGTCACGATCATTATATTCTTCCTGTCGTTGACCACAAAAAAGACAAGTTAACTCCCCCATTCCATTTAATTGATAATGAATTTCTGAATTGCAATTAATTTATATTTAACAATTAGATTATGAGCTCGAGATTTCTATCGCGTGATAGCTGATGAGGGCGCAGCCCGAATCAGCTATCGCGCACAGAAATCGAGAGCGAGTATAAATCTACTAGTCGTTCAAAACTTAACAAGTAAATTATCTAATTCCTCCTCGCAGACACTTCGAAAACCCGAAGAAGCGGCCGCCATTTCGTTGGCAACCGCTACTCACTATCTATCATAGATTAGTACAAATCTACTAGCGTTCTATCACGAATACCGTTCTCTGATTGGCTACGCTACTCACTATCTATTTAACAATTAGATTATGAGCTCGAGATTTCTATCGCGTGATACCTGATGAGGGCGCAGCCCGAATAAGCTATCGCGCGATAGAAATCTCGAGCTCATAATCTAATTGTTAATTAGTACTACTTGTGCGCACGGTGTAGAGCGCGTCCCATCAATTCCTGATTTCCGAGATTTTGACTCTCGGTCATCATCTCATTCTTTTAAAACTTGTAAGAGCGTGTTGAAAGTAGGTGATTTCTACTAGCCGTGATAAGTGCTACTCGTGCGGACACTGTGGAGCACGTCCGATCAATTCTTGATTTCCGAGAGTTTGACTCTCGGTCGTACTCTCACTCTTTTAAAACTTTCAATACCATGTTAAAACTAGGTGCTTTTTACTAGCTGTGATGAGTACTACTTGTGCGCACGGTATCGAGCGCGCCCAAACAATTCCTGATCTCCGAGATTTTGACTCTCGATCATCATCTCACTCCTTTAAAACTCTTAACAGCATGTTGTTTTTACTTGCTGTGCTGAGTTGTAGTTGTGCGCATGGTAAGCAGCCCGTCCCATCAATTCCTTATTCCTTAGTTTTTGACTCGCGGTCATCATCTCACTCTTTTAAAACTTATAAGAACAAGTTCAAAGTATGTGCTTCTTACTAGCTGTGATGAGTGCTGTGCGCATGCTGTGGACCGCGTCCCATCAATTTTGAATTTCCGAGATTTTGACTCTCGCTCATAATCCTCCTCTTTTGAAACTTTTTAAAAGATGTTTAAAGTAGGAGGTTTTTACTAGCTGTGCGCACGGGTTAGAGCGACTCCCATCAATTTCTGATTTCCTAGATTTTGACTGTTGGCCATCATCTCACTCGTTTAAATGTTGTAAGAGCAAGTTGAAAGTACGTGTGCTTTACTACCTGTGATGACTACTACTTGTGCGCACGGTGTGGAGCGCGTCCCATCAATTCCTGATTTCTGAAATTTTAACGCTCGGTCATAATCTCACTGTTAAAACTTGTAAGAGCATGTTGAAAGTGGGTGCTTTTAGTTGCTCTAATTAGTACTATTTGTGCTTACGGCGTGGAGCGCATCCCATCAATTCTTGATTTGCGAGATTTTGACTCTCGGTCGTACACTCACTCTTTTAAAACTTGTAAGAGCATGTTGAAAGTAGGTGCTTTTTACTAGCAGTAATGAGTACTACTTATGCGCACGGTGTGGAGCGCATCCCATCCATTCTAGATTTCTGAGATTTTCACTCTCGACCATTATCTCACTCTTTTGAAACTTCTAAGAGCATGTTGAAAGTAGGTGAGGAGTACTACTTATGCGAACGGTGTGGAGCGCATCCCATCAATTCCTGATTTCCGAGATTTTGACTCTCGGTCATCATCTCACTCTTTTAAAACTTGTAAGAGCATGTTGAAAGTACGTTCATTTTACAAGCTGTGATGATTACTACTTGTGCACACAGTGTGGAGCGCGTCCCATCAATTCCTGATTTCCGAGATTTTTACTCCACTATTATCTCACTCTTTTCAAAGTTGTAAGAGCATGTTGAAAGTAGGGGCTTTTTACTAGCTGTGATTAGTGCTACTCGTGCACTCGCTGAAGAGCACGTCCCATCAATTCTTGATTTCCAAGATTTTGACTCTCGGTCGTACTCTCACTCTCTTAAAACTTTTAAGACCATGCTAAAACTACGTGCTTTTTAGTAGCAGTAATGAGTACTACTTGTGCGAACGGTGTAGAACGCGTCCCATAAATTCTTGATTTCCGAGATGTTGACTCTCGATCATCATTTCACTCGTTTGAAACTTGTAAGACCAAGTGGAAAGTAGGTGCTTTTTACTAGCTCATAATCACACTCTTTTAAGACTTGCAACAGCACGTTGAGAAATTAGGTGGTTTTTAGTAGCAGTTATCAGTACTACCTGTTCGCACGATGGGGAGCCCGTTTCATCATTTGCTGAATTCCGAAATTTTTACTCCATCTCGTGATCTCAATAGTTTAAATCTTGTAACAGCAAGTTGAAAGTTGGTGCCTTTTAGCAGCAGTCATTATCTCTTCTTGTGTGCACGGTATGGAGCGCGTTCCATAATTTTTTTTATTTCCGAGATTTTGACCCTCGGTCGTACTCTCACTCTTTTAAACCTTCTAAGAGCATGTTGAACGTAGATCCTTTTTAATAACAGTGACGATTGCTAGTTGTGCCCACGGTGTGCAGCGCGTCCCATCAATTACTGATTTCCGAGATTTCGACTCTCCGTCTTAATCCCACCAGTTTAAAACTCGTAAGAGAAAGCTGAAAGTAGGTACTTTATACTAGCAGTGATGAGTACTATGTGTGCGTCCCATCAATTCCTAATTTCCGAGATCTTGACTCTTGGTACTCATCTCACTCTTTTAAAACTTCTAAGATCAGGTTGAAAGTAGGTGCTTTTAACTAGCTGTGATGAGTGCTACTTGTGCCAACGTTATGCAGCGCCTCTCATCCATCCACTTGTAAGAGCGTGTTGAAAGTAGGTGCTTTTAACTAGCTGTGATGAGTGCTACTTGCGCGCACGTTGTGCAGCGCCTCTCATCCATTCCTGTTTTCCGAGATTTTGACTCTCGGTCCCGATCTCACTCTTTTAAAACTTGTAAAAGCATGGTGAAAGTAGGACCTTTTTAGTAGCAGTGTTTAGTATTAGTTAAGCGCACGTATTGAAGCGATTCCCATCAATTCGTGAATTCCGAGATTTTGACTCTCGGTCATCATCTCACACTTTTAAAACTTGTAAGAGAAAGTTGAAACTAAGTGCTTTTTACTAGCTGTGATGAGTCCTACTTGTGCGCACGGTGTGGAGCGCGTCCCATCAATTCCTGATTTCCGAGATTTTGACTCTCGGTCATGATCTCACTCTTTTGAAACTTGTAAGAGCGTGTTGAGGGTAGGTGTTTTTTACTAGCTTTTATGAGTACTACTTCTGCGCACGGTGTTAGGCGCATCCCATCAATTCCTGATTTCCAAGATTTTGACTCGGTCATCATATAACCCTTTTAAAAGTTCAAAGAGCATGGTGAAACTAGGTGCTTTAAAGAAGCAGTGATGAGTACTACTGTCTGGCGCTTGTCCCATGAATTCCTGATTCCCAGAAATTTGAAAGTAGGTGGTTTTTAGTAGCAGTAATGAGTACTACTTCTGCGCACGGTATCAAAGCTTAAAAGTTGTAAGAGCAAGTTGGAATTAGATGCTTTTTACTAGCTGTGATGAGTGCTACTTGTGCGCACGGTGTGGAGCGCGTCCCATCCATTCCTGATTTCCGAGATTTTGACTCTCGGTCATGATCTCACTCTTTTGAAACTTGTAAGAGCGTGTTTAGAGTAGGTGTTTTTTTACTAGCTTTTATGAGTACTACTTCCGCGCTACTAGGTCGTACGCTCACTCATTTACCACTTGTAGAAGCATTTTTAAAAGTAGGTGCTTTTTAGTAGCAGTGACGCGTACTACTTGTGCTCAGGTTGTGAAGCGCGTCCCGTGAATTCCTGATTTCCGAGATTTTGACTCTCGCTCATGATCTCACTCTTTTGAAACTTGTAAGAGAATGTTGAGAGTAGGTGTTTTTTTACTACCTGTTATGAGTACTAGTCGTGCGCACGGTATTAAGCGCGTCCCATCAATTCCTGATTTCCAAGTTTTTGACTCTCGGTCATCCACGGTGTGGAACGCATCCCACATATTCCTTATTTCCGACATTTTGACCCTCGGTCATCATCTCACTCTTGTAAAACTTGTAAGAGCATGTTGAAATTAGGTGGTTTTTACTAGCTGTGATGAGTACTACTTGTGGGCACGTTGTGCAGCGCGTCCCATCAATTCCTGACTTCCGAGATTTTCACTCTCGGTCCTCATCTCGCCGGTTCAAAACTTGTAAGAGCATGTTGAAAGTAGGTGCTATTAAGTAGCTGTGATTAGTGCCACTTGTGCGCAAGGTGTGGAGCGCGTCCATTCAATTCCTGATTTCCAAGTTTTTGATTCTCGGTCATCCACGGTGTGGAACGCATCCCACATATTCCTTATTTCCGACATTCTGACACTCGGTCATCATCTCACTCTTGTAAAACTTGTAAGAGCATGTTGAAATTAGGTGGTTTTTACTAGCTGTGATGAGTACTACTTGTGGCACGTTGTGCAGCGCGTCCCATCAATTCCTGACTTCCGAGATTTTCACTCTCGGTCCTCATCTCACCGGTTCAAAACTTGTAAGAGCATGTTGAAAGTAGGTGCTATTAAGTAGCTGTGATTAGTGCCACTTGTGCGCAAGGTGTGGAGCGCGTCCATTCAATTCCTGATTTCCGAGATTTTGACTCTCGGTCCTCATCTCACTCTTTTAAAACTTGTAAGAGCATGTTGAAAGAAGGTGTTTTTTTTTTGCTGTGATGAGTCCTACTTGCGCGCACGGTGAGGAGCGCGTCCAGTCAATTCTTGATATCCGATATTTTGACTCTCGTTCGTACTCTCGCTCTCTTAAAATGTTTAAGTGCACCGTGAAAGTTGGTTCTTTTAAGTAGCAGTGATGTACACTACTTGTGCGCATGGTATGGAGGCACGAGCCACGAATTCCTGATTTCCGAGGTTTTGAATCTCGGTCATCATGTCACTCTTGTTAAACTTGTAAGAGCATGTTGAAACAACAATATGTGCTTCTTACTTCCTGTGATGGGTAATACTTGTGTGCATGGCGTGGAGCGCGTCCTATCAATTCTTGAGTTCCGAGATTTTGACTCTCGTTCGTACTCTCACTCTTTTAAAACTTTAATGAGCATGGTGAAAGTAGGTTCTTTTTAGTAGCATTGATGAGTACGACTTGTGCTCACGGTGTGGAGCGCGTCCCATCAATTCCTTATTTCTGAGATTATGACTCTTGGTCATGATCTCACTCTTTTAAACAATTAAAAGCATGTTGAAACTAGGTGCTTTTCACGATCTGTGATCAGTTGTGCGCACGGTGTGGAGCGGGTACCACACTTTTTGATTTCCGAGTTTTTAACTCTCCGTCATCATCTCACTCTTTTAAAACTTTTTAGAGCAAGTTGAAAGAAAGTGCTTTTTACTAGCTGTTATGAGTCCTACTTCTGCGCACGGTGTGGAGCGCGTTCCTTCAATTCTTGATTCCGAGTGTTTGACTCTCGGTCGTACTCTCCCTCTTTTAAAACTTTTAACTCATTCTTGTCCGGCTCGGTAATTTATTGGTCCATATGGACCAATACTTTGGAAACCTTAAACTTTCACAAATCCCGGACTATGGTTGAATTGAGCCAATGTGATAGGCAAATGCTCAGTTTTTCAGACTTTACCACCCCCAAAATTCCAATGTTCATGGAATGTGACCGTTTATTCTGTTGTAAACGAAAAATGTGGCTTCGAACGCCCTCGGACAACATCAAAAATATGCAACTTTGTCTTGAACTTCTTAACACAAAAACTCCTTTTGAAGCAAAAAGTCTACATTGCCAGCAAACTTCGACTCCACTTCTTGCAATCGGTTCCACAGTTTTCTGCTCACTTCATTCGCGCGACGTGGATAACGCTATTTGATTTCAGTTGCTCTCACTGTCTGTAATTTTCGCGTTTGTGACCCAAAAGAATTATGGGATATTCTTGGATAACAGCCGCATAGCAGACCACCAATTTCCACCCGATCCTGCTGACAAAATATTGCACCGATTGCATTATTTAATAATAATAATAATAATGATAATAATAATAATGATGATAATAATAATAATGACTTTATTTTAAGAGGGTAGCACTTAACAGTTTAAATACAACTGATGACCCTGTGGCCCTCTATTCTTTTACGTCCCACAGAATCAATTATGAAGGGTTGTGAGACGGGGCCTACGGTTTATCGTCCTTATCCGAGAAGACTAGAAAGTCTAACCATTTGCAGATGTTATTACAAAGGCAGCACTTTCTCCTCAATTATTTAAAGACCCTGAGTGTTGGTCCGGCCGGGGTTTGAACCCGCGACCTCCCGCACACTAGTCCGGTGCTCGACCACTGAGCTAACCGGTCGGCGGTTTTTTTCGATTTACAAGTCAAAACTCGCCAAAATTGCCATGCGAGGTCGCGGAATCCACTCAAAGAATGGCCAGGAACACAACTTCACTTCGCGAATCGCCATAAGTCGATCGAGAAATTTTGGCGGTCCACTTCGTGTGAAATTGGTTCTCACCTCTGTTTTCTTACACAGGATTGCCTCTACCCACCAATCCAGCTTTATGATGCCAGGCAGGGGGCTTCTAAGGTGAAAAATGGCTCGAATAACACACTTATAAATCAAATACCTACCGAATTGTGAGCTGAAGTTGATCGCTTAAAGCAAGCGACACCTGGCGTGACAAGCATGACAGGAAAGGCGGAGCCTTCGCTTTTGTGGATCAGCAAAATCTCGGTGGTAACCCCTTATATGGAATAATGACATCGACTTGACTTCCAACCTTCGAGAATTGCCAAAAAAGAGGTCAACAGCAGCGGACAAGAATGAGTTAAGAGTATGGTGAAAGTAGGTGCTTTTAACTAGTGGTGATAAGTACTACTGTGCGCATGGTATGGAGCGCGTGCCATCAATTCCTGATTTCCGAGATTTTGACTCTTGGTCATCATCTCACTACTTTAAAACCTGGGAGAGCAAGTTGAAAGTAGGTTCTTTTACTAGCAGGGGTGAGTAATACTTGTGCACACGGTGTGGAATGCGTCCCATGAACTCCTCATTTCCGAGATTTTGCGTCTCGGTCATCATCTGACTAGATTAAAACTTGTAAGAGTATGTTGAAAGTATGTGTTTTTTACTAGCTGTTATGCGTACTACTCGTGCGCAAGGTGTGCAGCGCGTCCCATCAATTCCTGAATTCCGACATTTTTCCTCTCGTCATCATCTCACTTTTTAAAACTTCTAAGAGCATGTTGATATTAAATGCTTTTTACTTGCTGTGATGAGTACTACTTGAGCGCACGGTGTGCAGCTCGTTTCACACTTCTTGATTTCTGAGATTTTAACTCTCGGTCATCATCTCACTCTTTTAAAATTGTAAGAGCAAGTTGAAAGTAAGTGCTTTTTACCTGCTATGATTAGTCCTACTTGTGCGTACGGTGTCGAGCGCGTCCCATCAATTCTTGATTTCCGAGATTTTGACTTTCGGTCGTTCTCTCACTCTTTTAAAACTTTTAAGAACATGGTTAAAGTAGGTGCTTTTCAGTAGCAGTGGTGATTCCTGATGATTCCTGGTAATTCCTGATTTCCGAGATTTTGACTCTCGGACATAATCTCACTCTTGTAATAGCATGTTGAAAGTAGATGCTTTTTACTTGCTGTGATGAGTACTACTTGAGCGCACGGTGTGCAGCGCGTCCCACACTTCTTGATTTCCGAGATTTTAACTCTCGGTCATCATCTCACTCTTTTAAAATTGTAAGAGCAAGCTTAAAGTGAAAGCTTTTTACTAGCTGTGATTAGTCCTACTTGTCTGCACGGTGACGAGCGCGTCCCATCAATTCGTGATTTTCGAGATTTTGACTTTCGATCGTTTTCCCACTCTTTTTTTTTCACAATTTTTAAGAGCATGGGATCATAGGTGCTTTTAAGTAGCAATGATGTGTACTTCTTGTGCGCACGGTGTAGAGCGCGTCCCATAAATTCTTGACTTTCGAGATGTTGACCCTCGATCATCTTTTCACTCGTTTAAAACTTGTAAGAGCAAGTTGAAAGTAAGTGCTGTTTACTAGCTGTGATGAGTACTATTGGTAAGCTCGGTATGGAGCGCTTCCCATCAGTTCCTGATTTCCGAGATTTTGACTCTCGGTGATAATCTCACTCTTTTTTTAAAACTTGTAAGAGCATGTTGAAAGTAGATGCTTTTTACTTGCTATGATGAGTACTACTTGAGCGCACGATGTCCAGCGCGTCCCTCACTTCTTGATTTCCGAGATTTTAACTCTCGGTCATTACCTTACTCTTTTAAAATTGTAAGAGCAAGTTGAAACTAAGAGCTGTTTACTAGCTGTGATTAGTCCTACTTGTGCGCACGGTGTCGAGGGCGTCCCATCAATTCTTGATTTCCGAGGTTTTGACTTTCGGTTGTTCTCTCACTCTTTTAAAACTTTTAACAGCATGATGATCTTAGGTGCTTTTAAGTAGCAGTGATGAGTACTTCTTGTGCGCAAGTTTTGGAGCGCGTCCCATAAATTCTTGATTTTCGAGATTTTGACCCTCGATCATAATTTCACTCGTTTAAAACTTTATAGAGCAAGTCTAAAGTAGGTGCTTTCTACTAGCTGTGATGAGTACTATTTGTAGGGATGGTGTAGATCGCCTCTCATCAGTTCCTGATTTCCGAGATTTTGACTCTCGGTCATAATCTCTTTCTTTTAAATCCTTGTAATAGCATGTTGAAAGTAGGTCCTTTTTAGTTGCTGTGATAAGTATTTCTTGAGCGCAAGGTTTGCAGCGCGTCCCACACTTCTTGATTTCCGAGATGTTAACTCTCGGTGATCATCTCACTCTTTTAAAAAACCTGGACTTGATTTGGTCTACAAAAATTTCCGTCCAGTCAGTAATTTTCCATTTATTTCCAAGGTAGTGGAAAAGGCTGCACTTCAACAATTTCTCGTCCACTGTGAAAAAAAATGCCCCTCTTCCTAAATTCCAGCCCGGCTTCCGTAAGTATCACTCGACGGAGACTGCTCTATCAAAGGTTCAAAACGACATCTTGATGAGTATGGATAATAAGGAAGTGACACTTCTCGTCTAGTGCTTCTTTTGATACCATTGAACATTCCATTCTTCTGAATATCTTGCAACAGGATTTTGGAGTCGTCGGGACTGTTTTAAATTGGTTCGACTCATTTCTTGTCCGGTCGCAAACAACGTATACTTGTTGTCAGACTTCTGACGACTTTAATCTGAACTGTGGAGTCCCCCAGGGCAGCTGTATGGGGCCTATTTTATTCACTCTCTACGTCTCCCGCCTCTTTAACATTACTTTTCAGCACTTCCCATCCGTCCATGGTTATGCTGGTGACACCCAGATCTACCTCTCCTTCCGACCTTGCTCTATCCATTCCGAAATTAACGCTGTCTCCGTGATTGAGAAGTGCATTGCTGATGTTCGTTCTGGTTTATTGCTAATCGTTTGATGATCAATGACACGAAAACCGAGATTTTAATTATTGGCACCCGTCAACAACTTGAAAAAACATCTACTGAATCTATTATCATTGGTGACACCCTCATTAAACCTTAAGAAAGCGTCCGGAACCTTGGGTCCTGGTTCGATGCTCATATGCGAATGAATGTTCATATAGGCAAGATTTGTAGCAAGACTTGTCGCGGATTATACAACATAAGACAGATCAGAAAATTCCTTACCGTTCAATCGACAAAGACACTAGTCTTGACTAGTCACCTTGATTACTGTAACGCACTTATTTTTGGTCCACCTAAATATCAACTCGATCGTTTACAGAAAGTTCAGAATGCTGCGGCTAGAGTGACTTTTTCAGATTGCGAAATTAGATCATATCACTCCCGCACTTATCGACCTACATTGGCTCCCAGTAACGTTCAGGGTTCAGTTTAGTTGCTCCTCCTTGTCTACAAGTCATTACGCAACCAAATTCCTCCCTACGTTAAAGATCTTTTGTCCTTGAAACCAGCTACTAATTATGCTATTCTCTCGTCTGCACAATCTCTTCTGTTCGTTCCAAAAGCCAACTGCTCTTCACTTGGGGATCGGGCCTTTGCTCATGCTGCACCTGTTTTATGGAACTCGCTGCCATTAACTATAAGAACAATTAGTAGTCTCGCCATTTTTAAAAAGCAACTTAAAACATTTTTATTTAGGAAAGCTTTTAGTTTGTTTCAATAGTTTTAATGTTTATTGTCTATTCTAATTACACAGTTATTCCAAATAATATTCGTCCAATCCCTTTCTGTCGCAAACGTCTGACGGAACTCTGACCACCAAGACAAGAGTTCGTTATAGAATTGAGAAAGAATTGTATAATCAGATATGTTGTAATTGCAAACCAAAGAAAAGAAACCTCCTAAGGGACTCAAGAGGTGTTGTAGGAAGCTCTTCTATGGTCCATTGATTCCATTAAGAATTCGTCTCAACCAAGCAAGTCTTAACGATTTGACCATGATCAAGATCAATCATCCTCAAGCCTCCTTCCTCATATTCGTTTATCACTGACATTCTTTTCACTTTATCTGTGCCTTTCCACAAGAATTTAAACAATAACTTATTCAGTTCTTTTATCAGTTCCTTAGGATTCGGTAGCACTGAACAAGCGTAGACAAAATTAGGGATAAGAAAAGATTTGATTATTGTCACCTTTCCATAAATCGATAAACCTCTAGAGGACCAGATATTAATTAGTTTTTTAACTGAATCCAAACGCTCAATAAAATTCTTTTCTTTAAGCAATTTCTGGTTATATGTAAAATAAATACCTAAAGCTTTTATTAATTTAATTTTGCACTCGGTCACGGCGACGGCACTCGCAAAAGGTGGTCTGGAAAAGCTTGTCATGGAACGTATAGGGCATAGAAATGCTTCATCTCCTCATACGTATCAAATAGAAAGCGCTAAAAAACGAGAAGCTTTTTCCGGTGTTTTGCAAGGTGTCAAGGAGTCGTTTTTGGTGCCGTACGTCCGAAGAAGAAGACATGCGAAGTGAGCAGTGAAGTGAAGAGTGACTATTCCAAATTCAGTTTCAAGAATTTTGATATAACGTTCAATATGAAATGATACTTGAAATAGTGGTATTTTATAAGTTATCTAATAATAATAAAGAAGGCGCTGATGTTTTTGTGAATTTTGAAAGTTCGCTTCTTTTTAAGCGGGATGATATTATTTATGTATAAACGCTATCATTGAGAGGGAAATAAGTAGAGCAGTATATGACGAGGTGGGGCAATATATATTTCCCCGAGGGAAATATATATTTCCCCCGAGGAAATATATATTCCCCTCCTTCAGCTATTGTTTTCAGCCCCGCTCTCCTCTTTAACAATCAAAGCCGCACAGAGCTTTTCAAACAGTTGGTAATTCACAAGGGGCTATTAAATATATTCAACCGAAAAGAACAAAGGAAACCGAGCCAAGTGACAAATAAGAGATGGTACCGTTACTCATGACACAGCTTTCAATGTTATTATAGAATGTTTGCACCCAACAGAGGAAATTTTCACCAAAGTTAAACATTTTAAGACTCTCATAGAGGAAATTCCATTCTACACTATCAAATGCTTTTTCCGAAATCGATGAATAACAAGAAACCAGGGATGTTTTTGCTGACTGAGAAATGCATTATGTCAAAAATGGATCGAATTGTTTCTTTCTTGTTTCTTTGACATATCCTGTTTGATTGTGGTGAATAACGTAGGGTAAAACATTTTTTATTCTTGAAGCAATTACTTACATAATTTTTGCATCTACATTAACAAGGGATATTGGACGCCCGTTTTCAAGGAGGGAGCGATCTTTTCCTTCTTTTTCAATCAGAGTAATAACAGCCTGTTTTTGTGAGCGTGACATCTCGCTCTTTTCAAAGCATTCATTTGCACATCTGACAAAGCTCTCACTAATTAACGACCAGAATTTTCTATAAAATTCAATAGGAATGCCATCATTGCCGAGGGTTTTATTATTCTAAAAGTTATCAAGAATACGAAAACATTCTTCAGAAGAAATTTTATCTTCACACCAAGTTGAATGTAAGTGCTTTTTACTAGCTGTGATGAGTCCTAATTGTGCGCACGGTGTGGAGCGCGTCCCATCAATTTTTGATTTTCGAGATTTTGACTCTCGGTCGTACTCTGACTCTTTTAAAACTTTTAAGAGAATGGTGAAAGTAGGTGCTTTTAAGTAGCAGTGATGACTACTACTTGTGCGCAAAGTGTGGAGCGCATGCCATCAATTCCTGATTTCCGAGAGTTTGACTCTCGGTGATCATCTCACTCTTTTAAAACTTGTAAGAACATGTTCAAAGTAGCTTCTTCAAAGTAGCTTCTTCCTACTGTAAGAGCATGTTGAAAGTAGATTATTTTTATTTGCTATTATCAGTACTACTTGTGCGCACGTTGTGAAGCGCGTGTCATCAATTCCTAATTTCCGAGATGTTGACTCTCGCTCATCATCTCACGCTTTTAAAACTTGTAAGAGCATGTTGAAAGTACGTGCTTTTAACTAGCTATCATGAGTACTACTTCTGCGCACGTTGTGCAGCACGTCCAATCAATAGGGAACTTAAGAAACGACTACGAAGGGACGACGACGACGGTTCTCCTCTGTGCTTACCCGCTTAGGGTTCATCTTCAAGGTCCTTTCAAGTATAGTGTTCTAACTCCTCAAATGGAAGAATACAATGCTGCAATGAGTGCTGTCAGGAGCTCAGTAGAGTTGCTATTTGGGGATGTAGTAAATTCTTTTAAATTCAATGACTTCAAAAAAAAATTGGAACTTTTTCTTAACTGTGTTGGGAAAATGGATGTGGTTCCTGTTTTACTTCGAAATGCAGTCACATGTTTATACGGAAACCTGACTTCAACTTATTTTGATCTCCCAACACCAAGACGTGATGATTATTTTGCATAGCAACTGGACGGAGCAGGTTACTCAGAATTGTGACTGGTAAACACTTAAGAGCAATATCTTTCAGAATCATGTACTAAAGTTCAAAACAGTGATACATGGAGAGAAGGAAGGTCCGATGGAATCTGTTTACAAATAATTCACTGTTTTTCTTCCAGAATCAGAAATCAATATGCAGCACATGTATGTTTATAAGCAATGGCATCAGATCTGGTCTTTCATCCTGTAGTTCCATTCCAGTCACTAAATTAATTTGTGAAAAAAAGTTAATAAAATGATTGTGAACTGAGTATGAGACAAGCAGAAGACAACTGTGAAAGTTTCAATAAAGATAGTTGAGTTTTCATATACTGTATGCACTGTCTTTCAAACAGTCAATGAGCTTAATTACTGACTGAAAAACACAGTAAAGTAATACAATACTGTGAAGTGAAAAACAATTAACTTTAATACTGACATATTTAAAATAATACTTTGTAAAACACAACTGAAATTCCAAAGAACAAACAACACAAACGTTCGATGCAATAGGCTGGTCTTAACACTCACAAGTTCATGCTATATTATAATTTTCCATGAGTGTCTTCATGAGTCCCATCATATTTTGCTGTCGCTGCTGCTGAATTTGAGCCATCATTGCTGAAAACATAGCCTGCTGTTGCCTTTGAGCTTGATCTTGCTTTTGAGCTTGCAACTCGATCTCTCTCTTCCAGATCTCTAATTCCTCTGTCCTATACTCCCTTTCGTTGCTTCATTTCTCTCTCAAGCAATCTATAGCATCAGCAGTGCTTCGTCCTAATCTTTGGTTTCTTTTCTTTGTTTTCCTGATCCTTTTCGTTTAGCCATTCTCTCCATCGCTTGTTTCCTGACTTCTTCTGCTGAAGCCTTTTCTTTCTCCTCCTTACTCTTCTTTTCTTGGTCTTTTGACTCCAGTTCTTTCTTGGCATCCTTTTCTCGCTCTAAAATTTCCTCTATCAGTTTCTCTAGCTCTGTCTTCTCCACTTCGATACCAGAAGCGTTCTCCTCCATTCTTAATTTGCGTGCATATTTTGTCGATAGCAATGAAAACCGGTCACGCACGGATCTGGTGGTAACCCTAAATATCGGCTGATAAATGCTGTTGAGCTGCTGAGCCACAGATACCCATGCTTGCCCTCTTTCAGGGGTCCTCAGCTTGAATTTGTACGGTTCACTCACTAGCACTTCCCTGCACATGATAACATCGTGGTCTGTCGTCCACTGGAAGTACTTGTTTGTTGATCTGAATGCAATATGAAAGTATAAAAACAGTCAAAGAATAGTTTCCAAGTTGGTGCAAAAGTTTATCAGAAACGTTTCTCGAAATATACAGCTGTCTCAGTAGCTTACGTTTTCTCGGTTTCTTCTCCTAGCATGGCACGAGGTGGCCATATTGGGAAGACTTCACTGCTCGCCAAATGAGGAAAATCTTCAATCTAAACCAATCTATTCTACATATATGACTCTAATAGGCACACAGCTCCGTAAAAATCACTTGAAATCCCCTAAAAAGAGATTTAACGACACAATTTTTACTTAAGTTTTGACAAGAACGGCTCTCCCTTGCAAATTTCGTCGTCGACGAGCCGTGGATAACGAAATGATTAATAGAGACATGCGAGGCACGCACATCTATGCAGACCCAACTTCCGGTCGTCGTCGTCGTCTCATTTCGTCGTCGTTTCTTAAGTTCCCTAATTCCTGATTTCCGCGATTTTGACTGTCGGTCCTAATCTCACTCTTTTAAAACTTGTTAGAGCAAGTTGAAAGTAGGTGCTTTTTCCTAGATGTGATGAGTAATACTTGCGCGCACGGTGTGGAACGCGTCCCATCATTCCTTGCTTTCCGTGTGATTTTAATTCTGGGTCATTATCTCTCTCTTTTAAAACTTGTAACAGCATGTTGAATGCAGGTACTTTTTGCTTGCTCTGATGAGTACTACTTGTGCGCAGGGTTTGGTGCGCGTCCGATCAATTCCTGATTTCCGAGAGTTTGACTTTCGGTCACAACCTCAGTCTTTTAAACCTTGTAAGAGCATGTTGAAAGAAGGTCCTTTTTCTTAGCTGTGATGAGTACTACTTGTGCGGACGGTGTGCAGCGCGTCCCATCAATTCCTCATTTCCGAGATTTTGACCTTCGGTCCTGATATAACTCTTTTAAATTTTGTAACAGGATAATGAAAGTATGTGCTTTTAACTACATGTAGCTGTGATGATTGCTACTTGTGTGGAGCGCTTCCCATCACTTCTTGATTTCGGAGATTCTGACTCTCAGTCATCATCTCACTCTTTTAAAACTTGTAAGAGCATGTTGAAAGTAGCTGCTTTTTAGTAGCAGTGTTGACTATTTCGTGTGCGCACGTTGTAAAGCCATCAATTCTTGATTTCGGAGATTTTGACTCTCGGTCATCATCTCACTCTTTTAAAACTTGTAAGAAGATGTTGAAAGTTGGTGCTGTTTACTAGCTTTGATGGGTGCTACTTGTGATCACGGTGTGGTGCGCGTCCCATCAATTCTTGATTTCCGAGATTTTGACTCTCGGCGTACCCTCACTCTTTTCAAACTTGTAAGAGCATGTTGAAATTAATTACCTTTTAGTTGCAGTGATGAGTACTACTTGTGCGCACGGTGTGGAGCGCATCCCATCTATTAGTGATTTCCGATATTTTGACTCTCTGTAATCATTTCACTCTTTTAAAACTTGTTAGAGCAAGTTGGAAGTTGGTACTTTTTACTACCTGTGATGAGTTATACTTGCACGGTGTGGAGCGCGTCCCATCAATTGTTGGTCATTATCTCCCTCTTTTAAAACTTGTAAGTTCATTTTGAAATTAGGTATATTTTACTAGCTGTGATGAGTACTAGTTGTGTTGACAGTGTGGAGCGCGTCCCATCAATTCCTGATTTCCGAGATTTTGACCCTCGGTCCTGATCTAACTCTTTTAAATTTTGTAACAGCATGATGTAAGTAGGTGCTTTTAACTAGCTGTGATGATTGCTACTGGTGCGCACGGTGTGGAGCACGTGCCATGAATTCTAGATTTCAGACATTTTGACTCTCAGTCATCATCACAGTCTTTTAAAAATTGTAAGAGCATGTTGAATGTAGGTACTTTTTACAACCTGTGATATTACTTACTTTATACTACCTACTTTTTACTATCTGATTTGTGCTCACGGTGTGGAACGCGTCCCGTCAATTCTTCATTTCCGAGATTTTGACTCTAGGTCATAATCTCACTCTTTTTAAACTGGTAAGAGCATGTTGAATGTAGGTGCTTTTTACCTGCTATTATGACTACTACTTGTGCGCACGCTGTGGACTGCGTCCCATCAATTACTGATTCAAAAGATTTTGACTCTCGGTCCTGATCTTACTCTTTTAAAACTTGTTAGAGCATATTGAAATTAGGTACTTTAACTCGCGGTGATGAATGCTACTTGTCCACACGGTGTGGAACGCGTCCCATCAATTCTTGATTTGCGAGATTTTGACTATCGGTCCTGATCTCACTCTTTTAAAACTTGTAAATGCCTGTTGAAAGTAGGCGCTTTTAATTAGCTGTGATGAGTACTACATTTGCGCACAGTGTGCAGCGCGTCCCATTACTTCATGATTACGGAGATTTTGACTCTCGGTCATCATCTCACTCTTTTAGAACTTGTAAGACCATGTTGAAAGTAGGTGCTTTTTACTAGCTGTGATGAGTACTACTTGCGGGCACGTTGTGCAGCGCGTCCCATCAATTCCTGACTTCCGAGATTTTCACTCTCGGTCCTCATCTCACCGGTTCAAATCCTTGTAAGAGCATGTTGAAAGTAGGTGCTATTAAGTAGCTGTGATTAGTGCCACTTGTGCGCAAGGTGTGGAGCGCGTCCATTCAATTCCTGATTTCCAAGTTTTTGACTCTCGGTCCTCATCTCACTCTTTTAAAACTTGTAAGAGCATGTTGAAAGAAAGTGCTTTTTTTTGCTGTGATGAGTCCTACTTGCGCGCACGGTGAGGAGCGCGTCCAATCAATTCTTGATATCCGATATTTTGACTCTCGTTCGTACTCTCGCTCTTTTAAAATTTTTAAGTGCACCGTGAATGTTGGTTCTTTTAAATAGCAGTGATGTACACTACTTGTGCGCACAGTATGGAGCACGAGCCACGAATTCCTGATTTCCGAGGTTTTGAATCTCGGTCATCATGTCACTCTTTTTAAACTTGTAAGAGCATGTGTGCATGTGTGCGCACGTTGTGCAGCGCGTCCCATCAATTCCTCATTTCCGAGATTTTGACTCTCTTTCCTGATCTCACTCTTTTAAAACTTGTAAGAGCATGTTGAAAGAAGGTGTCTTAACTAGCTGTGATGAGTGCTACTTGTGTACACGGTATAGAGCGCGTTCCAGCAGTTCTTCATTTCTGACGTTTTCACTCTCGGTCCTCAACTCACTCTGTTAAAACTTGTAAGAGGATGTTGATAGTAGGAGCTTTTAACTAGCTGTGATGAATATACTACTTGTGCGCACGGTGTGGAGCGTTTCCCAATAATTCCTGATTTCCGAGATTTTGACTCTTGCTCATCATCTCAACCTTTTAAAACTTGTAAGAGCATGTTGAAAGTAGGTGCTTTTAACTAGCTGTTATCAGTACTACTTGTGCGCACGTGTTGGAGCGCGTCCATCCAATTCCTTCTTTCCGAGATTTCGACTCTCGGTCATCATCTCACTCTTTTATAACTTGTAACGGCATGTTCAATGTAGGTGGTTTTTACTTGGTGTGATGAGTTTTACCTGTGTCCACGGTGTGGAGCGGTTCCCATCAATTCCTGATCTCCGAGGTGTTTACTCTCGGTCCTCATCTCACTCTTTTAAAACTGTAAGAGCATGTTTTAAAGTAGGTGCTTTTTACTAGCTGTAATGAAAAGTACTTCTGCGCACGGAGTGGAACGCGTCCCATCAATTCTTGATTTCGGTGATTTTGCATCTCGGTCGTACTCTCACTCTCGTAAAACTTCTAAGAGCATACCGAAAGTAGGTTCTTTTCAGTAGCAGTGTTGAGTACGTCTTGTGCGCACGTTGTAGAGTGCGTCCCATCAATTCCTGATTTCGGAGATTTTGACCCTCGGTACTGATCTCACTCTTAAAACTTGTAAGATCATGTTGAAAGTAGGTGCTTTTAACTAGCTGTGATGAGTGCTACTTGCGCGCACGGTGTGGAGCGCGTCCCAACAATTGTTGATTTCCGATATGTTGACTTTCGGTCATCATCTCACCCTTTTAAAACTTGTTAGAGCATGTTGAAAGTAGGTGCTTTTTACTAGCTGTGATGAGTACTTGTTGTGCGCACGGTGTGGAGCGCGTCCCATCAATACCTGATTTCCGAGATTTTAACTCGCGGTCATCATTTTACCGTTTTAAAACTTGTAAGAGCTTTTTGAGAGTAGGTTCTTTTAACTAGCTGTGATGAGTGCTACTTTTGGGCACAGTGTGCAGCGCGTCCCATCAATTCTTGATTTCCGAGATTCTGACTCTCGCTCATCATCTCACGCTTTTAAAACTTGTAAGAGGATATTTAAAGTAGGTGCTTTTAACTAGCTGTCACGAGTACTACTTTTGCGCAAGTTGTGCAGCGCGTCAATTCAATTCCTGCTTTCCTAGATTTTGACTCTCCGTCATCGTCTCACTCTTCTAAAAGTTGTAACAGCATTTTGAATTTAGGTGGTTTTTACTTGGTGTGATGAGTACTACTCTTGCGCACGGTGTGCAGCGCGTCGCATCAATTTCTGATTTCCGAGATTTTGACTCTCGGTCCTGATCTCACTCTTTTAAAATTTGTTGGTCTGCACTTGTTTTTAGTATGGCCAGGCAGGTGGCAGGCCGAGCATAGCTTTGTGTGTTCGATACTGAGGGAGCCAAAATTTTTGAAATCTCGTGTTTTCATCTCCAACACGTCGTTAGCACTTTGAATTTGTGCAGCCCATAAGTCATCGTTATGTTTTAGATCTTCTTCCATTCTTTTGAGATATGATGAAGGCTGAGTAGAAATGTGCGGTTCAGTGAGTATTTGTCCTAGTCCGGCTTGCTCAGAGATTTTGGCGGCAAGATGCAAAGTTTTGTTTATGCTGGTGTTGTTGAATAAGACAACATTTGACGCGGTAGGGCTGTTGAATGTCGAATTCTGACCGTAGGGTGCTCGGCTGGGTAAAGAAAAAAGCTCTCGTGGTGGTAACTGTCCGCTCTCAAGGCCATTCACCTTCACTTTCGATGATTCGTTTCTCCGCCATCATCAATTTGTGGGGTGAAGGAAACAGGACATCGAGATCCGACGTCTTCAAGTATTTCAAAGAATTTACCGTGCGGAAACTTCTGCTTTCAAATTCCCCAGCTAGACGCTCGAGTTCGAGTCCATTAGAAATTGAACAAAGCTATTTTTACACTTCCCTTTTTGGAGTTGCCATCATGGCGAGAAGAAGCGGGAAATGACTCAAAGAGGAGCGCAATAGTCATATCGCATACCAGCGTGAGAGCTGTCAAAACTTGTCAAGCGTGAAAATTGCATTTCGGAAAGAAAGATAACAAAGCTTCTTTTGACTTCATTCTATAACAACGGAAAGTAAGCCACTATTTTTTCCCTATTCATCATGTTTCCACGAAATATTTCTGCAAAACAAATAAATAAAATAATAAAAATGATAATAAAGTAACAATCCACACTTACAAACTCCTTTTTTTATTTTCTACTGTAACAAAAGGAAACCACTAAGTTCTTTGTTTATCAGATGTAATTTTTCTCAAGCACCAAAGCAAAGCAACTCTAGCTAGCTCTGTTGAACACGCGTATCTTCGCATAAAATAAGACGATTCATATCACAAACTCCTTATGAGCTTTTGTCTATATCAAATACCCACAGTGTCTAAAATATGACATCGAATTCTGTTGCGTGATTCCGTCGCGTGCTTCGTGAATGGCAATTTCTGTTTCACTCTCAGCCAACAACTGATTCCTGTTGAGAAAAGCCTTTATCTGATGAAAACAGTGCTCCCAAGTGTTCGGAGGCTGGAATAGAAGATTTACTCCATATTCACCAAGAAGGTCCCTCAAGGCACTCTCCGTTAATTTCCCGTGATGAATAACAGTATCATGATGATAACAGTATCAGCCCTTTCAAGTAGAACGGAACCATCCCGCCTCGATATTTCCACAGCTTCCCCAAAGGAAACCAATAGTTCCTTACCGTTTGAAGCGCCTTCGATTATATTTACAAAATCAACCCCCAATTGTAAAAGTTGCACTGCATGCAGATCTCTGGATTTCAAAAGCAGGAGTCCTGATTAGTGAATTTCCGTATCGTCTGTTCATTTTAGTTTTCGTAACACTTGCCTCGTCGAAAAAGTGGATTGTGCTGACAGCCAAATCACTGACCTGATCAAGAAAGAATTTCGTATAGGCCTCGATCTCGGCTGTTCTAGATTCTGACCGAACAGCGTGAATTTTCTTTTTTGTCATCAGTAGTTCGTTTCTAACGAACTTGGCAATTGTACTTGGATGAGGTAAGTCCGCGGGGTGTAGAACGTCATCCAACACAAGTCTATTCTGTAATTCTGTAATTCGGAGTCAGAACAGTGTGACCTTTGTGGCGTTTCGGTGGTTGAAAAGAGTTTGGCAAATCATAGTCACGCAAGCCATTTTGAACAAAATGACGCCTTGTAAAAAGTTGTTGTGCAATTGTGCGCTGAGATACCCCATCATGGTGAAGATCTAAGACCCTTTCGCGAACAAATTTTGGTGAACCTCTTCCGTTATCGAAAAGTCCACAAGCCTGATTGATTCTGAGTTGCACAGACATAATCTCGCATTTATCTAAACACTAACTGCTTCTCAAAAAAGGAAGCGAAGCAAAACATACCAACGCTCGCTTTGTAATTATTGACTTACGCAAACCACAAAGGCTTTGAAAACATATTGGGCCGATTTTTGTTTTGGATTTAAATCAATCAGACATCTTTCACTATCGATTCAAATACTTTCGACAAAAGGCCGCTGTGGCAATCAAAATCCATTTATTGACTAAAACTGTGCACACAGGCGAAAAATCAAATGCGGCCGCTTCAAAGTATTTAGTGATAAATTCTGAATCTGTCGAGTCTGTTCCAACAGTGGAAAAATACAAGTTAAATTTAGGATTACATTTGATTGGCTTTGAAAACCGCAAGTCGAAATTCTTTGTTAAGGAATCACCTTTTCATTGGTTAAAAATCCTCCGGTGGCCCTGGTTGAAGTCGTTTCACTGTAAAACTTGTCAGAGCATGTTGAAAGTAGGTGCTTTCTACGAGCTTAGATGAGTGCTACTTGTCTTCACGGTGTGGGGCGCGTCCCATCAATTCTTGATTTTCGAGATTTTGACTCTCGGTCGTACTGTCACTCTTTCATAACTTGTAAGAGCAAGTTTACAGTAAGTGCGTTTTAGTAGAAGTGAAGAGTACTACTTGTGCGCACGGTGTATAGCGCGTCCCATCAATTCCTGATTTCCGAGATTTTGACTCTCAGTAATCATTTCACTCGTTTAAAACTTGTAAGAGCAAGTTGAAAGTAGGTGCTTTTACTAGTTATGGTGAGTAGTATTTGGGCGCAAGGCGTGGAACGCGTCCCATCAATTCCTAATTTGCGAGATTTTGATTCTCGAACATAATTTTACTCTGTTAACTCTTTTCCAACAGGCTTACCAAATATGGTGCATATTTGCACCCTGCTTTGAAAACCCTCACCTTTCTCAAATCCCGGACTATGTTTGAAATGAACCATTATTATTGCCAAATAATCAGTTGTTTAGACTTAATCACCCTCTAAACTGGCCAAATCTCCTAATTTCCAATGAATATGACCTTTTATTCTGTTGTAAAACCAAACACGGCCCCGGACAACACCGTAAAATACGTAACTTTGTCTTGAAAATTTTAGGACAAAAATTCCTCTGAAAGCTAAAAGTCTACATTGCCAGCAAACGTCGACTCCACGTCGTACCATCTGTTCCACAATTTCCTACTCACTTCTTTAGCACGGCGTGGATAAGGCGTTTGATTTCGGTTGCTCCCACAGGTCTGTCATTTTCGCGTTTGTGACCCAAAGGAATTGTGGGAAACTCTTGTATACCGGGCGAGTTAAAGTCCGCCAATTTCCATTTCAATAATAATTTTAGAACCGTGTCGAGCCACCCGGTCCTGCTGACAAAATGTTGCACTGATTGCGTTATTTACAAGTCCAAACTCGAAGAAATTGCCATGCCAGGTCCCGGTATCCACGCACAAAACGACTAAAGACACAACTTCACTCCATGAATTGCCAACACTCGCTCGAACACTTTGAGCGGTACACTTCGTGTGAAATTGCTTCTCACCTCTGTTTTCTTTCAAAGGATTGCCTCTACCCGTCAACCCAGTCTTATGATGCCAGGCAGGGGGCTTCTGAGGTGGAAAATGGCTCGAAAAACACACTTATAAATCAAATGAGCAACGACTTGTAGCTGCAGTGTTAGTTTAGAAATAACCGACAGCTAGCGTGACAACAAAGATAGGGCCTTCGGTGTTGTGGACCAGCGAAATCGCCGTGGTAACCTCTTATATGGAGCAGCCAGGTTTGACCTCCTACCCTCCGAAAATTACAAAAAAGGCGACAAAATCGACCGGTAGGGAAAGAGTTAAAACTTGTAAGAGCATGTTGAAAGTACGTGATTTTTACTTGCTATTATGAGTAATAGTTGTGCGAATCGTGTGCAGCGCGTCCCATCAGTTCCTCATTTCCCAGAATCTGACACTCGGTCATCATCTCACCCTTTTAAAACTCGTAACACCATGTTAAAAGTAGGTGATTTTAGCTAGCTGTGATGATTGCTACTGGTGCGCACGGTGTGGAGCGCGTCCAAACAATTCTTGATTTCCGAGATTTTGACTCTAGGTCATTATCTCACTCTTTTAAAACTTGTAAGAGCATGTTGAAAGTAGGTGCTTTTTACTAGCTGTTATGAGTACTAGTTGTGCGCACGGTGTGGAGCGCGTTCCATCAATTCTTGATTTCCCAGATTTTGACTCTCGCTTATCATCTCACGCTTTTAAAACTTGTAAGAGGATATTAAAAGTAGGTACTTTTAACTAGCTGCCATGAGTACTACTTTTGCGCAAGTTGTGCAGCGCGTCCATTCAATTCCTAGATTTTTCCTAGATTTTGACTCTCCGTCATCGTCTCACTCTTTTAAAATTTGTAACAGCATGTTCAATGTAGCTAGTTTTTACTTTCTCTCATAAATACTTTTTGTGCGCAGGGTGTACAGCGCGTCGCATCAATTCCTGATTTCCGAGAATTTGACTCTCCGTCATAATCTCACTCTTTTAAGCCTTGTAAGAGCATGGTGAAAGTAGGTCCTTTTTACTAGCTGTGAAAAGTACATCATTTCCTGATCATTTCCTGATTTCCGTGATTTTGTCCCTCGCTCCTGATCTAACTCTTTTAAGGCTTTTAAGAGCATGTCGAAAATAGGTACTTTTTACTATCTGTGATACTACCTACTTTTTACTACCTGATATGTGCTCACGGTGTGGAGCGCGTCCCGTCAATTCTTGATTTCCGAGATTTTGACTCTCAGTCATAATCTCACTCTTTTTAAACTGGTAAGAGCATGTTGAAAGAAGGTGCTTTTTACTTGCTGTGATTAGTTCTAGTTGTGCGCACGGTGTGGAGCGCGTCCCATCATTTCCTCATTTCCGAGATTTTTACTCTAGGTCCTGATCTCACTCTTTTAAAACTTGCAAGAGCATTTTGAAAGTAGGTCCTTTTAACTAGCTGTGATGAGTGCTACTTGTGCTCATGGTGTGGAGCGCGTCCCGTCAATTCTTGATTTCCGAGATTTTGACTCTCGTTTCTGATCTCACTCTTGTAAAACTCTTAACAGCATGTTGAAAGTCGGTGCTTTTGACTAGCTGTGATGAGTACTATTTGTGCGCACGGTATGGAGTACGTCCCATCAATACTTGATTTCCGGGATTTTGACTCTCGGTCCTGATCTGACTCTTTTAAAACTTGTAAGAGCATGTTGAAAGAAGGTGTCTTAACTAGCTGTGACGAGTGCTACTTGTGCGAACGGTCCCATCAGTTCTTGATTTCTGATATTTTGACTCTAAGTTGTAAGAGTATGTTGAAAGTACGGGCTTTTTAGTAGCAGTGTTGAGTATTTCTTGTGCGCACGTTGTAGAGCGCGTCCCAGCAATTCCTAATTTTGGACATTTTGACTCTCAGTCACCATCTCACTCTTTTAAAACTTGTAAGAGGATTTTAAAAGTAGGTGCTTTTAACTAGCTTTGATGAGTGCTACTTGTGCTCACGGTGTGGAGCGCCTCCCATCAATTCTTGATTTCCGAGATTGTGACTCTCTTTCGTACTCTTACTCTTTTATAACTTGTAAGAGCTTGTTTAAAGCATTTGCCTTTTTGTAGCAGTAGTTAGAGAGTTAGCGGTTCCAGATCTGTTACTACCAACTGTGTTACTACTCCCTTTTTGTGGTCTGAAAATAAAGGAAACTATATATTTTTTCAATTTCTTGGAAATACTATATGATAGTTTTCTTGGAAATATTGATAGTATATATTTGAAAAATTCTCGGCTGTGGTACTTTTCATAACGGAAAGTTTTTATGTCGGCTAATTTGATAATATAAGCACTTGTTGCCCATTCAAAAGCAATAATGGCCAACACAACAGCCAATACGTCGGACGGCGTTTGAATATTTACATTCAAAATTACCATAGCGTGACAGTTCCCGGAAAAAAGGAAGTAATACTGAGAAACAGAGAATAGGGATTCCCCGCTTATTTGTCAGGACTTGTCCTATTGTTTGAAGGTCGTATGATTATCGTATGACAGTCGCATGAGTTTTGACCAATCACTAACTTCAAATTTTAGCTTCATAATTTGAAATTTTTCAGGGAAAACTATTTCATTTGTGACTTTTCGGTGAGAACTATATTCATTTGTGAAGTTTTGAAGTCAGGATGCCATTCTCTTTGAAACAGTTTGATCAGCGTTTTGATCAGCGTTATTAGGATTTGTGCAGCATACGATGCAGCATTTCTCTTGGAATGTACCGCATGATGTTCAAGTTTTTACACGGATCTTGGAATGAAACGAAATCTTGGAATGATGAAACTATTCAATATCTTGGAATGAAGCCATTGTAATGAAACTGTATTCAATGAAAGTAACTACAACCAAACTATTTCAATGAAACTATTTCATGTGTGAGAACTATGTTCATTTGTTAATTTTTGAAGTCAGTATGCCTCTCTCTTTGAAACAATTGGATCAGCGTTATTAGGATTTGTGCAACGACATATCAGATGCTAAAGAATATACGATGCAACATTTGTCTTCAAATGTACAGCTTGATGTTTCAAGTTTTTACACGGATCTTGGAAGCTCTGACTTAGAGCAGCTGGAAGAAGGAATGAATACTATTGAAGAAGTTATTTAGCAATACCGGGTGGCTATAAAGAATGAGAATTCTCGTCGCCATATCCAGGATCAGATATGCAGGATGACTTGACGACATAATAAAAAGGCACTGCAGAAACATGCCTTTAAGCAGAGTAGAAGAGCACATCGTCTCACCGGGGCAGCACCGTATCTGATGCCATCATCATCTTCACTTGAAGATCATTAACATTTTACATTTATAATGCATTGAACACGTGAGGTAGACTGTGTTTGTGACACTTGTAAGATACAACGTCACAGCACAGCTGTCCTGGTTTTGAGGTTTTGCTCGGCACGTAAAAATATAATCTTATATAATAGTATAGAAGAATTGTAATTCAGAAATTCATGATGAATTTAACAGCGAATATATCACATGTCCTTTCTGTGATCAACAGTTACAAGAATATAAGAGCGTCGATTAATAACAGTGGTATGGACGTGTTCCAAAACTGCGATGTTGTAGACTGTTATGATTTAGTATCTGGTTATATTAATTTTTATGAAGATATGTATATTCACAACGTTATCGATAAGTGACCCGGTTGCGTGATTATCAGCGAACAGGAAGTCTGAAGTTTACTCGGGCTTGAACATTTTGTTATCATTTTTCTCAAATTTGGAGGAAGGCGGTGATAAATCGAGAATCTCTTGATCAGAATTTTCATATCATGAATGAATTGTTTGTAATCCCATTCACCACCACTCATTTCTTCTCTAACATTAGTTAAGACTTTTTCATACGATGTAGGACTGAATTTTAATAAATCAGTTTTACCCCTTATGTTTTTTAAGTCATGGTAACGTTTTAGAAGTATACCCGCAGTGGTTAAAACTCCTAGCACAATAGGGTTCAATGTTACACCACCTGTTATTACATCAACGCTGGCGAGTAAAATACTTGATATATTCACAGCGTAATTTATTTTTGTTTCTTTTATAAGAATGTTTATATATCCAGTTTAGTTTATGATAATATGTGTATAGATCCTTGATTTGCTTTAATTTTTCTTCATAATATTAGCATCAATAGGATTGAAATTGAAAATATCTTTCTTAATCATTACATTATGTATTTATATTAAATTACGGAGCTATGTATTCGATGAACAGCAAAATATCTTCCTTGTTAATCTCTGTAGCCAATTCCACAGCCATATGACCGAATGTTAATGACAGGTTAATGTTTATCGTCTGAAGCTAAGTTGATTGAGTTGAGGTGTAATTTGTTGATTGATTTAAGAAGAAACTGTGGAGTATTTTCAATGATATTTTCGGATATGATATTGTAAAATTGATATACATGGATTTTATTTATGAGAACGAATATATGAAAATCATACATTTGAACTGCGGATTAATGATTAAGTATGTGACTGATCATCGCAGTTATGAACACTACTTAAGCAGCAGTGAAAATTAAGCCTGAAAAAAAATTCAGGCTTGTACGGGATTCGAACCCACGACCTCTGCGATACCAGTGCAGTGCTCTACCGACTGAGCTAACAAGCCATCTAAGAGCTGGTCGTTTAGTTGGTTCGTAATATACCCGTGAGTGGTGAATATATGAGAATGAATATATGAAAATCATACATTTGAACTGCGGATTAATGATTAAGTAGGTGACTGATCATCGCAGTTATGAACACTACTTAAGCTCACGGGTATATTACGAACCAACTAAACGACCAGCTCTCAGATGGCTTGTTAGCTCAGTCGGTAGAGCACTGCACTGGTATCGCAGAGGTCGTGGGTTCGAATCCCGTACAAGCCTGAATTTTTTTCAGGCTTAATTGTCACTACTTAAGTAGTAAAGTTCATAACTGCGATGATCAGTCACATACTTAATCATGGATTTTATTGTTGTTATTTTACTGTGATTTGCAATTATAAGTTGACTGACGCAAAATTCTGTGCTTAAACTCATTCCTTCATAGTCAGGAAAAAGCCATTCGATCACGAAGGTGTATTTTCCAACATTTATCTCATTCATATTAAATCCTATTCTTGCACGGTATGTATTGTCAGCTTCTTTATTCAAATTCAAGTCAATGACTTTCTTTGAAAGAATATTAGGTGATCGTGGTAAATTCATGTAGCCATTAACAGTCAAGCCGTGTTGGCTGCTTGTTGTATCAATAGTATCCATAAGGTATTTGAAAACATTTTTTGGGTGGGAGGCGGATGAAATGTGGGTGTTGTTGACATATTTTTTCTTGACAACTGTGCTATCAGATGCTGAAGAATCGATATTTGGTATTGTGGTATTGCCGCTCATAACACCGCCTGAAAGATTCAAATAATTACTATCTACGTAATCCTTGTTAACAGCATCTGGATTATTAGTTGGTAAGTCTATATTTCTCATTTTATGAAACTGCGTATCAATTGGGCCACTCATTACACCCCCTGAACGCTTTAAGAAATTTGTATCCGCATATCCTTTCGAAATCGCATCATTTTGATTTGTCCCCGTTGCGATATTAATGATTTTGTTATTTAGGTCTAATTCTCCACTCATGTGAATCTAGCCAACATTTTCAAGATGCTTATTTCAAAAGTCGTAAGACCCATAAGAAGTGAATTTGATGATGTCCTTCGTCTTGTTGTCGACATAAGCCTTATTTACTGCAGAATCATTACGTGAACCTGATTGCAATTCAACGATTTCATTATTGCTTATATTCAAATTTTCAAGCATTGAATTTGAACCATCAGTTTTTAAATAATTACCGTCGATATATTTTTTGTTCATGACATCTTTTTCATTATAATTCGAATAATCAAAATCTGGAATTTGAAGTCTTCCAGACATTTCTTGAGAATCTGGATAAGTAAAATCAACTTTTTGATGTTACGGAATCATTGCTTGTTGGTATTAATTTTAATCCAGTTATTTCATAATTATTCTAATAAAGATTAACTTCCATTCCTTGAGAACAATCTCTTAAAACAACAGTTGAAATATTAGGTTTTAATTGTATCCCATTTTCAAATTGTGGAAGAGTTATTGCATCATCATCTTCTGTACCTCTATGTACATTTGTTAATTTTTTATTTTCAATGTCGTAATCATTGTTACTCGGGCTGTGCGCGTCTCGCGCGTCGCCCGGGTCTAAGATTACCGACGGTTATTCTTTTTCGTCGTCGAGTATCATCCACAAAGTGCACTTCCGGCGTTTCTGCGCAAGCGCTAACTATTTTTAACAGAGTGATGCCTGTTGTCACGTATCGGAAAATGTCGATTCACCTTGTGTCTTTTGAAGTCTGAACAAACAATATGTTAAGAGAAGTGTCTATGCGAATGATTGCAAGTTCAACGGCGAGATGAAAGCTTTTAACATGAGTAAACTTAACTCCAGATGGACTGCCGTGTTTCCTCGTGTCTGCTTCAGTAGACTGCGAGTAGTCTCTAATTTTGGCGATGGATTGTGGGGCGGGCGAAAGACACGTGCGCGCGCGAAGTTGCGAGGAGACGCGACGCGAGGGGAGCGCCAAAAATTAGAGACTACAGACAAAGGGAGTTTGACCTTTCACGGCCGAGTGATTCGGAAGTATAAATCTCATATCAACAGCAAGAATGATACTTGTTGTCACGTATCGGAAAACGTCGATTCACCTTGTGTCTTTGAAGTCTGAACAACTAATATGTTATGAGAAGTGTCTATACGAATGTTTGCAAGTTCAACAGCGAGAAGAAAGCTTTTAACATGACCAAATATTAACTCCAGATGGACTGCCGTGTTCCCCGTATCCGCTCCATTGAGATGTACATTTTGTTCAATAACTCAAGTACGGGATATCACACACCCCTGAGATTTTGTTTGACAGGTAGTTAATTTACTATTTTCCCACAATATCTCAATTTCTGGACTTTAATTTTTGAATGATAAGCGATTAGTTTTTACAAATGTACTAGCGGCTTGAAACTGTACAGAAACGTTCCTTTCTTGTGTTTCAAATGACCCTGGATTGACGTATTTGTAAACAGTTTCACTCTGCTAATAAATTTTCTACTCACTTTCACCGAGACTCCATTCACATTTATGCGAAAAAATCCTACATCGTTCGATAAGCGTTTCCTTTCTCAAACAATTATCCATCGAAGCGAAAACAAGTGTGCTTAGTTTTTTTTGGAATCAATACACTATTTTTATCACCCCTGCATAATGATAAACCTCTGTGGCCTAAAGGTCATTGTTCCTGCCTGTGACGCAGGGTTCGATGTCCTTTAGTGGTATATATCACGGGCTTTATTTTTTCTGTTTCTCTTTTTCTTGTTCTTTTAGAAATATTTTTTACAAGTGTTATAATTATTGTTCTCAATGGTTGAGCTGTATTTTAGAGGAATATATGTTGATAGGGGTCTAAAGAAATAGACTCCAACACAAGCTAAACACAATGCGTCCGATGTAAGAAAGACAGACTTCCAGTTAGGGATACAATACTGTTTTTTGCAAGCCCGAGTTTAGGCTAATTGTAGCCTCTTGTTTTCGTTTAGCTTAAGTCCTCTTCCTGCTATTTGAATTTTTTGGTTAATGCTTCTGATATATTCAGAAATATTAATATTTGTAAACATGTCAATATTATTAAATATTCCCATTGTAATAATAAATTCTTTAACCTCATCAAAATTTTTCTTTACAGTTTTATTTTCTTTGTCCACAAACAGAAATTCATATGCTCATAATTTACTGAACAAACCAGGATCTATTAAGTTTTCTTTTGCAATGAGATTCAAATGATTTTGGGTAGTGGGCGGGTATAATAACATATGACTGCAGTTTAATCTAATTTTCTGTGGTACATCAAAGTAACTCTGGGTCAAATAAATTGGACTTATCTTATGATGACGTCCATCTGTGAAGTGATTGGCTATTTTATTTTGTACTTTCTCAGGCGCGTTTATCAGATCATCGAATATCACCACTTTGATATTATTATTGCGGTATTCTGTTGTGTCTTTAATATCATCCGCTGTTCCAATTTCCAATACGGGATAACCAATTTTTTCAGATATTTTGTCCATCAATGACTGTAGATCCTGTATTTTTTCTTGATGATTGTTTGGTGTGTGCATGTATATCTTGTCATAATACATAAGCGGTGTTCTCAGCATATGCATAAGTGTATTTGTCTTACCACAACGACTTTGTCCTGTAATAAGCATTCCGTAATCCTCGTCTAAAAAATTGTATAATCGTCTTTTTGATTCCCCATTTTTATTCGTATCTTAATTTGGTATTTTCATTATACAAATATGTTAGATAAATAAAACTAAATATGAAAATAACACATATTTATAAAGATAAGGGTCATTTCGGCAGATAAATTATGTAACATACTTATATAATGGATATCAACGGAATTGAAAAATATGCTGATTCAGAATTTGACAGCTACAAAATTGCCAAAGCAGTTACTGAAGTTAAAAATGAAATAAAAAATAAGGAAGGAGGGCGTGATAATGTGATGAGTGATTATTTTAAGACATTACGAGAGCCATTAATTGAACAACAGAAAAAAAAGAGATGAGAAACAGGATAAATTTATTGAACAACTGAAGGACAACCAAGAGAGAATTGTTCAGGCTATAGAATATGATCCAAAAAAGGCAATAACCTATGAGGGTGACCCATTACCCAAACTTCAATGGGATGAAGAGGATGAAGAGGAAGAGGATGAAGATGAAGAACAAATCCCAGGTACAAGTGAAAAATCAAGAGTAATTAATATTGACAAGGGGACTAATAAAGATTACAAAACTGTATTGGAAAATAAAGGATTTGAATTATCGTCTAAAATATTACATTCTCAAACTGATGGTGAAGAAATAATAAAAAAAAGTAAAGGGTAAAATAAGTCGTGCAGAAATATATCTCAAAGAACATTCAACCAAAAAGGTGAACCATTCAAAAAGCTTTCAAAAAATTTAAAAAAAACTTTTTCACGCAGTAAAACAGACTATTTGACAAGATTGGAACATATAAGAGCTGCACCAAAATACATGGGTGAAGGTTTTAGGAAATATAAACAACCAAAACGAAATGCTTACAAAGTTCAAGATAATAATTGTGGTGGCCTTCTAATCGATGTCTCAAAATTGTTAAATGAAATGAAACTAAATGCATATCGTGGTGGTAAATTGGTTTATCAAGCTGACGTTGACAAATCACTTATAAATTTGCTCCCCAAAAGGTACAATCCGAAAGCAAAATATAGTATTAATGCTGTGTGCATTTTTAATGATATTAATATACTTTCCAATATGCCCAAACACAAATCATCACGCAAATCAAGAATGATTGGTTCAAGTGTGATGTATTATCAAATCCAGAATCAATTGGTAGATCTTTGATAATAATCGGCTCAATGGTAGCTGGAAACAATAGTCCAGTCTTGAAACATGTTTTGTCTGAGATAAATGATGAATTATTAAAAATTGGAGCGATTGATAGAACAATACAAGAAAAATTATATATATATATATATATATATATATATATATATATATATATATATATATATATATATATATATATATAGATAGATAAATAAGAGATAATGGCAGTGGGGCAAACTTCTAGCTGATCTGACGGATGTAATAACGTTTCGGCTGTTCAGCCTTCTTCAGATTAAAAGGTTTAAAAACTAAGAATTTAAAACTATTTACAATGGTTGTGCTAGTCTGAGGTCCTAGCTTATATAAGTCAGATGATTAACAAATACAAAAAAGGTGAGTGACAGAAGTTATGTAATCGATCCAACGTAACAAATTCCCCGCAAGGGGCCTCTGAACAATCGCGATTAGTGTAATAACAAATTCCCAAGGCAGGGCCCTTAAACAATGTAATAAGCTCCCTACTGAGGGCCCTTGAATGGCAAAATTCAAACAAAAATAACAGAATCCCCCAACGGAGCCACTGAACGCAAAAGCAATCACACAACCTCTGAAACTATTTATGATAAATTAAAGAATACAAAAGGAACTGGATAAGAAGCAATTCATTAACCATGCAAGAACATGTGAAATGGACAAGTTATTTGTTGTAATTAATACGATTTTTAGAGCGAAATTCACGCCTCTTGTTAAGGCCATGTGGGTTAAGCGTGAATAATTGCGTCATCCAATATGCTTCTCTGGTAAGCAGTAATTGGTCTAAATGTGCAGTGGTTTGAGAAGAATTAATTTGTTCGATGATAATAAAATTTATATCAGAAAATTCATGTTGGGAGCTATTAAAGTGGACCGCCAATTCACATGTTCTTCTATTCTTAAGCATACTAGATTTGTGGTTGCGGAATCTAATTTTGAATTCAGTCGATGTCGAACCAACATATTGCAAGTTACATTTACGGCAGGTAGCTAAGTAAATAACATTTTTGGACGAACAAAAAACTTTTTGTCGGATGGGATATTGTTTACCTGTGGCCAAGCTTTGAAATTTAGGGGCTTGAAGTAAGAAGTTATGACACAAGTCACACCTTACTTTGTCACACAAAAAACATCCGCCCTCTTCAAATTTTGGAGTTGCAACAAGGCTTGGTCGAATTTTAGAT
Source organism: Pachyseris speciosa (assembly GCA_016490735.1). Taxonomy (NCBI): domain Eukaryota; kingdom Metazoa; phylum Cnidaria; class Anthozoa; order Scleractinia; family Pachyseridae; genus Pachyseris; species Pachyseris speciosa. The sequence continues at coordinate 117,699 of JAEMWC010000040.1, forward strand.
GGTGCTAGCAATTCTTTCAGGTTTTTAGTTCGACGGTAAGCAGGAAAAACAGATTTGGCTGGAAAAATTTCCTTGACGCGAGGAGATGAGCGTAATAAATGAAAATGCCTCCTAATGATAGTTTGGATGTCCGGCAAAATAGGATTATAATCCAACACTAGAGGAAAAACGTTTTTGTTAGCTTTAACCTTTTTGTTAGGCAATTCAGATCTGGGAATTTGGAGGGCCTTATCAAACTGTTTGTCAACTAAATCTCCAGGGTAATTTTGCGACTTCAAGTATCCCTTGTATTCTTCACACCTATTTAGCAAGAAATCATCGTTGGAACAATTGCGCTTAATTCTCAAAGCTACACCATAGGGGATTGCTCTTTTGCAATGTGACGGATGTGAGCTGGAGAATGGCAAATAAAGGTGGCTATCAGTGCGCTTGAAGTAAATGTCGGTAACAATTAACCCATCCACAAGATGTAATGTAAGATCCAAAACATGCAGAAAGCTGTCCGAATGCACCAACTCAAATTTGATGGTGGGATACAAAGAATTTATATAATCGGTGAATTCAAACAATTTGGGAAAACCTTGGGTCCAAACGTCAAAAATGTCATCTCTGTATCTCCACCAGAGCATCGGTTTAAGGTTACCTTCAAATTTGGCTCTTTCATCAATTATGCCCATCGCTAAGTCTGCATAACATGTAGCAGTCTGCATAGCAGTCTGCATAGCATGTAAACAACACTTACAAACGGCTTCTTTTAACATCCTGCAAAGTCTGTCGAACGCTGCTTGGCAAAAGACTAAAACTTTGCAAAACCAATTAGAACTTGAACGTGAACATGTTTATCGGAACCTCGAGGAAAGAGACGCCAAAAGAATTTGGAGTAGAACAAGGCGGCAAATAAAATCTGTCCAATATGACCTTCGCCGTACAGAACGCAGGAAATTCAGGAAGGCAACACCCTATGTCCTTCATGAATCTGACCTTCAAGTTTACAATACCACCCACAGAAGGAACAGGCGTTTTTGCGGTCAACGTCATCTGAGAATTCAGAACAGTGATCGCCAGTTGACGACTCAGGACAGTGACCACACTGACATTGGAAACATTGTACCAGGCCAAAACGCCCCAGACCTGAACCCAATCAACCTATCATCCACGATTCTCACCAATGCAGAAAGTACCCTTTTAACGAAGGGACCTGCCTTTTGTCCAGTACCTAAGGATGTCCATTGGCAGAAAGTTATCGACGATCTTGACCATTTTGAAAAAAGAATCCGTCTTGCCGTGTTTCATTATGACAAGAACCAGGATGACGAAGTTCGCAAGGAAGAAAGTTGCTTTCCTACCGTCCGCTCTGCCAGCAATTGGATGCCTCCCAAGTCTGCCCACCCTGAAATCGAACTTTTCCTTAACAATGTGAGAAGGGACATTCTAGAACCAAAGAACTTAGGGAAAGCAAGGGACAATCTTACTAAGGAAGAAAGGTTAGCTTTACGTAATTTAAAACATAGTGAAAATATTATTAGGATTCAAGATAAAGGTTCCAGGTTCGTCATCTTGAACCGAGAAGAGTATCACAGCAAGATGTTAGGGCAACTTAACAACAGTTTACATTACAACAAAGTAGATTCGGATCCTACACTCGATCATTTTGAGCAAGTTAAGAACTGGGGACGTAAATGGCTTGCTAAGGGGTAAATTAGTCAGGAGATTGCCACGTGGATTACCAATTTGGAACCCAAGCCGGGGGTAGCTTTTGGGAATGTTAAGACACACAAAAAGGACAACCCACTTCGTCTCATTACATCTTGTTGTGGTACAGCAATTGAACGACTTTCTGCCTTAAAACCTTTATCTCAGAACCTTCCATCATTTATTAAGGACTCCACTGATTTAATCAACAAGATACAGGCCTTGAACACAAAGGGTCCACTCCCAGTAGGTTCATTGCTTGTGTCTTGGGATGTAGTGTCGATGTTCCCTAACATTGACAACAACTTAGGGATAACCGCAGTTAAAAAGGCCCTCGATTCTAGGCCTAGTAAATTTCCCTCCACTGATTGCATAGTTGAGGCAGTTGAAATTTGTCTCCGAGTTAACAATTGCCAATTTTTCGAACATAATTTTCTGCAAAAACATGGTACAGCCATGGGACCCAAAAATGCGTGTAGTTATGCAGACTTAGCGATGGGCATAATTGATGAAAGAGCCAAATTTGAAGGTAACCTTAAACCGATGCTCTGGTGGAGATACAGAGATGACATTTTTGACGTTTGGACCCAAGGTTTTCCCAAATTGTTTGAATTCACCGATTATATAAATTCTTTGTATCCCACCATCAAATTTGAGTTGGTGCATTCGGACAGCTTTCTGCATGTTTTGGATCTTACATTACATCTTGTGGATGGGTTAATTGTTACCGACATTTACTTCAAGCGCACTGATAGCCACCTTTATTTGCCATTCTCCAGCTCACATCCGTCACATTGCAAAAGAGCAATCCCCTATGGTGTAGCTTTGAGAATTAAGCGCAATTGTTCCAACGATGATTTCTTGCTAAATAGGTGTGAAGAATACAAGGGATACTTGAAGTCGCAAAATTACCCTGGAGATTTAGTTGACAAACAGTTTGATAAGGCCCTCCAAATTCCCAGATCTGAATTCCTTAACAAAAAGATTAAAGCTAACAAAAATGTTTTTCCTCTAGTGTTGGATTATAATCCTATTTTGCCGGACATCCAAACTATCATTAGGAGGCATTTTCATTTATTACGCTCATCTCCTCGCGTCAAGGAAATTTTTCCAGCCAAATCTGTTTTTCCTGCTTACCGTCGAACTAAAAACCTGAAAGAATTGCTAGCACCATCTAAAATTCGACCAAGCCTTGTTGCAACTCCAAAATTTGAAGAGGGCGGATGTTTTTTGTGTGACAAAGTAAGGTGTGACTTGTGTCATAACTTCTTACTTCAAGCCCCTAAATTTCAAAGCTTGGCCACAGGTAAACAATATCCCATCCGACAAAAAGTTTTTTGTTCGTCCAAAAATGTTATTTACTTAGCTACCTGCCGTAAATGTAACTTGCAATATGTTGGTTCGACATCGACTGAATTCAAAATTAGATTCCGCAACCACAAATCTAGTATGCTTAAGAATAGAAGAACATGTGAATTGGCGGTCCACTTTAATAGCTCCCAACATGAATTTTCTGATATAAATTTTATTATCATCGAACAAATTAATTCTTCTCAAACCACTGCACATTTAGACCAATTACTGCTTACCAGAGAAGCATATTGGATGACGCAATTATTCACGCTTAACCCACATGGCCTTAACAAGAGGCGTGAATTTCGCTCTAAAAATCGTATTAATTACAACAAATAACTTGTCCATTTCACATGTTCTTGCATGGTTAATGAATTGCTTCTTATCCAGTTCCTTTTGTATTCTTTAATTTATCATAAATAGTTTCAGAGGTTGTGTGATTGCTTTTGCGTTCAGTGGCTCCGTTGGGGGATTCTGTTATTTTTGTTTGAATTTTGCCATTCAAGGGCCCTCAGTAGGGAGCTTATTACATTGTTTAAGGGCCCTGCCTTGGGAATTTGTTATTACACTAATCGCGATTGTTCAGAGGCCCCTTGCGGGGAATTTGTTACGTTGGATCGATTACATAACTTCTGTCACTCACCTTTTTTGTATTTGTTAATCATCTGACTTATATAAGCTAGGACCTAAGACTAGCACAACCATTGTAAATAGTTTTAAATTCTTAGTTTTTAAACTTTTTAATCTGAAGAAGGCTGAACAGCCGAAACGTTATTACATCCGTCAGATCAGCTAGAAGTTTGCCCCACTGCCATTATCTCTTATTTATCTACTAATTCACGTGGTGGCATAGTATCATTCGGATCCTTCTGCTGGGAGTTCATTGTTTGTGTAAACCTCCTTATTCTGCGTATATATATATATATATATATATATATATATATATATATATATATATATTATATATATATATAATATATATATATATATATATATATAATATTAATTTTCTTGTATATATATTGTAATTGAATATTCAAATCGGTTGATGCCCGTAAAGAAAATCCGAATAACAAACCCGGTAATTAAACTGTGAAATTCATTCCTGGATTAAATTTGGACAATAACAAAAATCACTATCTTGCTCTCGACCACCTGAGTATGACCGCAAGTTGGCTTAATATGCGTCCAGAATATGAAAACAATAAATTAAAAATTTCAAAAGACAAAGGATCAACACATGAAACGATTACATTTCCGAGCGGGATATTCGATTACAATGATATAAATCATTTTATTCAAGGTAAAATTGGAAAATTATCTGGCAAAAATTCTTATAGAATCAATGTGCTGTTTGATTTGACAACCTATAAAGTATTTATAACGCTGGATGAAAACTATCGGATTGATTTCAAAAATAGCGGGAACTTTAGTAATCTACTTGGTTTCGATAAAAAGGTATTGACATCAAGCGGTTATAGTGAAAATTATCCTAATATAAGCAATAGTATTGACAATTTGTATATAGATGTTCTCTATTAATTCAATCAATTATTTCAGGAAAAAGATGAAATATTCCTTATACTTTCTCAACGAATACTAAAAAAAGATCTTTAACCTTTGAAATTCAACTAACGAATTATCTCTGGAATAAAATAATTACACGTGTGATATCTGAAGTCACATTTTACATCACTGATGATGAAGACAGAGAAGTTGATTTGAATGGCATTGATATATCTTTCGCTGTTGTGTTG
>JAEMWC010000040.1:127500-300000 GCA_016490735.1 Pachyseris speciosa
GGGTGTTCGTGGGTCCCATGTACTTGTTTTACTCCATGCTTTTGGCAAAATTCCTGCATCATTTTGTTCTTAAATTCCTTGCCGTTATCAATGTGGAGGGTCTGAGGAAACCCAAAAACCCAGAATAATGCTTCCAATTCCTCTAACACTTCTTCAGCCGTTTTGCTGTATAAGCCGTATAACCAGGAGTACTTTGTATGGTGGTCACTAATGTGTAGGACACATTGGTGGCTTGTATTCTCACATGAACATTTGAGATTTCGGAAGTCAATGAGATCAACTTCTACGTGTGACAGAAACGTTTCAGCATGTATTGGGTTTGTTATCGGCCGTTATCGGCTTGTATTCTCACATGAACATTTGAGATTTCGGAAGTCAATGAGATCAACTTCTACGTGTGACAGAAACGTTTCAGCATGTATTGGGTTTGTTATCGGCCGTTTCTTGTGGTCAGTAATACTCGTCTGCTGGGCATGGAGTCGACACAAGCTGGTAAACAAAGATACTACTTGCTGCGGGATTTCAGAGTAAATACCTTTGACGTAGTTGTTGGTTTTGTCTCTTCCTCTGTGTGCTGTAGAGGAATGGCGTTGGCAGAGAACTTTGTGTAACTCGCTTTTTGGTACCACTATCTTGTTGTCTGTTCTAATGATCTTGCCATCCTTTACAGTCCACCGTTTTCGTTTTTTGGTGTTGATGTCGTGCTTCGAAAGTTCGGCTTCTGTTCGGTGTCGTTTTCCTTCTTGAACTTCTTATAGACTTTCTAAATAATATTTGGCGTTGTTATAAAACGACTGGTCGATGTAAACCGTGATTTTGCTTTTGGGTTTTTCCTTCAGTTGCTCTTTTCATAGAATACCTTCTCATTATGGAACGCACGGTTCCATACTGAACTAAACGAAACTTCGCTTGCGCCGCACCTATATGGGAGAGCGAGAGAGACTGGGTACCAAACCCACCTTTTTAATATTAAAAATGGGGTGAGTTTTCATCGGTTGCAGCATGGCATAGTGGTTAGCGAGCAAGCCTACAAAGCAAGTAAAAGCTAGGGTGAGACTTCAAGTCCAGCCATCGACATCGGTGAGTGAACAAAAAAAATCCTGTAGAGTAATATATTTGAGAGGGGAGAGCTCTAGAGTATAGTTGGGGATTAGCGGGGTGTAAAGTGCACTGCAAGAGGTGGGAGAAATGAGGTGAAAGGGGAGTGTTGAGAAAATGGCAAGAGGAAGATAGTGCAAATCCGATCTATTCTTTTTATACATCCCCCCCCCAAAAAGCCAAGCCCCTATTTTTCAACCACGCACCAAAGAATTAAATCCCTTTTTAGACAGTTGATAGAAAACCTAGTTTAGAACTAACTAGCAAAAAAATAAATTAACTGAAAATAAAAATTAACTACAACATATACAACTACCATCAGAACTAAGAAACAGTGCTAAAGGATTGACAAACCTTAAAAATAAAGATAATGAATGCTTCAGATGGTGTCATATCAGACACTTGAAAACCACAAGAAAAATACCCACAGAAAATAAAAAAGATTGATCAAACATTTGTCAGTGAAATTGATTACACAGGTATTGAATTTCCAGTCAATCAAAAACAGTATAATAAAACTGAGAAACAGAACAGCATTCGCATCAATGTATTTGGTTATGAAGAAAAACAACCACTTCCAATATATATCTCAACGTTCATGTACAATCAGACAAAGCATAAACATAGAAAGCGTTTCTGTATGTATTGTTTGCAGCGTTTCAGTTCTGAAGAAGTCCTTCACAAAGAAAACTGTATTGTAATTAATGGCAAACAAGCAGTAAAAATGCCCGAAAAGGTGAAAAGATATTGAAATTTAATAATTTTCATAAACAATTACCAGTACCATTTGTCATCTATGTAGATTTTGAAGCTATAACAGGAAAAGTACAAGGATGTCAACCAAACAATGATAAATCATATACTGAATCTTATCAACGACATGAAGACTGTCGATATGGGTACAAGGTTGTCTGTTGTTATGATGATAAATATAGTAAGCCAGTTCAGATATACAGAGGAGAAAATCCTGTACTTGATGAGGTCAACTGGTGTAGAAAGGGTATGATAAAAGAATTTAATAAACCATTGAGAATGACCGATGACTGAAGATGAAAGCAATTTTAAGAAAGCTAATGAATACCATATTTGCAATAAAAAATATACTAATTCAGACATTCTAGTTAGAGATCATTGTCACATTACTGGTAACTATAGAGGGTCAGTTCATCAAGATTGCAACCTAAATTTCAGGTTGACTGATAAAATACCAGTAATTTTTCATAATCTCCGCGGATAGGGCTGTCATTTCGTTATGCAACAAATTGGTAAAATAGCTAAAAGGCACACATTTAAAAATAAAAGGTGAGGAGAAACAGATGGACATTAATGTCATACCGATTAATATGGAGAAATACATGGCTTTCATGCTTGGAAAGCATTTGGTATTCATAGACAGCTTTCAGTTCATGAGTTCCATCTTGACAAGCTATTAAGTAATCTACCTGATGAGGCTTTCAAATATGCAGCAGAAGAATTCCAAGATGAACAATTCAAGGTGATGTAGAAAAAGGGTGTTATCCTTATGATTATATGGATAACTTCAAAACGTTTAAAGATACAGAACTACCGAGCTAAGATGACTTCTACAGTGTGTTGAATGATGAGCACATAACTGACGATCAATACAAGCATGCTCAGAATGTGTGGAATACATTCAAACTCAAGAAAATGGGTCAACATCTATATCTAAGGTCTGGTGTTCTTCCGCTTGCTGTTTTTGAAAACTTCAGAAAAACCTGATGATAGCTGAGTTAATCTTTTGTCTCACGATTGAGTCATAAAGATGTGGATCGCGACGTTTCGACCGCGATGCTGCTGGTCTTCATCAGGCGATGGTGTCGACTGGTTGCGTGTGAGAATAAGAAGCACCGTGGCTGGTCGTGATTGGCGCGTTTCGATCCTCGCTTAGGCTGTTATTGATTGGAGGATTTCGATCCTTGTCGTTCAGACTAGAAATTGGTCCCTCAGCGGTCCGCTTTGGTACTGATCGGCTGTTGTGTTGTCTGATCGTGGGCATCCACGCTTCAGGAATTTCAATTCCACTGTCCCTGTTAATGTTTTTAGGGTGAAGTCTTATGTGAATAGCCTCTTTAACCCTACGGGTGTACCAATGTGGGTCTCGGTCAATAAATTTAACTTCGTCCCAGAGCGGATAATTTCCGGTCGCGTTGCTATGTTCTGAAACGGCGGAGGATTGGGTTCGAGCAAGCCGTATGTCTCTATCGTGTTCCTTAATCCGTTCATGCATAAATCTTCCCGTCTCTCTAATATAAACCTTACCACATTCGCAGGGAATCTTGTAGACTACTCCGTCTTGTTTTACTGGATCGACAATGTCCTTAGGTCGCACTAGGTGTGATCTAAGAGTTGTGTCAGATCTGAAAATAGTCCGTATGCCTTGTTGTTGTAGGCAACGACGAAGAGCCTCCGATGTGCCTTTGACGTATGGGAGAACCACAGTAGATTTAATTCCGGGTTCAGGTTCTTTAGTGGTTGTTCGTCCCTTGGTTTTTTGATTTTTTTGATTTTTTAAAAACGAAAACGGATAACCGTTGGAAACAAGGACCGATGAGAGGTATTTCTTTTCATGAGAGATAACTGATGGTTTTGTTATGAGGTGTTTAGATCGATCGTACAGGCACTTGACAATACCGCGGTTTACAGATTGCGGGTTGTGTGAATCATACGCTAGGTACTGGTCAGTGTGTGTAGGCTTTCTGTAAACACTGGTAGAGAGGTATCCATTCGAATCCTTGATGATCAACGTATCAAGGAAGGGAATTGAGTTGTCATTCTCAGTTTCCATTGTGAAACGGATTGTCGGCTGTTGACTATTGAGGTGTTGTAAGAACGGTCAACTTTGTCACCATTTAAGGTGGTAAAGGTGTCGTCCACATAGCGTTTCCAGATCTTAGGGGTACAGGGCGTCGATGTCAAAGGTTGCTCCTCAAAGCCCTCCATCTTCTTATCTAGCACTACACTGGCACGACCTTTATCTGCTGGGAGAATCATGATGGAGGCATCCTCTTTCAAACCTTATGGCCTTCCCAAGATACACAAAGCCAACACACCACTGAGACCTCTAGTCTCTTGTGTGAACACCTTTGCTTATGATCTGTCTTCCTACTTAGCCGATGTATTATCTCCCCTAACAGGGAACTCAGAGTACACAGTTGACAACTCAGCTCATTTTGTGTCCATTGTGAACGGCGAAAGGGTACTAGAAAACGAGATCATGGTGTCTTTCGACGTAGTGTCTCTGTTCACGAACGTTCTAATCGAAGGAGCAGTACAGACTGCACTGCGAAAACTAGAAGCTGACCCGTGCCTTGCCAACCGCACGACTCTAACACCTACGCAGATTGCAGACCTCTTGAGTTTCGTTCTTAGATCCACATACTTCCAGTATGATGGACTGATTTAGGAACAGCAAGAAGGAGCAGCCATGGGTAGCCCGGTATCCGCAGTGATAGCTAACCTCTACATGGTGGGTTTTGAGGAGCAACCTTTGACATCGACGCCCTGTACACCTAAGATCTGGAAACGCTATGTGGATGACACCTTTACCATCTTAAATCGTGACAAAGTTGACCGTTCTTACAACACCTCAATAGTCAACAGCCGACAATCCGTTTCACAATGGAAACTGAGAATGACAACTCAATTCCCTTCCTTGATACGTTGATCATCAAGGATTCGAATGGATACCTCTCTACCAGTGTTTACAGAAAGCCTACACACACTGACCAGTACCTAGCGTATGATTCACACAACCCGCAATCTGTAAACCGCGGTATTGTCAAGTGCCTGTACGATCGATCTAAACACCTCATAACAAAGCCATCAGTTATCTCTCATGAAAAGAAATACCTCTCATCGGTCCTTGTTTCCAACGGTTATCCGTTTTCGTTTCTAAAAAATCTTACGAAAACCAAGGGACGAACAACCACTAAAGAACCTGAACCCGGAATTAAATCTACTGTGGTTCTGCCATACGTCAAAGGCACATCGGATGCTCTTCGCCGTTGCCTACAACAACAAGGCATACGGACTATTTTCAGATCTGACACAACTCTTAGCTCACACCTAGTGCGACCTAAGGACATTGTCGATCCAGTAAAACAAGACGGAGTAGTCTACAAGATTCCCTGCGAATGTGGTAAGGTTTATATTAGAGAGACGGGAAGATTTATGCATGAACGGATTAAGGAACACGATAGAGACATACGGCTTGCTCGAACCCAATCCTCCGCCGTTTCAGAACATAGCAACGCGACCGGAAATTATCCGCTCTGGGACGAAGTTAAATTTATTGACCGAGACCCACATTGGTACACCCGTAGGGTTAAAGAGGCTATTCACATAAGACTTCACCCTAAAAACATTAACAGGGACAGTGGAATTGAAATTCCTGAAGCGTGGATGCCCACGATCAGACAACACAACAGCCGATCAGTACCAAAGCGGACCGCTGAGGGAACAATTTCTAGTCTGAACGACAAGGATCAAAATCCTCCAATCAACAACAGCCTAAGCGAGGATCGAAACGCGCCAATCACGACCAGCCACGGTGCTTCTTATTCTCACACGCAACCAGTCGACACCATCGCCTGATGAAGACCAGCAGTATAGCGGTCAAAACGTCGCGATCCACATCTTTGTGACTCAATCGTGAGACAAAAGATTAACTCAGCTATCATTTGAAACCACGATGACGAACACCTTTCATAATATTTAGAAAAACCTGTTTACAGTACTACAAACTCGATCCGTGTCATTACCTCACAAGTCCTGGGCTTTCTTGGGACGCCATGTAAAGGATAACTAATATTCACTTAGAATTCATTGAAAAGGGTATAATCGTTAGCTAATCGTTATGGTAAATCAAATAATAAATACGTGAAAGATTACGATAAAAAGAAACCCTCAAAGTATATTATTTATCTCGATGCTAACAATCTATATGGTTGGGCGACCTCGCAGTGCTTACCTACTGGTGGATTCAGATGGTTGAAACAGGAAAAAATCAACAAAATAGATTTAGCCAAATAAACTGAGCATAGTGAAAAAGGAATGATTCTTGAAGTTGATCTTGATCTTAAGGGGAGCAGGGATGGCGCAGTGGTGAGAGCACTCGCCTTCCACCAATGTGGCCCGGGTTCGATTCCCGGACTCGACGTCATATGTGGGTTGAGTTTGTTGTTGGTTCTCTTCTCTACTCCGAGAGGTTTTTCTCCGGGTACTCCGGTTTTCCCCTCTCCACAAAAACCAACATTTCCAAATTCCAATTTCATCTGCTTGTAAAGCGCATTTGAACATATACAAATGGAAAATGCGCTATATAAGTTCTAAATTATTATTAATTATTAATATCCTGAACAATTACATGATTTACTTAACGATTATCCCGTCGGACCTAAAAAATTAAAAGTGACCAAAGATATGCTGTCACGTTACTGTGAGAATATCAGACAAAAGTATAACATATCAACTGGATTGGTACACAAGTTGATTCCCACACTATCTAACAAACATAAATACGTTTTGCATTACAGAAACCTACAGCTTTATCTTAATCTTGGATTGAAAATAAAAAGGGTTCATCGAGTGGTCGTATTCAATTAATCACCGTGGCTAAAACAGTAAACAGATTTCAATACACAAAAGAGAACCAATGCTAAAAACAGTTTCGAAAAGGACTTCTTCAAGCTTATGAACAACAGTGTATTCGGAAAAACAATGGAAAACATTCGCAATCGTGTTGATGTAAGACTTGTCACTGATGAACAAACATTATTAAAATTAGCTTCAAAGCCGTACATAAAATGAAAGAAACGTTAACTCTCAATCGCCGGCATATGTAGGAATGTGCATTTTAAAACAGAAGTATGGCAATAAAGCTAGGCTGCTATTCACAGACACAGATAGTCTGACTTATTAAATCGAAACTGATGATGCGTATCAAGATTTTTGGAATGATAAATAAAAAGTCGGCAACAGTGATTACGCAGAAAATAGTCCATACTTCGACAAATCAAATAAAAAAGTCATCGGAGAATTCAAAGATGAAGCCGCTGGCATTCCAATAACAAAATTCATCGGAAAAAGAAGCAAAATGTACTCTTATATAAAAGACAATAACAAAGAAAGCAGAACTGCGAAAGGCATTAAGAAGAACATAATCGAAAAAATTATTCAATAACAAACAAATACGTCACCAAATTGAAACGATTCGGAGCTTCAACCATGAAGGCGGCAGCTATAATCTAACTAAAATTTCATTCTCTTGCTTCGACGACAAACGTTTCATTCATGAGAATGGTGTGACGAGCTTTGCTTACGGTCATTATAATATAAAGAGTTCAAAGTCTAAATGAGTGTTGTCTTGAGCGTTGATCCATCTTTTTAATTGATACAGGCATCTTCAAACAAAACTTTCACAAATTTGAAGTTATTTACTGAAACATTTCACAATTATGAAGCCAAACTTTGAAGTTAGTGATTGGTCAAAAATTATGCGACTGTCATACGATAATCATATGACCTTCAAAAAATAAGACAAGTCCAGAGAAATAAGCGGGGAATCCCCATTCTCTGTTTTTCAGTATTACTTCTTGTTTTCCAGGAATTGTCACGCTATGGTGATTTCAAACGCCGGCCGAAGTATTGGCTATTGTGTTGGCCATTATTGCTTTTGAATGGGTACCGAGTACTTATATTATCAACTTAGCCCACATAAAAACTTTCCGTAGCAGAACCGAGAATTTTGCAAATATATAGTATCAAAAAGCTGAATTATCCAATATTTCCAAGAAAAATATCATATAGTATTTCCAAGAAATTCAAAAATACATAGTTTCCTTTATTTTCAGACCACCAAAAGGGAGTAGTTAGATAGTTGGTGGTTACAGATCACTTTTGCAAAACTGATCTAGAACCGCCAACTCTCTAACTACTAGTAGAAGCGATGATTACTACATGTGCGCACGGTGTAGAGTGCGTCCCATCAATTCCTAATTTCCGAGATTTTGACCCTCGATCATCACTTCACTCGTTTAAAACTTGTAAGAGCAAGTTAAAATTAGGTTCTTTTTACTAGCTGTGATGAGTACTATTTGTACGCACGGTGTGTAGCGCGTCCCATCAGTTCCTGATTTCCGAGATCTTGACTCTCGGTCCTGGTGTAACTCTTTTAAAACTTGAAAAAGCATCTTCAAAGTAGGTGCTTTTAACTAGCGGTAATGAGAGCTACTGGTGCGCACGGTATGGAGCGCCTCCTATCAACTCCTGATTTCCGAGATGTTAACTCTCGCTCCAGATCTCACCCTTTTAAAACTTGTAACAGCACGTTAAATGTAGGTAGTTTTTACTTCCTGTAATGAAAGCTACTTGTGCGCACGGTATGGACCGCCTCCCATCAATTCCTGACTTCCTCTTAAGAGCATATAGCTGTGATGAGCACTATTTGTGCGTAAGGTGTGGAGCGCGTGGCATCAGTTCCTGGTTTCCGAGATTTTGACTCTCGGTCATCATTTTACTCTTTTGAACCTTTTAAGAGCATGTTGAAAGTAGGTGCTTTTTACTAGCTGTGATGAGTACTAATTGTGCGCACGGTTTGCAGCACGTCCCATCAATTCCTGATTTCCGAGATTTTGACTCTAGTTCCTGATCTCACTCTTTTAAAACTTGCAAGAGCATGTTGAAAGTAGGTGCTTTTTCCTAGCTGATTTCACTCTTTCAAAACTTGTAAGACCATGTTGAAACTAGGTGCTTTTTACCTGCTGTGACAAGTACTAATTGTGCGCACGGTTTGCAGCGCGTCCCATCACTTCCTGATTTCGGAGATTTTGACTCTCGGTCATCATTTTACTCTTTTAAAACTTGTAAGAGTATGTTGAAAGTAAGTGCTTTTTCCTAGCTGTGAGGAGTACTACTTGTGCGCACGGTGTGGAGCGCGTCCCATCAATTCCTGATTTCCAAGATTTTGACTTTCGATCATAATCTCAGTCTTTTCAAACTCTTAAGAGCATATTAAAAGTAGGTGCTTTTTACTTGCTGTGACAAATACTAATTGTGCGCACGGTTTGCAGCACGTCCCATCAATTCCTGATTTCCGAGCTTTTGACTCTCGGGGATATTTTACTCTTTTAAAACTTGTAAGAGCATGTTGAAAGTAGGTGCTTTTTACTAGCTGTGATGAGTACTATTTTTGCGTACGGTGTTGAGCGCTTCCGATCAATTCCTGATTTCCGAGATTTTGACTCTCGGTCATAATCTAACTCTTTTAAAACTTGTAACAGAAGAACGTAGGTTGTTTTTACTTGCTGTGATAAGAGCTACTTGTGCGCACGGTATGGAGCGCGTCCCATCAGTTCTAGATTGAAGAGATTTTGACTCTCGGTCATCATCTTACTCTTTTAAAACTTGTAACAGCATACTGAAAGTAACTACTTTTTACTAGCTGTGATGGTTGCTACTTGTGCTATGGGTGTAGAGCGCGTCCCATAAATTTTTGATTTCCGAGATTTTGACTCTCGGTCATAATCGCACTATTTTGAAACTTGTAACGACATGTTGAAAGTAGATGTTTCTTACTAGCTGTAATGAGTACTACTTGTGCGCACGGTGTGCAGCGCGTCGCATCAATTCTTGATTTTCGAGATTTTGACTCTCGGTCATGATCTCTCTTTTAAAACTTGTAAGACTATGTTTAAAGTGGGTCCTTTTTACCACCTGTGATGAGTATTATTTGGCGCATGGTTTGCAGCACGTCCCATCCATTCCTGATTTCGAGATTTTGACTTTCGGTCATCATCTCACTCTCTTACAGTTTGTAAGAATATGTTGGTTGTTTGTTGATATGTATAGGTACCTTTTACTACCTGTGATGAGTACTATTACTGCAAGCGGTGTGGAACGCGTCCCATCAATTCTTGATTTTCGAGATTTTGACTCTCGGTCATGATCTCACTCTTTTAAAGCTTGTAAGACCATGTTTAAAGTGGGTCCTTTTTACCACCTTTGATAAGTATTATATGGCGCATGGTTTGCAGCACGTCCCATCCATTCCTGATTTCGCGATTTTGACTCTCCGTCATCATCTCACTCTCTTAAAGCTTGTAAGAATCTGTTGAAAATAGGTACCCTTTACTACCTGTGATGAGTACTATTACTGCGAACGGCGTGGAGCGCGTTCCATCCATTCTTGATTTCCGAGGTTTTGACTCTCGCTCATAATTTCACTCTTTTAAGACTTGTAAGAGTATGTTGAGGGTAGCTGCTTTTTACTAGCTGTGATGAGTACTACTTGTGCGCATGGTGTGGAGCGTGTGCCATCATCTTCTGATTTCCGAAATATTGAATCTAAGTCCTGTTCTCACTCTTTAAAACTTTCAAGAGCATGTTGAAATTAGGTACTTTTAACTGAGTGTGATGAGTGCTACTTGTGCGCATGGAGTGGATCGCTTCCCATCAATTCTTTATTTCCGAGATTTTGACCCTCGGTCCTGATCTCACTCTTTTAAGACTTCTAACACGATGTTGAAAGTAGGTTCCTTTAACTTGCTGTGATGAGTACCACTTGTGTGCACGGTGTGCTGCGCGTCCCATCAATTCCCGATTTCCTTTTTTTTTATCGGTCCTGATGTCACTCTTTTAAAATTTCTAAGAACATGTTTAAAGTAGGTGCTTCTATCTGGCTGTGATGAATGCTACTTGTGCGCACGGTATGGAGCGCATCCCATCAAATCTTGATTTTAGAGATTTTGACTCTTTGTCATCATCTCACTCTGTTATAACTTGTAAGAGCATGTTGAAAGTACGTACTTTTTACTACATGTGATGAGTACTTTTTGTGCGCACGGTGTGGAGCGCGTCCCATCAATTCCTCATTTTTTTTAGATTTTGACCCTCGGTTGTACTCTCGCTCTTTTAAAAGAGCATGTTGAAAGCATTACAACTTCACTCCGATTTAAGTTTGTGCCGCACATTTTGCGGTTGTTAAGTGTTCATATATTCAGCCTATTGTTCTTGTTCTCAGCACATTCATACCAGGCAGTTGCCGAAGATGTAGTATCTTTCCGAAGGTCACGGTCTCTTTCATGTAGGCGAGAAAAATGTCTTTTGTTTGGAAAGGAGAAATAAATCCTCAGGGACAAGGGAAACTGGAACGCTCCATCGATGCTGGTACCTCTTATGTAAATCAGTATCAAACTGAGTATTTTCGGGAAGCATGCTTAAAATAAGCATAAAAATAAATAAAGTTTTATTTTGGTACCTTTTTCGTTATGCTAGCTTGCCTTGCACGGTAAACAATGACAATTCACTGCGTATTTGCACCGCACATAACTGATCAACAACAGAACTTTGTATAAGTACTCAGCTGTTCGACAGTTAAAATTGCGATTTAAAGCGCATCAGAATGCCCCACTTGATTTGTTATTGCCTTTGCTTTCTTTTCCTGAAACCTGTTTCACTCTGTTTCACACGTAAACATCGATCACACCATCTTGTGCTTTCGTGACAAAATCCTTTAGAAGGAGAAGTCGCAATCCTATTGGCCACATTGGTTGATATGGCAACGATTCAACGAATGGCAATTTGGCTTTTGTCACGACACGACAAAGCATATGGACGCGTCGTTGAATAAAATTTGCTAAACAGCTGAAAGAACCGGGATGAGCGGCGGTTAAAACCCGACCACTTGAATAAAGCGTCATTCTTTTTTGCATGATGGTGATCGCGTAACAAGATGGAGAAATCATCTGGCATAAGGCCGTGGCGTCAGAACTTCAAACCGATCGTCATACGCGGCATCAAATACTTTAAAATGACCAATTCTTTTCTCCTTGCTTTGGGTATTAAAATCCACGTGAAGAATAAGGAATTCAAAGAACTCTATAATCTGCTTGAAAGACACGGTAAGAGAATTTTAAAGGATTAGATAAGTGAACTCTTCAAGGAAACCAACCGCGTCTTTTGGATGGGTGAAAATTGCGAGAAATAAGATTTTTCTTGAGAACAAAAAGACAAAAAGAAAAACAAAGCCTCCACCTGAAGAGAAGGAAACTTAACAAAGTCTCGAATGAATGACTCAGAAATCGACAACATTTAGAATTGCAGTCAGCTTTATTTATATTATCTTATGTTGCAGATAAAAATTAAATTCAGGTAATTTTTATTTGAATCTCAATTCCCTTTGCCTAATTGTTCATAATTATGGCTAGGAGAAATTAAATTGAGACAACCTAAGTAAAAATGATTTACCTGAATTTTATTTTTACCTGCAACACGTGCAACAGACAAGCAAGGAGTGATATTATGATTTTAACTCTTCCCTACTAGCTGGGTCCTCTTTTCCTTGTATTCAGCGTGGGGGAGAAAAGAGACCTCTGCCATGGGTTGAAACGGTCTGTGTTGAGCGTGCGCCGCAGTGTCTTAGCGAACGAACCATCACGTGATGTTTTTAGCACATGATCGGTCAGCAGCAATACAAGGAGCATGCGTTTTAAAATTCCATCCACGACTGTGGACGGCGCTTACTGAAAGACCGTTTCGACCCATGGCAGAGGTCTCTTTTCTCCCGCACACTGAATACAAGGAGAAGAGGCCTCTGCTAGCAGATAATTTTAACTCTTAAACACTCCCAATATCCAGACGTAACTAATCGATGACATCATTTATATCAATGAGTAATCAATAGGTAATCAATGTGTAATCAGGTGATTAGTCATTGATCACCAATGATTAATGAGGTATCGATGAATAACTGATAGGCCACTAATTTCCAGTCATTGATTGCCTTGATTAGTCAATGAAGACATAGATTATTCAACAATATAGTCTTGTGGCTACATAAAAGCAAACATCATGGCCACCCATAATGTCATTTATGTCGCGACATGATGCCCACGTGATAACCCGTCGAGTCATTCCGATCATGTACGAAGATTACGTCAACGATAACCAATGAGATTTTAGGGTGGTTCAGGCGAGGTTTATAGGTAAGGTTCCTACTTAGGTGTGTCCTTCCTTCCCTTGCCATCAGAGTGATCACATCAAGAGACAAGTTTTTTAGGCAAGTTATCACTTTTAATATTTTTCATTTTCTTCATATCCTTGATTCTCTTTTTCTTTTTTGACAACACGCGTCGGTCTCGAGTCCTTTTCCTAATGGCGCCAACTCGTGTGTTAATTCTCGGGCATTCTTTTATCCACTGCCTGAAGTCGTTTCTTACTGCCAATTACAGCCTTGCTTTCCTGAACAATTTTCACTTGGCTCATCATGTCGACATAAGATGGCAGGAGATTGGAGGCAGTTGTTGAGTCGTTTTCCCCCGAGGTCGTAATTTTACAGCTAGGAACCAACGACTTGACTTCCCTTTCTGCCGTTGAGACTGGTTCAGCGATCGAGGAGCTCACTTGGTTGCTGTTCGAGTCTTACGGTCTTAAATTTATTTGTGTCTGTCAGACTATTTATCGTGAGAACGCTCCTTCATTTAATAGACAGGTCAATGTTTTAACTCATTATTTAAAGGTAGTCTTAGAACCACCCCCCTATGCTGTATATTGGCGTCATCGGGGGTTTTGGAATTGCCAAACGCGTTTCCTCGCCCGCGACGGTGTTCATTTAAATGCTTTAGGTCAGTACAAACTATTCCGCAGTCTGAGAGGGGCAGTATTGAGATGTTTGAGGGCATAACGCGCTCATGATTTATTGATCGCATCTGTTCGAGGAACAGTCTATGCCAGTTCCCACTTTATCATTTTGCAAAGCCGATTGCAGTTGTGTTTTTCATGAGTCCTTGTTTTCTATTTAATGGGTACTTCCCATGTTGTCATTCAAGGCTCATTGCGTCCTTTGGACCTTTATTTATGTGCTCTCACTTTGCCACATGAGTGTACAACCCAATTGATCGCTCCCTTTGCGGGTGTGTCCTATGCACTCGGCTCTGTGATATTGCACTTTGTTATGTGGAACTTGGCAGTGTTTTTGTTTTTCTGTTACTTTAGGACATATATGTTTTTTCTTTGGTTTGTTTTGCCCCGTACTGCCCTCCTTAGACTGTCCTTACAGAGCCCACCCTTGACGTGGCATTTCATCATCTGTTTTATTAGATGTTTTATTAGATGTTTTCTGGCATTTTGGCTCCTATCTTAACATTCGCACCCTTCCTTTGTAATTTTTATTTTGCAAGTTATCTGTCATTAGTCTTAAGGTGCTTCCTGTAGGGTTTTTTGTCTTATCCTTTCCAACTTTCTGTTGTATGTCATGCCTCCTAGAAAGCGTGCTGCGGCCAATTCTACCGCCACTCGTCCCACAAGGGCTAAACGGCCGAGAACATCAGAGATGCGTGAAGTTGACGCCAGTCCAACGACAACTCAAACGACACAGGTCGCGGATTGGTGTCCCTCGATGTTGGTGCCTTGTCATCCACCATCGCCACTGTGGTTGCTCAAGCTGTCCAGTCCGCGCTTTCTCAAGACAACCTGGCGGCCAGGAGCACAGACGTTCATGGGACTATAGAGCATGTGGTCGCCAATGAAGCCAATGCACTAGTGGTTGATGATAGTTCATCTGCAGGTATAGGAGACGTTCCCTCTCGAGCAGGATGTCGCGATCCTAAACCGCAACAGGTTTTCACTAGTATATCAGTGGGTTAACTTCAAGGGTTAGTGCGAAATTGAAGAGCAAAATTTGGGCTAACTAATATGTTGATTTCGGGTCTCTCTTTTTCTCATCTCCTCGTAACGAAGGGAAATACTCCTTGTCCATGATGCCTACTGGGTCATCTACTCAACCCCAACTCACCCTTGAGCCTTGTCATACTACGAAGCGCATTCAAAACATACGGCAATGGGTGTCCGCAGTTAATATATTTGTTTCCGTTTTATGCGGAGCGATTCGAAGATGAAACGCCCCATTTGATGAAATATTGCGAAGTCGTGCGCGATTTGGCTTCCAAAGCCGGAGATTGGCTTTGGCATGATGAGCAGTTCCGCTATATCCGGCAATCTGACCCTGAAAAGGTCCCCTGGGATCAAATTCACTGGGAATTATGGCTGCGGGCATCATCTACTTTTCGTAGTCAACAACCGTCCACCAACAAAACCCAAACGCAAACTCGTCAGCGATTGCGCCACCCCTTCTTCCCTAAAGGTACCTGCTGGGCTTTTCAGGCCGGTAAGCACTGCTCCGGGTGTCAGTTTGAACACGTATGTTACAAATGCGCTGCCAACCACCCAGGTAGCCAGTGTTCGGCTCAAGCAACCCAACCCCGTTTTGGCGCTGTCGGAGCTTAGGGTAAAGGAGTCACAACTCAAATTCCACGCTCTTCACAGCAGACCGGCCACCCCCATAAAGGTGGATCGGCTTGACTTTTTTCTACGACAAGGGTATGACTCGGTTCTACGTCGTTATCTCATTGACGGTTTTCGTTTTGGCTTTCGCATACATTTTGTTGGTGAACGGTTTCGATATGAATCTTGTAATCTTAAGAGTGCATTAACCCAACCGGATATAACTATGACCAAATTACGCAAGGAATGTGATGCAAGCAGAATAGTAGGGCCTTTCACAGCCCCGCCATTTCGAAACTTTCGTACCTCCCCTCTTGGACTAGTCCCTAAGAAAGATTCAAACGAATTTCGTTTAATTAATCACTTGTCATATCCTGACGGCTCTTCTGTAAATGACTTCATTCCTGACTCTTGCACTACAGTCAAATACGCATCTGTTGGGGAAGCGTCGAAATCCCTCAAATGCCTAGGACGCGTATCATTCCTATTCATCATGTTCATTATTTCTTGTTAGGTATAAAGTGGTACAACATGTACTATTTTGATAGAAGATTAGCTATGGGCCTGCGTTCCACCTGCGCCATTTTTGAAGCTTTTTCTACGTCTCTCGAGTGGATTTCCGTCCATCTTCTCGGAGCTTGTTCCGTTTTGCACGTATTACATGATTTCCTTTTCATCGCGCTAACCAAAGGTCGATGCCAGCGCATCTGGGTGTTCTGGGTGTTCCTCTCTCCAGAGAAGACAGTCGGGCCGGATACCATTTTGCAATTCGTAGGCATCACTTTAGATTCCGTGCGGATGGAGGCACGTCTTCCCGAGGAGAAGCTTCAAAAATGTCGCAATTTGTTGAGCGATTTTCTGTCCCGTCGGTCCGTTTGTTTAAAGGAACTCCAGTCTTTAATAGGTCTGTTGAACTTTACGTGCCTTGTTGTTGTGCCGGGTCGTGCTTTTCTCCGTCGCTTAATCGATCTTACCAAAGGCATTACAAAACCTCATCACCATATTCATCTCTCAAAAGGAGCTAAACTGGATCTTGATATGTGGTTTCGGTTCTTAAGAGAATTTAATGTTAGATCGTTTTTCCTCTATGATATTTGGGAAACGTCTCATACTCTTCAACTTTATACCGATTCCGCAGGTTCTGTAGGCTTTGGGGCGGTATTTGGTTCCCATTGGTTTCACGGCTTATGGCCAACAACTTGGCATGGTTATAATATCGCTGTTTTAGAGCTTTTTCCAATTGTAATCGCTGTTCGCGTTTGGGGAGCGAGCATGTCTGATAAATGTGTCATATTTTTCTCTGACAATGCCGCCGTTGTTGATATCATTAATAAGCAGACATCTAAAGATACGGCTATCATGGTTCTCTTTCGAGATTTAGTCTTAAGTTGTCTTAAACATAACATTTTATTTCAAGCCCGCCACGTGCCGAAGAGTTGGTTTCTCATTTGAGCGGTCTGCTAAGTACTGCGTTGACAGATGGCTCCCGGCGGCTATATCAGCGAGCGTGGGTAGTTTTTCGCCAATTTTATGCTCAATTTTATGGCTCTACCCATCCATCATTGCCAATACTTCCAAGTTACATTTCACTTTTCATCTCCTATCTTTCTTTTCGAAAATTAGCCTTCTCAACGATCACTTCGTATCTGGCGGCCATTTCCTATGTCCACAAACTTAGGAGTTTTAATGACCCCACCAAAACATTCTTGATCCAGAAGCTGTTGACAGCCGTAAGCCGTCAGCGATGTGCAGACGTCCGTTTCCCTGTGACCCGGCCTGTGTTGCACAAGCTCATTCAGTCACTTAGCTTTACCAACTCTTCGGCATTCCAGCGTTCACTTTTTTCGGCAATGTTTCTTGTGGCCTTTTATGGTCTTTTCGAATCGGTGAACTGGCTACCAAGAGCGCGCGTCTGGCGTCATCAGTTGTCCAATTTCGTAATTTAACCTTTTTGTCACAGAATGGTCACACACGCCTAGCTAAGATTAGTATTTCAACATATAAGCATAATCCAGCATTTTACTCGCTAGAGAAGATTCTCAACCTTTTTGCCCAGTTACAGCCCTTCTCCAGTACTGTAAGGGCCACATTTCTTTCACGCTATTTCCGTCCACAAGTTTAACAGTGAACCGAACCGATGTTTAAACTTTTGTGGTCTGGACATACGTAGGTACAAGAGCCATAGTTTTCGTATTGGAGGTGCTTGCCATGCGGCTGATAACGGTTACTCTGATGCACAAATACGTGCTCTTGGTCGCTGGAAATCCGATGCGTTCGAGGTGTATTTGAGATCCGAAGTACTTCAGGCTAACTGATTAGTCTGATTAGTCTTTGTCCTGCCGCGTTGCTAAGTTGTACGTCTCATAAATTACCTCCGGTGGCTTTAGCATGGTCCAGACAAGGGCTGCCATGTTGTTGTCACGGTAGTTAGCCCGTATTTCCTAGTTTATCCAGTAGATATTCTACGTAAGGTGCCTGCCGCCCAGGTGGGTCAGACAATTGGGCTGTCACTTGGTCGGCATCTGCACTGTTTTCCTCCTGCTAGTGTTTACTTTTGATACCTTTTGCATTGGATGGACGCTCTGCAAGGTCGTTCAGACAGCGGCTGCGATCATCCATGACGTCCTTATTCGTTTTGTTGTTGAACTGTTTCTCCTCGACGTGTGCTCTGTGTTTTCGTTCGTGGGGCTCAGCCACAGTGGGTGGCTTGTGGCTTTATTTTTTGCCCCACGTTTGTTGACTAAGTTTATCTGTTTACATTTATTGCTGTGTTGAAACTTTAATTTTGATTTAATTAAACCTGCCACATCAGTGGCCAAATTCATCCAACACAATTTGCGTGATTTTTATAAATTTGCACTGTTCTTCTCAAACACAGAGCTCACGTTAACAATAGGCTAATCTAATTGGCGCGTGTCGCGATATAAATGATATTAAATCAAAAATAAAGGACAGAAACAATCAACAAGTAATTGATTGGCCACAAAATTTGTGGTCATTGATTCGTCATTGATTACCCATTGATCATCGCCAATAATCAATGACCAATCAGTTGGTTACTCATTGGATACCCATCAATGACTCATTGGTGTTGTTGATCATCTATTAGTTACATCTGGCAATATATACCTGTTGAGGGAGTGTTCATTATTTATGCCTGGAAGGGGGGGTGGTGACACTTGGAAGGAAGGAAGGGGTTCAAGAGACAAGAAATCAGGGAGGGGTGTTGAAAAAATATAAGCGTAGGTTAGGGCTCAAAACATTGTTTTCCATTTTCAAATCTGGCCTGCGCCCCCTTCCCAAGGCATAAATAATGAACACTCCTGACTGTCATACAGTTATTTTTAACTGTGTACTTTGAGTGCATTTTTTTATTCAACAGTTTGTCATTACTTGCATTCAATACTGACCAGAGCTCTGTCGATAAAAATACATTCACTTTGAAACTTCATTGTCAGCTAGCCTTTGTTTGGTATAGATACTTTGAATCTAAATCAGGGGAAAATATATTTTTTGTCACAGCACTTACCTATTGCCTTCTATTTTATAAATCAAACTTTTTGTACTTGTTACTGGTATGATGTATTTTAAATTTGTTCCATTAAGGTTTAAGTGTTAAAGAGGAATATCTCTTCAAAAACACAAAACTCCGTACTCACATCACCTGCAAAGCAGCAATATTGGTTTTGTTTACTTGGACAAGTTCAAGGAAAGGAGAAGATGTAACAGTTGCAAGAGAACTACGTTGTCATTTGATAGACATTATTGTGGATATTCCTTCTACATGTGACATTCTTGAAACTGCAAATCAAGAAGCAACGATGAGAAGTGGAGGAAGCTCGCGCCATATGATAGCGAATAAATTATAAAATAAAGTTACAACTATATCCAAGGCATATCCCTCTATCTGTTTAATTAATTGTAATTGTAATGTAATTCAAGTAGTTCGTCAAAAAAGATCGTAGTGTCAATCGTGTAAACTGGATTGTAGGTCATTTTCTTTTATATTAATACTTATTGTTAGCATATTAAGTAATTTATATTGTATTTGTCTTGTTTATTCTTTTCTTTATGTAAATGTTTATATTGACAATAAAAACTTTCAATTTAACTATAAAACACTGCGAAAATATTGAAAAACTTAAAAGCATCTCGGTTAAAGTTTTAAAAGGTTTTAAAAAACGACGACGTTTTGACGTTGTCTTAACGTTATTTTCAAGTCGAAAGTGAATAAAATTAAGAACGAATATAAATGTAAAAGAATTCCTAAGAGACTCGAGCGGTCACGTAATGTGATGTGAATGGATAATAGAATGATAAAATATGTCACGAAAAAAGTTTCGCACGAATAGAGTCTGATTATTTAACTCAGGATTCAATTCCTTAATGAAAAGCATCTCAAAAATTAAACAGTCAAATATCGATCGGCATTTTCTCAAAACAGAAAACTGTTTGTCTTCCAAATCAGACTTCCACAAACCATGTTCTTCAAGATGCCTCCCGATTGCTGAATGTTTGTGTTCGCTAATGCGTTGGTGCAAATGCCGGGTTGTGAACCCGACATAATCTGCGTCGCACAGATTACATTGAAATTTGTAGATCACGCATTGATTGTTGACAATAGGGGGCTTCTTTTCTTTAGGAGCGAGAACTTGACCGATCTTCTTTGACTGAAAGACAGGCTTGATTTGAACACCAATGTTCGCGCTCAGAATTTGCAATTGCCTTTTGACTGAGTTGGCGGATTGTTGATCTTTAAATGGTAGTGATGGAATGATAGTAGAACTGTCATCACTCGCATTATCGGGTACATCGATATTGTCGATATTGTGTAGAAATTTGTTGATCGATGAATTGATCAAAGTTATTGGATAATCCAAATTTAGGAAGGTAGAGCGAAGCTTGTCACATTCCTCAGAAAACGCAAAGGAGTAGATGGCAGGCGGTAAGCGCGATGGATCATAGTAGAAAGTAAACAATCTTTGTACCGTTTGTCGACATGGCTGTGATAATGGAGAGGCAGACCAGTGTTCGTAGACTTTCTGTGGACTGATGTTTCGAGTCTGTTGCCTCTTTTAGTGATGTTCATGCCAACAAAGGAAATAGTATTCCGTTCAGCTATTTCCATGGTGAAGTTTAAGTTATCGTGGCTAGAGTTCAATTTGTCGAGGAAAGCAACTGATGATATAAATAGAAGTGAACCTGGTTGACATCTTCTGCACCTATCCTGGAACCAGCAACTCCTTCGCCTGCATCATCTGCACCTGGCCTGGAACCAGGAACTCCTTCGCCTACATCATCTGCACCTATCCTGGAACCAGGAACCCCTTCGCCTGCATCATCTGCACCTGTCCTGGAACCAGCAACTCCTTCGGCTGCATCATCTGCAAATGTCCTGGAACCAGCAACTTCTTTGCCTGCATCATCTGCACCTGCCCTGGAACCAGCAACTCCTTTGCCTGCATCATCTACACCTGCCTGCCTGCAACCTCTGTACCTGTCTTGGAACCAACAACTCCTTTGCCTGCATCCTCTGTACCTGTCTTGGAACCAACAACTACCTCCCCTGCATCTGTTACATGTACACCTCTTATGAAACCATCAAAATCAAAATCAATTTCTACTGAAAGCCTTCTTAACAGGCGGCATACCATCAGAAGACAACAGGAGAAAGGACGCGAATACAAATCATGAACTGTTGTTCACCGTTTGAAATTGCAAAAAGAAAAGCTTGTGCAACTCTCAAAGTCAGTCTATCATGGCAGCAAACATGATTTTCTTTAATCACTATGAGAGTCGGTTTGCCACACAAAGCTTTCTGCAGTGACACAAGATGCTGATGACTGGGATGGATCCCTCTCACCATAGGATATTTTAACTTTGGCAAAAGATGCACATGACCCTGTAAAAAGAATGAGCGTGTATGATACAATCCTCACTGAGTCAGCTCCACAGCATTACCACTTATCTGCATTTGAGGTCTTGAAAATTCAGGACACAACAAGTGCAACTGAAATTATTCCTACACTGAGAAGAAAGTTGCCTGGCTTTTTAGATTCTGAAAGGAAAGTTAATTCCATCAAGGCCAAGTATGTGAGGGAGTTTGAAATTATTTGGAAAGCAAAGAGAACTCAGTCTGGATGGCAGATAGACTCTCAAAGTTTACGCGAAACTTTGCCCTATCTATACTGGTGGCTTCCAGAAAGTGAATGGTGGAAAATCTATGGGGAATTTTGGTGGGAGAGACTCTGTTGCTATAACTTTGAACATTCTAAGTGATGAGGCAATGTTTAATGGTGTGAGTTATCACGGTCCAGACGACTACTGGCCAGTCTCTGTCTTTTATGGAAAGGACACTCGTCTCAATCTTGATCTTAACCTTGGAGATCATGACAAACATGGAGGTTTGAAAAAGTGGGTTCAAACCATGCTGGACAGTACCATATGGTTTATTTGTCTGCTGATGGCAAATTTTATGACAATTTGTTAGATGGGGGCTTGGACCCAAAAAGTGAGGATGCTTTCAACATGTACAATTACGAGACAATGAAACAAACAAGAAGTGAAGTTGGCTGCCACTCAGGACTTCGGTCCGAACTTTGCAGAAAAATTGAGCGAGAACACCCCGAGTCGCTGCTTCCATCACTTCCCACCACTCATTACATTTAGGGTGGCAATCACTGTTTTTGCAGATTAACACTAAAAAATACCTTGGTGATAATTATCTCCACAAAAACACTATAGTTTATAACGTTTCATTGTTGTTGTTTTAGTCACATCCGGACATAAGATGCACCGTCCTCCAACATCAGGGAGCAAAACACACTACAATTGGCACTGTTAATAATACTTGGTTACAATTAAGGAATACTCCCTACTGTGGCTCCATTAATACTTTAAGCAATCATAGCAAAAACAAAAAGAGAAAAAAGGCAAAATTCCTGACCTTCCATGTAAAAAGCAACTTATTCACAAAGTGGCTTGAAAAAAAAAATGGGAAACTATTTTGGGTTTCTGTCAACACAAATATGCATTTTGACTTCTCAATATGAGAACAAAAATTGGTGGCATAGCCCCTTCAAGTCAATGAAAGGTTCTAAATAAACTAGTAAATGCATGTGTCCCCATGTGTTGGTGTGAAGGGGGCATTTGACTCTGAGTATTAAAAATTAAAACGCAAACTCATGGATGGCTTGTGTACAAACAATTGCAGATTATGCCAGGCTGTTTACAGCTGCAGTATAATATGAATTATACGAAAGATATGAGACGAGATTTAACGATGCTTTGCCTTTTTTACTCACTCAAAACAACAGTGAAATTTAAAGTACATAGCATAAAAACGACAAATGGTAACAGAAACATGAAGTAGTAACTCCTCAACTCCTTAAAACCGCTGACCACATGGTCAGCTTCGTCTTTTTTATGAACGAGCTGGAGAAGGAGAAAAAATAGCAAAAGGGGTAAAAACATGGAAATAGATAGAGGGCGGGAACAAACAGGGCGGGAAAGCATTGTTATACTGCAACTGTAAAAAGCCTGGCATAATCAGCAATTATACTTCAAGATCTTCGCCTCAATTTAACAATGCATGTTCAAAGCCCTTAATCATTTACAGAAGTAGTACTGGACAAAACCGCCCTGTCAGCTAGAGGGTCAAATCTGGGGAGGTAGTAATACTTAAAAGTGTTCTCTTGGGACCAGTCCGCCATTGTAAGAATCTTTGGCACTGAGATACCCTTGTTAGCAGCTGCTGAGGTGGAAGCAGCTCTGACAGAATGGGCAGTAAAATAGTTGTATCAATACCTGCATCGCTCAAGGAAACCTTGATCTATCTAGCCAGAGTAGCAGAGGTTACAGGTTGGTGTGGCTTAATGTAAGATAGGAAAAGATTATTAGGCTTAGACGAATCTATAGGCCTAAAATCCTTTGTTCGAGACTCATACTCCCTAAGGCAAGCAACTGGACACAAGTCGTGGTCATCAGGGAAACTAGCGTGAAAACGTAACTTAGGATCCTGGCCTGGGCGGGATGTCTTAGAAAGTCCTGGAAGTTTAAAAGATACCCCCTCAGGGTAGAAATTTCGAAACCTTAAATCCCTTTTGGCCAGGTCCGAAGACCGATCTGGAGCGGTAAGAGCCAAAAGGATTGTGAGCTTGATAGACAAAAGCCGGAGAGACAATGAAGTGTTAGGGCCAATAGATTTGATAAACCTTAGAACAAATGAAACATCCCACGTGGAAGTGTACTTGGGATGAGGTGGTCGTAGTTGGAAAAGCGCCTTAAGGAACTGACAAACTAATGGATGTGAGCCTACATTACTAGAGTCCACCTTAGGCAAAACTGCCGACAGAGCAGAACGATAAACATTCAAGGTTCTCTATTCTCTCCCTTCCTTAAACTGATCTTTCAGGAATTCTAAAATTTACTCTAAAGAAGCTGAAAGGGGATTAATCTTTCGTGGTAGACACCAGCTATTCCACTCGTTCCAGGCAGAGGAGTAAGCACTGGATTTACTCCTCCGCCAAGCTGCCAACAGAATTTCTCTAGTTTCTTGAGAAAAGCTCGCCGACGGGAAGCGTTGCCTGACACCAGCCATCCAGCTAACTGAAGGTTGGGAAGTGGATTCGTCTGACCCGCCCTGCAGAGGAGATCCGGAGTCACTGGAAGGAGCAGCGGAAGGTCCACACAAAGTTCTAACAGCAGGGGGTACCACAGTTGGGTTGGCCAAACGGGGGTTAAAAGGACCAGCTGGAACACTTCCTGAGCAACAACCTCATGGAGGCATTGACTTATCAAGGCAAATGGGGGGAAGGCGTAACCCAGAAGACTCTTCCAGTTGAGGGAAAAGGCGTCCGTAAACGTTGCTAGAGGATCCGATCTCCAGCTGACAAACTGAGGAAGTTCGAAAGTTAACCGCGACGCAAACAGATCTATCTCTAGGGGACCCCACGCAACCTGAAGAGCCTGAAAGATGGCAGGTTTCAACTTCCAGTCGCTGGAGTCTAGCATTGTCCTCGATTCCCAATCCGCTCTGATATTCAGAGTTCGGGGTAAGTGTTTCGCTGAAACTACCAAATGGTGTTGAAGACACCACTCCCAGAGACCGACTCCTAGGTTTGAAAACAGGTGAGAGTGGGTTCCTCCCATTTTGTTGATGTAAGACACAGCAGAAACATTGTCTATGAGCAGATGAACATGAACACAAGCTTTGTCTCTTGTGAAGGATTTCAGGGCAAAGGACCCTGCAATTAGTTCTGGGCAGTTTATATGAAGTCTCTGTTCGGGTAAAGCCCAAGGCCCTCCCGTTCGAACCCCTTCGCAGTAGGCTCCCCAGCCTTAGCGAGAGGCATCTGTTTCTATCACCAGGTCTACTGGGTGAAGGAACAGGGCCTTGCCATTCCAAGCCCCCAAGTGATCTCTCCACCACATTATCTCCTCGGTCGATTCCTGATTGAGAGAAATTAGGGCGTCGTATGAGGGTAGGGAAGCTAGAGACCCATTCTTCAACCTTTGGAGATTTCTGTAATGGAGAGGAGCAGGGAAAACTGCCTTAATTGAGGATGTCAGGAGGCCTAGGAACTTTGACAACTCTCGGATTGCAACCGATTGGGTGTCTAACAGGCTCTGACATTTTTTCCTGATCTTTCGAAATTTTTCGCCTGGAAGGCTGAGTGACAGATCTCCGGAATCCACAAGATGGCCTAGAAACTCCAGTTGCCTTGAGGGGACTAGTTGAGATTTTGGGTAGTTTACAATAAACCCTAGGCTCTCTAGAAGGTTTAGTGCTGTTGCTGCCGAGACCCTAAACTTAGCAAGTGGAGTAGCGACCAGATGTTCACTAAAAAACCCCAGAAAACTCTTGGCTATAAGCCGAGACTTGAAAATCGAATGCCGAAGTTCCGTGGAGAAAAAAAACGCATGGATCGTGTGCCACACTTCAGTGAGAATTATGTTGAAAATCTTAAAAATTCAATGCCATACCTTCACCATAAAGGAATTTTAACGAACCTTGTAACTTTTAGGAAATGTTTGGAACCTTTTTATGCCAAAAAAACTCAAAACACCTCCAAAATACAAAAGATCGAAGTTGTAAACGACCCGCCATCTTGTATGACCTGGCAGGCTAGGTGAGAGAGAGGTTACCAAGCCAGCAACGTGCTTTGAGTCACGCTCGGTTGTGCTTGATCCCAAAAGCAGAAACAGGATGGTTTTGCTCAAGTTTATTGAAGAATTTCTTCCACAAATAACATCACAAAGTAGACCCAATTAATTCACAGGAAATGTGACGACTCCTGTGGAGATAACAAGCTTATAGTAGGGTATGTGAAGCAACAAACAGGTCAAGTGTGATGTCAACAACGACTGATGAAAGCTTCCTTGAAGCAAAACTAGCAAATGGCTCCTTTACGAGCCACCACATATTGGCCCTCATTTTTATTGTTGTCTTTGAACTTTTTCCCCCGAAAACTATCGGCTATAAGCCGAACCCCCTTCTCTGGTGGAAAATTTACTCTTGGTGGTTTAATTTAACGGAAAAATCGCTCGGCTTATAGTCAAATAAATACGGTAGGTCCCTTGAATTGGCCATGATGAGAATATCGTCCAAGTAAATAATTAGACGAATTCCCATTTGTCTGAGCAGTGCTACTACCGGTTTCATTAACTTGGTAAACACCCTTGGTGCAGTTGCTAAGCCAAATGGGAGGCAAGCAAATTCTACTAGAGACCTTTTCCAGAGGAAACGGAGAAACTTTTGGTGTGCCTTCCACACCGGGACTGTGAGATAAGCATCTTTCAGGTCCAGTTTCACTAAGTAGTCGCCTTTTCTTAAAAGATTCTTTAACATGTGAATGCCCTCCATCTTGAAGTGTTGGTACTCTAAAAACTGATTCAGGGACTTTAGATTTATAACGGGACGGTTTCCCCCACCCTTCTTGGGCACTACAAACAAATTGGTGACAAAACCCTGAGGTAAACAATTGCTGGGAACTAGATGGACTGCTTGTTTTTGAACCGCCGACCGGTTAGCTCAGTGGTAGAGCACCGGACTACCGTGCGGGAGGTCGCGGGTTCAAAATCTCGGCTGGACCAACACTCAAGGTCTTTAAATAATTGAGGAGAAAGTGCTGCCTTTGTAATGACATCTACAAACGGTTAGACTTCTATTCTTCTCGGATAAGGACGATAAACCGATAAACTCTTCAAAATTCTCTGATTCTGTGGGACGTAAGAGAACCACTAGGGACGTAACAAAACTCTGGATGTGACCACCCCTAGTGCTGACCTGTTCCATTTAGCAAGTGGCCGGCAAGGCGTGATGTCCCAAAAAGGCTTATGGTGGATGAGGCCACACGCATAACAGTCATAAGTCAATGGGACTTTGCCGAGAAAATGCTTAAATCATGTAGATGTAGATGTAGATGTAGATGTAGAATAATTCCTTTATCTCCGAGTTTATTACCTGTTGCTCGGCTTGTGACAGAAAGGGGGGTGAGGAAGATTCAGCTGAACAGGAGGTGACACTAGTTCTAACTGATAACCTTTTACAACTTGTGGAATCCAAGGATCTTGCGTGACTCTTTCCCATACAGGAAGAAAATATTTTAGGCGCCCCACCACTAGGGGAACGCGATGAAAGTTTGGGAGAAAAAAATCCAGAAACATACCTGGTGGGAGGTTGAGTGGGCGGTGCGAACCTACTGGGTTGGAGGTCGGGGTTGGAGAGTAGTGTAACTCTGACCTCGTCCTCTCCCTCTCTGAGTTTGTGCAAGATTCCAGGTTGACTGCTGGAAAGTGTTGGATGGATTGAAGCCTCTGAAGTGTTGGCGGCCTCCGCGAGCCCGTGTTGGTCCCTTGGAGGCCCCTCTCCGAAACAACGGCTTTCCAGCCCTTGATGTGTCTGCAGTGTCTTCAAGCCCTCCTCAAACCCTGCACTAAAGAGCTGACGACAAGCATCAGGAAATTCCTCTTTGGCCAAAGAGGTGAGCATGGGATTAAGCTTTGTGAGAACTTGTTCACGACGGTGAGTAGAAATCTGTGCTGACGTTTCCCCAGTGAGTCAAATGGCATTTTTGAAACAAGTCATGAAATTTAAGATCGTGGTCTTGTCCAGTGTGACAGAGCCATTCTTGTTTACAGGTTTCTAGCAATGGTGACAAGTTTTCATACATGGTGCTCAGGGAACCAAGCACATCTAAAACGTTGTCTTGAATTTCCTTGTGAGCTTTATCCTGGGATTTCAAACCTTGAATCAGGGGCTTCAGATAATCATCTAGGATAGGCGTGTATGCCTCGTCAATGTTTGGTCTAGGAAACGTTTAACCAAAGCTCTACGCTCAAATCGTGAGAGCGGCTTTCTAGTGGTGCTGATAAAGGCACTTAAATCCTCACTGGCTTCCCAGCGCGAATATGGAGCCAGATCGTCGTCTATTTATTCGACTTCGCCATCTTCTGAGCAAGACGGGGAGAGCAAGTCGTGAGCACCTGCTCGCTTCGACGGATCGTCGTCCTCAATGACAAGCGGTCCCGCGGGCAGAGACCTTTTATTGGTACGCTCTGCTTGACCCAGTGGTACTGCAGATGACGGAACCTTCTGGCCCAATGGTACTTCGATTCTTGAAAAAGCCTTCTGGCCCATCGGCACTTCGGCTGAGGAAGACGAGTGTAAACTCTTCCACAGTTCTGGGCGAATGTGCTCCAAAATAGAGGAGGATAGAGCGGAAATAAAACCTTGGTGGGCCACAATAGCCTGAGCCAAGGCAGAATTCTCAGAAGCCATACCTGGATGGGGGTCAGAGACGTCAGATGTTGAACATGAATGCTCAGTTACAAAATCCTGCGTGTTCTCCGTCATGGCGAATGAACAAAAAAGACGAAGCGAAGCATGTGGTCAGCGGTGTTAAGGAGTTGAGGAGTTATTACTTCATGTTTCTGTTACGATTTGTCGTTTTTATGCTATGTACTTTAAATTTCACTGTTGTTTTGAGTGAATAAAAAAGGCAAAGCATTGTTAAATTGAGGCGAAGATCTTGAAGTATAATCTAACCTGGCAAACATACTTGAAATAAGACTGAGGATTACCAGGCTCTAAAACGTTTACGTCCCACACTGCCCCCATCAAAGAGTCTAACTTTCAATATCTCTACCTTTGTAAGTGACTTGAAATAGATTTGTACTTGAAAGTCCAAAGATTTCAGTGTCAAGCCGAGTAGCACTGCGTGAAATACCAGACCACACACCTTGACGCATATGACTTGCCAAACAACTCTTTCTAAGGTCTAACAAGTACTCCACATTCCCAATATTCCTCTCTTGACATCTTAAAACCCTTTCTCAGCCCTCACAAATTATCGTATCTACAAGATTTCTTACTTTTGAAGTACAAGTTACGTCCGAGTTGCAAATATATTTACTATCCGTTACACTGCAGTCAACAACCTGAATTAAATTGTCAGCCTTATCATTGACCAAATCACAGATAACAAGAAACTTATAAGTAAATTTATGGGCAACCCTTGAAATTCTGGTGCAAACAAAAACTGAATTTCAAGCAAATGACAGTTTATAAAAAGAGCCAATCCTAACTACGGTTCGACTGGGTTTCACGCACGCAGAAACAAAACTCCAAACTGTCAGTTTCAGCTACTGATTGCAGAGGTGCTGGCTGTCGCAGAGGAGGCGCATCCTGTGCATGGTTCCGTCCCTTCCTTTTCTGCTAGCCTTCTCTTCCTGCTGGTCCCCATTTGATGCTAGCTGCCACACATTTACCGTTTTAAGGGTGGCATCGCGTAGGTTCACAGTAACCTGAAAACAAATTAAAACAAAACTAAATGTCTTAGTATATAATGTAATTTTCAATCAGAATTTTTTCCAAATGTCAAGCAAAACTTCTTGTGTCCCCTAATTAGTAAGGGATTTCTCCCTGGCTACAAAGGTTTCTGACAGTTTCTAATACTACTTCTGACCCCCTTTTACAAGAGAGAAGATGAAAACAAAACACTTTGTGAGGAAGGTTTCGCACTTTGTGAACTGGTATTTGTTTTCTTTGATCTCAGAGAAATCACCATTAAGATTAACAAAACCTACATGTAGTAGTACTGCTACTTCTTAGTACTGCCTACTAAGAAAGGTTGGAAAATGTGTGTTCAATCTTAAGTTTGTGTAACCGTCCTCAGTCTCCCACAGAGGCATATAAGGAAACGTATGGAAACTAGTAAGGAGAATATGCATCTTGACAAAAGGACTTAAGGACTTTTCATCCAAGAGACAGTTGAACTTACCAACTTGCGAATGGGATCAGAATGTTGCACTGTGACACCTTCCCCAGATAACAAGACCGTGTCTCCTGTCACAAGCTTTTTTTAAATTTGGACTCTAGGAATAAAAACAAGTATTGTAAGGCATCCATAAAAACAAATGGAGTATGATGCCGTGACATGCGTGACAAACGGAATCACAGGTATGGCATGCACTGCAAAAATCACGAGAGCTACATCGGAGAATAGTCTCCACGGACTATTCAATTTTACTAGAAAGTGAACCCTCTAACGGTCAACTTTAAGCAACGAATAATATTGATACTGTCCGCGATTGTGCGATTCTTCGATTGTGCTATGCCATTATCGGAGCTATCCTTCGATTTTACACTCGACATGCGATCTTGAAATTATTTTAAAAATAACTGAATCTCGATTAACTATGCTTGCTTACCTTATTATTGGCAAAGTAACGTGGAACCAACACTTCTTCTGATGTCCTTTTTCTGATTTCAACGGGGTCCACGATTTCACGATCCCACTCTGGCTTCCATGGAGGAAACATGACAACAACCGAATCCTGGCGTTTGTCAACGATCTTGGCATAGTGCCACACTCCAAATTCATCGACGGAATCGACATTTTCACCAACGGCGAAATCCATTTTCACAATCGAAATACAGAGAAGTCCACTACCCCAGGTTGCAATTGTAAATGTGGAAAACGAAAATTCATCGCGATCATTTTATGCGTTACACTGTTTTGATCATTTGCATAATAAAGGAAACTGCTTTGTTTAGCAACTTCTTTTGTTTGGAAGTAAAATCACGAGCTATAGGCTCCAGTCATGGAAGGCTGTGTTCAAAATCACATCTGCTGTATTTTTCGAAGAAATTTCAATTCCTCAAGTGGGATTTTTCGTTCTACTTCACCATCATACAGACGTAACAAGAATGACGGATTGGTCAACTGGCCGGGTTTGAGACTTTGAACCGCCACTCTTCTTCCGTTCACTTCCAGCGGCTTTGAAACCTGAATTTGAAATCTTTTCACTCCTCCTTAAACGCCTTTTTTAAGGAATGCGAATCAAATTCTTAACTTTTTTGGGGAAAATTTTTTCATTCAACGACGCACGCATCGATCGGTGAGGCGCTACTTGAGCTTATCAAAATTTAAAATTACTTTGATGCTCTCCGCGCCGCTCGAAACACTCCATTTAAGATCTCTTTTTAAGACTCTAAAAACACTCCTCTTTCATAGATATAAATCAGAGTTGAAGGCATTGAGCGAGGAATTTAAAACCATAAAAATAGTCGTAGTGATTTTTCGGAATAAAGAACAAAAGGATACGCTTTACAACTTCGCAGCTCAAGGCCGCTGAATTGGGCTATTGTTCCAGTCTTTTGAAATCTCTTCAGGGTCTTCCTGCATAAGTTCTCACCTTTTCAATCGGATAAAACCGAATTCATTTGCCACATTTTCGGCGGCTGCCGGAGTAAATGCCCAAAGGAATAATGAGAGCCTTCAGGATAATAAATCCAGCGAAGTCACCCATTTTTTAATGACACACTTAAAGCGGCGTGAAGTTGAAATGATAGGTGCTTTTTACTAGCTGTGATGAGTAGTATTTGTGTGCACGATGTGGAGCGCTTCCCATCAATTCCTGATTTCCGAGATTTTGACTCTCGGTCATGATCTCACTCCTTTAAAACTTGTAACAATATGTTGAATGTAGGTGGTTTTTACTTGCTGTGAGTACTACTTGTGCGCACGGTATGGAGCACGTCCCATCAGTTCTTCATTTCCCAGATTTTTACTCTCTTGGTCATCATCTCACTCTTTTAAAACTTTCAAGACCATATTGAAAGTAGGTTCTTTTACTAAAAAACACTGGAAAATACTAAATAGCAAGGACCACCGTTGCAAAATAGAAGAGCCGGATCCTGTAATAGATCTAACCAGCTATAAAATTGTAAACTAGAAAACGGTAAGAAACAAGCAAGGCTGGTTACACGGCTAGGAATATATATTTAAACCAATATTTCGGGAGGCACAGCCTTCCTTCATCAGGGTGTTACATATTATGACCCTAAGATGAAACGACGTTACAGTTTTAAAAAAAGTTGTACATGTAACATGATATTATAATAAAGGTAAACAATACAACGTAAAATAAAAAAACGTTACAGTTTGAAAATTTGAGAAAAACGTAACAAGAAAACAAAAAGATAGGTATTATATTTCTTCTTTTCTGTTGATACCTAACGGTTCAAGAGTTTGACCTCTATCAATTAGATATGCTTCTCTGGCTCTTCGTACACCGTCACGATTAGATTTGGACAGTTCTAGTGGAATTAGTTGCATGTCAGAAGCGCTGTGACCGTTAGAGAGAAAATGTTCTGATACTGCAGTGGGTTTAGAGCTGTTGGTTTGTTTGTCGACTGTTCTACGATGTTCGTTGAAACGGTCCTTAAGTCGTCGTTTAGTTTCGCCTATGTATTGTTTGTGACAGTGATTGCATTGTACCATGTATATGACATTTTTGGAATTACAGTCAATGTGATGTTTGATAAATCTAGTTTCGCCGGTGGAATGAAAAGTATAGGTTGTAAGTCCATCAGTTATGTAGTTGCATGTTAAACAGTTGTGGCCACAGCGAAAGGCACCAAGGGGTTGATTATTTTTAGCAGGTTTACGTAGTTTAGCACTGACCAATAGATCGTTAAGATTGTTAGAACGTCGGAAAGCAACAAGAGGGGCAGCCTTGAAAACGTCAACGCAGCGGGGAGATGAAGATAAAATGTTGAAGTGTTTGTGAATAATAGATGATACGGAGCGAATAGCTGGATTGTATGTTATGACAAGGGGTACACGTGTAGGCTGGTTAGTATCGGAATTGCGTTGTTTGGGGGCAAGTGCTTCGGTACGTGAAATGTTGTAAACGCGTTGTATTTCGTTGTTGAGGTAAGAGAGATTGTACCCACGTTTGTTGAGATAAGACTTAAGTTCGTTAAGACGGAGTGCGAAAGTTTCGTCAGAAGAGCAGATGCGTCGAAGTCTGAGAGCTAAACTGAATGGAATAGCTCTTTTGCTGTGTCTGGGATGGCAAGAGGATTGTAACAAGTATAGATGTTTGTCAGTAGCCTTAGTGTAAAGATCAGTAGTGATTTTACCGTTGTTCAGTGACACGTTGACGTCCAGAAAGGGTATGGATGAGAAAGAATAATTGGAAGTAAATTTAATTGTAGGGTGAATGTTGTTGAGATATGTGGTGAAGGTGTTGAGATCGTCTACTGAGTGTGTCCATATCATAAAAATGTCATCTATAAAGCGCCACCAGGTATGCGGTTGGTGTGGGGCATGTGATAGAGCGTTTGTCTCGAGTTTGGCGAGAAAAAGATTGGCATAAGATGGTGCCATTCTAGTTCCCATGGCAGTGCCGTGTACTTGCAAGTAGTGCTTGTCGTCGAATGAAAAGTTGTTCATAGTGAGTATCATGCGTATGAGGTCACAGAGAGTTTCAGTGCCGATAGTGGAGGTAGTGCGTTTGCGTGTATCGAGGAAGTAACGACATGCATTGATGCCTTCGTTATGGGGTATGTTGGTGTAGAGTGAAGAAACGTCAAGTGTAACGAGAATGGCATTGTTGGGCAGTTGTCCGAGATTTTCGAGTTTGTTGAGGAAGTGAGTGGTGTCTTTTATGAATGATTGGGTAGTCTGTACGAGAGGTTTGAGATGATAGTCTTCGAACTGTGAGATGCGTTCTGTTGGATGTGCATTACTAGAAACAATAGGGCGTCCAGGGTTAACGAACTTAAGTCTTATCTCAACAAACGTGGGTACAATCTCTCTTACCTCAACAACGAAATACAACGCGTTTACAACATTTCACGTACCGAAGCACTTGCCCCCAAACAACGCAATTCCGATACTAACCAGCCTACACGTGTACCCCTTGTCATAACATACAATCCAGCTATTCGCTCCGTATCATCTATTATTCACAAACACTTCAACATTTTATCTTCATCTCCCCGCTGCGTTGACGTTTTCAAGGCTGCCCCTCTTGTTGCTTTCCGACGTTCTAACAATCTTAACGATCTATTGGTCAGTGCTAAACTACGTAAACCTGCTAAAAATAATCAACCCCTTGGTGCCTTTCGCTGTGGCCACAACTGTTTAACATGCAACTACATAACTGATGGACTTACAACCTATACTTTTCATTCCACCGGCGAAACTAGATTTATCAAACATCACATTGACTGTAATTCCAAAAATGTCATATACATGGTACAATGCAATCACTGTCACAAACAATACATAGGCGAAACTAAACGACGACTTAAGGACCGTTTCAACGAACATCGTAGAACAGTCGACAAACAAACCAACAGCTCTAAACCCACTGCAGTATCAGAACATTTTCTCTCTAACGGTCACAGCGCTTCTGACATGCAACTAATTCCACTAGAACTGTCCAAATCTAATCGTGACGGTGTACGAAGAGCCAGAGAAGCATATCTAATTGATAGAGGTCAAACTCTTGAACCGTTAGGTATCAACAGAAAAGAAGAAATATAATACCTATCTTTTTGTTTTCTTGTTACGTTTTTCTCAAATTTTCAAACTGTAACGTTTTTTTATTTTACGTTGTATTGTTTACCTTTATTATAATATCATGTTACATGTACAACTTTTTTTAAAACTGTAACGTCGTTTCATCTTAGGGTCATAATATGTAACACCCTGATGAAGGAAGGCTGTGCCTCCCGAAATATTGGTTTAAATATATATTCCTAGCCGTGTAACCAGCCTTGCTTGTTTCTTACCGTTTTCTAGTTCTTTTACTAGCTGTCACGAGTGCTATTTCTCCTCACGGTTTGGAGCGCGTCCCATCAATTCTTGATTTCCGAGATTTTGACTCTTGATCATCATTTCACTCCTTTATATCTTGTAAGACCATGGAATGTAAAAAAAATGGAAATGTCATTTGTTTACCCACGATCCACCTTAGGAGCTGAGACCTCGTTCAACATGTGGCCGTGCATTCCAGATCGAACTGGAATTTAGAAATGTTGGTTTTTGAGGAGAGGGGAAAACCGGAGTACCAGGAGAAAAACCTCTCGGAGCAGAGAAGAGAACCAACAGCAAACTCAACTCAACACCAAGTTGAAAGTAGGTGCTTTTTACTAGTGGTAATGAGTACCACTTGTGCGCGTGGTATAGACTGCAGCCCATCAATTCCTTATTTCAGAGATTTTAACTCTCGGTAATAATCTCAGTCTTTTCAAACTCTTAATAGCATATTGAAAGTAGGTACTTTCTACTTGCCGTAAAAAGTATTACTTGTGCGCACGATTTCCAGAACGTCCCATCAATTTCTGATTTCCGAGATTTTCACGTTCGGTCCTGATGTCCCTCCTTTAAAATTTGTAAGAGCATGTTAAAAGTAGATGTTGACCTTTTGACATTTTGACTCTTGGTCATCATCTCACTCTGTTATAAGTCCGATAAATGTCTATTAAATCTTATAAGTCCGTACTTTTTACTACATTTGATAAGTACTATTTGTGCGCACGGTGTGGAGCGCGTCCCATCAATTCCTGATTTCGGAGATTTTGACTCTCGGCCATAATCTCACTCTTTGAAAATTTGTAAGAGCATGTTGAAAGTAGGTGCTTTTTACTAGCTGTGATGAGTACTACTTGTGTGCACGGTGTGGAGCGCCTCCCATCAATACCTGATTTCCGAGATTTTGACTCTCGGCCATAATCTCACTCTTTGAAAACTTGTAAGAGCATGTTTAACGTTGGTGGTTTTCACTTGCTCTTATGAGTACTACTTGTGCGCACGGTGTGGAGCGCGTCCCATGAAATCCTGATTTCCGAGATTCATAAAATCGGTCATAATCTCACTATTTGAAAACTTGTAAAAGCATGTTGAAAGTAAGTGGTTTTTACTAGTTGTGATGAGTACTACTTGTGCGCACGGTGTGGAGCGCCTCCCATCAATTCCTGGTTTCCGAGATTTTGACTCTCAGCCATAATCTCACTCTTTCAAGACTTGTAAGAGCATGTTTAACGTAGTTGGTCTTTACTATCTGTGATGAGTACAACTTGTGCGCACGGCGTGGAGCGCGTCCCATCAATTCCTGATTTCCGAGATTTTGACTCTCGGTCATAATCTCACTCTTTGAAAACTTGTAAGAGTAGGTGGTTTTTACTAGCTGTGATGAGTACTACTTGTGCGCACGGTGTGGAGCGCGTCCCATCAGTTCTTGATTTCTGAGATTTTGACTCTAAGTTGTAAGAGTATGTTGAAAGTACGTGCTTTTTAGTAGTAGTGCTGAGTATTTCTTGTGCGCACGTTGTAGAGCGCGTCTCATCAATTCCTGATTTTGGAGATTTTGACTCTCGGTCATCATCTCACTCTTTTAAAACTTATAAGAGGCTGTTAAAAGTGTGTGCTTTTTACTAACTTTGACGAGTGCTACTTGTGCTCACGGGGTGGAGCGCGTCCCATGGATTCTTGATCTCCGAGATTTTTACTCTCTTTCGTACTCTCACTCTTTTATAACTTGTAAGAGCTTTAAGTATGTGGGTTTTTGTAGCAGTAGTTAGAGAGTTGGCGGTTCCAGATCAGTTTTGCAAACTGATCTATGACCACCAACTATGTTACTACTCCGTTTTTGTTGTCTGAAAATAAAGGAAACTATATATTTTTCAATTTCTTGGAAATACTATATGATATTTTTCTTGGAAATATTGGATAATTCAGCTTTTTGATACTATATATTTGCAAAATTTTCGGCTGTGATAATTTTCATAACATAAAATTTTTATGTCCGCTAATTTGATAACACAAGCACTTTTTACCCGTTCAAAAGCAATAATGGCCAACACAACAGCCAATACGTCGGCCGGCGTTTGAATATTTACATTCAAAATTACCATAGCGTGACAATTCCCGGAAAACAGGAAGTAATACTGAGAAACAGAGAACGGGGATTCCCTGCTTATTTGTCTGGACTTGTCCTATTGTTTGAAGGTCATATGATTATCTTTTTTTAACGAAGTTCATTATTTGACAGTCAAACACACATTACAAAGCGATGGTAATAAATTACAGACAATACAAGTGACGCAAGAAAACGAGGCATATATACTACACATGTAACAAAGCTTACAATGAATCCCATTTAACAAATTCTAACTATTAAACTACGAAAAAAACTATACAAACAATAACATTGAAATTGGGTGTTAATTTAAGAATCTGGCCCATTTCTCGTAAAAAGTGCTGCATTTGTTTGAACTGAATGTTATGTATTTTTCTGTTTCAATCTTTTTATGTAATAACGATTTAAAATCGGCAAAACGAAAATTGACTCTATTTATTGCTTTACAATAGATTAGGTATTTACCAATAAGAATAAGATGGTTTAGGGCTGAACAAGAGGACCAATTATCCAAGATGCCGTACATGATTTCTTTCTTGCCTAGAGTTAGAGTTTCTTTGGAAATGCACTGGTACCAACCAGTAAAGTCGGACCAGAAGAAAGCTGCAATAGGGCAGGATACAAATAAATGGGTGACTGTTTGCTCGACATTTGTGCAATAAGGACAGAAAGGATTCTCGACTTTTTTCATTTTGTAAAGAACAGCATTTGTGTAGTATGTTGTGAATAATTTTATACTGAAACATTGAAAGTTTTATTTCTTTTGTGGCAACAAACGGTAGAGAATAAATTTTCTGACATTCTTCTTTACTGAATCCCATTTCCGTCAGCTTTTTCTCTGCCGTTGGCGGATTAGAATCTTGATTATCGACCAGTAATCTGCGTATTGTTTTGCAAGTCTTCTTTTCAAGGGCAAGTAAATTAGTCGTATTAGTTTGATTTTCTTCTTTTAAACAATTCTTCCACTTTCCCAGTATTGTAGAAGTGAGGCCAAAGTACTGCAGAAAGTTGCATTTGATCTTAAATTTCTGTAAGAGCTCATGAAAAGATAGAAGCCGGGTTTTGTTTTCACCCACAAGGCTCTAGAGTTTAGTGACACCAGCTTGGTGCCAACTTTCATAGTACACGGAGACGTTATTGATCTTTATAAAACTATTGTTCCAAATAATCTGATCAAGTACGTCTTTCTTTGTTTTCGGAATCACATTATTAATTTCTTGCCAATGTAGAATTATTTCTTTATAGAAAGAGGGCAGTTTTGCATTAAGAGTCAAATAGTCAACGTTATAATTGCAATAAAACAGCAATGTTCCACCAACATTAGAGAGCAGACGTAAAGGAATGATCTTCCACGGTTGATTACCTTCTGAGCAGAAACGTCGTACCCAACATATTTTTAGTGTTTTATCAAACAAAGTAAAGTCTATCATATTTAGGCCTCCATTTTTCTTGTCTTTTATCAAGGTGGTTTTTTTAATCTTCGGGATTTTGTAATTACCCGGGCTGCGCGCGTCTCGCGCGGCGCCCGGGTCTAGAACTACCGACGGTTCTCGAATTCTTTTTCGTCGTCGAGTATCATCCACAAATGGCACTTCCGGCGTTTCTGCGCAAGCGCTAACTATTTTTAACAACAGTGATGCGTGTTGTCACGTATGGGAAAATGTCGATTCATCTTGTGGCTTTTGAAGTCTGAACAAACAATATGTTAAGAGAAGTGTCTATGCGAATGTTTGGAAGTTCAACGGCGAGAAGAAAGTTTTTAACATGAGTAAACTTAACGGCAGATGGACTGCTTCAGGAGATTGCGAGTAGTCTCTAATTTTGGCGACGGATTTTGGGGGCACGTGCGCGCGCGAAGTTGCGAGGAGACGCGACGCGAGGGGAGGGCCAAAAATTAGAGACTACAGACAAAGGGAGTTTGACCTTTCACGGCCGAGTGATTCGGAAGTGTAAATCTCATATCAACAGCAAGAATGATGCCTGTTGTCACGTATCGGAAAACGTCGATTCACCTTGTGTCTTTGAAGTCTGAACAACTAATATGTTAAGAGAAGTGTCTATACGAATGTTTGCAAGTTCAACAGCGAGAAGAAAGCTTTTAACATGACCAAAATTTAACTCCAGATGGATTGCCGCCGTGTTCCCCGTATCGGGTGTCTGGAGAACTCAGACCTAGAAAACTCAGACCTCAGACCTAGAAAACTCAGACCGCCCCCCCCCAAAAAAAAAAATCTTGAAAACTCAGACCCCCTCAAAACTATACAAATTTTCAAAGTCAAATAAACGTGGACAGAATAAATTATCGCCGTTCAGTGCGCTGAAATGTTACACCGTCTATTTATCGCAGATAACAAACACTTCACGTTATTATAATCGGCTCCGGAGCACGAGACCTAGAATACTCAGACCCCCCCCCCCCCTCC
Organism: Pachyseris speciosa; assembly: GCA_016490735.1. Lineage (NCBI taxonomy): Eukaryota > Metazoa > Cnidaria > Anthozoa > Scleractinia > Pachyseridae > Pachyseris > Pachyseris speciosa. The sequence goes on from JAEMWC010000040.1 coordinate 166,539, forward strand.
CCCAAACTGGAAAACTCAGACCCCCTCATAACTATACAAATTTTCAAAGTGAAATAAACGTGGGTAAAATGAATTATCGCCGTTTATGAGGGGTTTGAGTTTTTACAGATTGGGGGGGGGGGGTCTGAGTTTTCTAGGTCTTGTGCTTCGGAGCCGATTATAATAACATGAGACGACAAAGGAGAAGTGTTTGTAAGCAGTTTCACTCTGCTAATTAATTTTCTACTCACATTTCACCGAGACGTACGCCATTAACGTTTATGCGAAAAAATCCTACATCATTCGATAAGCGTTTCCTTTCTCAAACAATTATCCATCGAAGCGAAAACAAGTGTGCTTAGTTTTTTTTTTTGGGAATCAATACACTATTTTTATCACCCTGCAAAACGATAAACCTCTGTGGCCTAAAGTTCACTGTTCTTGCCTGTGACACAGCTAACCCGGGTTTGATGTCTTTTAGTGGTATATATCACGGGCTTTATTTTTCTGTTTCTCTTTTTCTTGTTCTTTTAGAACTATTTTTTACAAGTGTTATAATTACTGTTCTCAATGGTTGAGCTGTATTTTAGAGGAATATATGTTGATAGGGGTCTAAAGAAATAGACTCCAACACAAGCTAAACACGGCAATGCGTCCGATGTAAGAAAGACAGACTTCCCTCTATTCTTTTGTTTAGCACTAAGTTAGGGATACAATACTGTTTTTTGCAAGCCCGGGTTTAGGCTAATTGTAGCCTCTTGTTCCATATAAAGTCAAAGATTAGTTTATTAACTTCAGCTGCGAAAGAAGCTGGTGTACTCAACACACTACAGACAAAAGTAAGCTTCGAAATTGCCATAGATTTCACTATATGAATTCGGCCGTGGACTGATATGTCTCTTGCTGACCAAATTTTCAGGAGTTTTTGGTCATAAGAGAAGTAGACCCCTAGTGCATAGATTGGTTCTTCATTCATTCTTAAACTTTGAAACGTGTCTTTTCGATGACGTAGAGACCGTAACCACAACAATTCTGATTTCGACTGGTTTATTATAAATCCAGAGCAGCTTTCGAACTGGGAAAGTAAACTGAATAAGTTAATTAGAGATTCGGTATCTTCAAGAAAGGCTGTGGTGTCATCTGCGTACTGAGAGAGCTTCAACGTATTGCTTTCATCAATTTTAATACCTTTTATTTCTTTTGAACTTCTTATGGCATTACCCAGAATTTCAATTCCAATGACAAACAAGATGCCTGACAGAGGACAACCTTGCCTGACTCCTCTACTCAAATTGAAGTGTCTAGTGGCGTGTCCGTTATTTAAAACGCAACTAGAAATATTGCTGTAAATTACTCTAATCCATTGGCGTAACTGTGGGCCAAAGTTAAATACTTCTAGGCACTTCTGAAGATAATTCCATTCAAGAGAGTCGAATGCTTTTTCAAAATCGAGAAAAACAGCTAAACCAGGGATGTTATGAGTTTTTGTAAATGACATGATGTCGGAAATCGTTCTAATACTTTCTCCAGTGTACCTACCTTTGACATAACCTGTTTGGCTTTCATTTATAATTTTAGGGAGAACTTTTCTTATTTCTTATTTATTTATTTTGCCAAACCATAAACAGCATTATTATAAGGAAAACAAAAAAGATAGAATGGATAGAAGTTACAATGGCGAGGAGACCTAAAGGAAACTATGAAGCTTATGTTAATTAGGCCTCCTCAGTTATTATTTTACAAGATGAAATTTTGAAAAAAGAACATCACGACGGATAGAATTACAATAGGTTACAAGCTGCAAATAAAGTTAATACTTAATCACATTATATCTAAAACTACTAATAGTTATTACAAATAAACGCCTTAAGTACTTTCTTAAAGGAGACAGGAGAGGACGAGTTGACGATCTCAGAATTTAAGGAGTTATAAAATTTAGGTCCTTGGTAAAAAACGGAAAATTGTTTGATATTATATACTAAAGGAACCATGCAAACACAGTTTGCCACTCAGCTTTCGACACACATCTCCGTTGAAAGAAAAACTTTTTTGCCCCGAGTCGGAATCGAACCGACGTTCCCCAGTTACTAGTCGGGCGTGATAACCACTACACTACCGGAGCAACCACGCTGGCAACGCGGCCACTTTAGAAAGTGAGTAGTATCGCACGTCAGCCATTCCTCGGAACATTTTTCTTTCGAGACTTTTGTGTGTTTCCTGGCTTCTAAATTCCCTGGACGGGAATTAGAAATATATATATATATGTAAATACCTTCGAAGCCATGAAAGCCGTAGAACAATATACTAAAGGAACCATGCAAACACAGTTTGCCACTCAGCTTTCGAAACACATCTCCGTTGAAAGAAAAACTTTTTTGCCCGAGTCGGAATCGAACCGACGTTCCCCAGTTACAAGTCGGGCGTGATAACCACTACACTACCGGAGAAACCACGCTGGCAACGCGGCCACTTTAGAAAGTGAGTAGTATCGCACGTCAGCCATTCCTCGGAACATTTTTCTTTCGAGACTTTTGTGTGTTTCCTGGCTTCTAAATTCCCTGGACGGGAATTAGAAATATATATATATATATATATATATATATATATATATATATATATATATATATATATATATATATATATATGTAAATACCTTCGAAGCCATGAAAGCCGTAGAACAATATACTAAAGGAACCATGCAAACACAGTTTGCCACTCAGCTTTCGACACACATCTCCGTAGAAAGAAAAACGTTTTTGCCCCGAGTCGGAATCGAACCGACGTTCCCCAGTTACTAGTCGGGCGTGATAACCACTACACTACCGGAGCAACCACGCTGGCAACGCGGCCACTTTAGAAAGTGAGTAGTATCGCACGTCAGCCATTCCTCGGAACATATATATATATATATATATATATATATATATATATATATATATATATATATATATATATATATATACACTATCACAAATGAAGATAACCCACATGTTATGTTCCACACCTATATTTCGACCACATAAAGTGGTCTTCATCAGGGTAAAATTACAGTTACAACCGCACGCGTCATACTACTTTTAAAAGTGTAAACTTAAACAGCCTCGTGCGCGCGCATCAACAAACGATCTCCTCCCCGCGCGCATAATGCCATTATAAACCATCAACAAATTACGTGCGTCTGGAACGCCTGTTCTGACCGAAGAAAAAGTCATTGTCATTAAGACCATAAGGACTCAAAGAATTAAGCTTATATGCCCATTGGCCCTCCTTATCCCTCAGCTCCTCTTCCCCATTGACCCTGTCTATCAACTGAATGTTCATATCATCCAAACCGCTATGTCCATCACTCCAAAAGTGTTTATACAGTAGGTCGTCATTCTCCCGCTGTGCCTCATTCAATCTTGCATGGCGTCTTATTCTGGATTTATGGTTGTTAAACCTTATTCTAAACTTTGTAACAGTGGACCCCACATACTGTACTGAACACCTCTTACATGTGATCAAGTAAACCACATTAATGTGGTTTACTTGATCACATGTAAGAGGTGTTCAGTACAGTATGTGGGGTCCACTGTTACAAAGTTTAGAATAAGGTTTAACAACCATAAATCCAGAATAAGACGCCATGCAAGATTGAATGAGGCACAGCGGGAGAATGACGACCTACTGTATAAACACTTTTGGAGTGATGGACATAGCGGTTTGGATGATATGAACATTCAGTTGATAGACAGGGTCAATGGGGAAGAGGAGCTGAGGGATAAGGAGGGCCAATGGGCATATAAGCTTAATTCTTTGAGTCCTTATGGTCTTAATGACAATGACTTTTTCTTCGGTCAGAACAGGCGTTCCAGACGCACGTAATTTGTTGATGGTTTATAATGGCATTATGCGCGCGGGGAGGAGATCGTTTGTTGATGCGCGCGCACGAGGCTGTTTAAGTTTACACTTTTAAAAGTAGTATGACGCGTGCGGTTGTAACTGTAATTTTACCCTGATGAAGACCACTTTATGTGGTCGAAATATAGGTGTGGAACATAACATGTGGGTTATCTTCATTTGTGATAGTGTATGTTTCTTCATGAAGATTAACTGTTTGTGACTGATGCTTGTGAAGAGTTATATATATATATATATATATATATATATATATATATAAATATATATATATATATATATATATATATATATATATATATATATATATATATATATATATATATATTATTTTACCGGTCGGATGCCTTAACCACTAGGCCACTGAACCAACCACACTGGGAACACATATTTTTACTGTACAACACATACACAGTGTGGCCTTATTTTTTTTTTTTTTTTTTTTTTTATGGTAAGGTCCGAGGAGACAATTTCACACATTTTCTGCAACCAGGATCACGTCACTACTCCCCGGTCGATCGGCGATGCACGGCCAAATCCCCCTGGACATTAATTAAGTACAGTAAGGTAGGGAGGGGATGTATTAGCAACTGATTGCCTTAATTACTTAGGATCACCAGCCTATTCCCCTTTGGATGGCGATTCATTAGAGATTTCTGAGAAATACAAACAGACAAGGTTAATTTGGGAACAGTGACGTGATCCTGGTTGCAGAAAATGTGTGAAATTGTCTCCTCGGACCTTACCATAAAAAAAAAATAAATAAGGCCACACTGTGTATGTGTTGTACAGTAAAAATATGTGTTCCCAGTGTGGTTGGTTCAGTGGCCTAGTGGTTAAGGCATCCGACCGGTAATCTGGAGACCCAGGTTCGATTCCTGGCTGAGCCACATTTTCACTTAATTACTTAGTTGTTGATTTCTGTTCCCAAATTAACCTTGTCTGTTTGTATTTCTCAGAAATCTCTAATGAATCGCCATCCAAAGGGGAATAGGCTGGTGATCCTAAGTAATTAAGGCAATCAGTTGCTAATACATCCCCTCCCTACCTTACTGTATATATATATATAGACAACTAAGTAATTAAGTGAAAATGTGGCTCAGCCAGGAAACGAACCTGGGTCTCCAGATTACCGGTCGGATGCCTTAACCACTAGGCCACTGAACCAACCACACTGGGTTGACACATATTTTTACTGTACAACACATACACAATGTGGCCTTATTTTTATGGTAAGGTCCTAGGAGACAATTTCACACATTTTCTGCAACCAGGATCACGTCACTACTCCCCGATCGATCAGCGATGCAAGGCCAAATCCCCCTGGAAATTAATTAAGTACAATAAGGTAGGGAGGGGATATATTAGCAACTGATTGCCTTAATTACTTAGGATCACCAGCCTATTCCCGTTTGGATGGCGATTCATTAGCGATTTTGAGAAATACAAACAGACAAGGTTAATTTGGGAACAGAAATCATCAACTAAGTAATTAAGTGAAAATGTGGCCTGGCTGAGCCACATTTTCACTTAATTACTTAGTTGATGATTTCTGTATATATATATATATATATATATATATATATATATATATATATATATATATATATATATATATATATATATATTTCTAATTCCCGTCCAGGGAATTTAGAAGCCAGGAAACACACAAAAGTCTCGAAAGAAAAATGTTCCGAGGAATGGCTGACGTGCGATACTACTCACTTTCTAAAGTGGCCGCGTTGCCAGCGTGGTTGCTCCGGTAGTGTAGTGGTTATCACGCCCGACTAGTAACTGGGGAACGTCGGTTCGATTCCGACTCGGGGCAAAAAACGTTTTTCTTTCAACGGAGATGTGTGTCGAAAGCTGAGTGGCAAACTGTGTTTGCATGGTTCCTTTAGTATATTGTTCTACGGCTTTCATGGCTTCGAAGGTATTTACATATATATATATATGTTTGATATTAGTCCGACAAAAAGGCAAACGATATGAATGAGAGTTTCTTGTATGATACGAATGAATTTGGCTCTGTAAGGTAAATTTACAATCGAATTTTAAAGGAAGAGTACGGTTTTGAAAGGAGTACATGAATAAACCTAGTTGTAATAGGTGTATGTCATCAAATTTTAAAATACCAAGATTTTTAAAGATTGGATCAGTATGTGCATAGAAATTGGTTTTAGCTATAGTTCTTACCACTCGTTTCTGTAGAATTACAAGACGAACAAGGTTAGTTCTGTAAGTAGAGGCCCAAACTAAGTTGCAGTAAAAAAGGTATGGATACACTAATGAAAAATATAATGTTCGTAAAGATTTTGTCGACAGGTAGAAACTAGATTTGCGAATTATTCCAATAGACTTAGAGACTTTGTTGGCCACATGTGAGATTTCGGACTTCCAATTTAAATTTTCATCTAGGATTACTCCCAAGAAAACTGTTTCTTTTACCTGATCAAGTTTATGGTCATTTATTAAAAGCTGAATATCATGACTTGTACGTTTTTGACTTGGTTTAAATACCATAAGTTTAGTTTTTTTTAGGTTTAATGAGAGCTTGTTAACTCTAAACCAAATTGACAACTTATTTAGCTCAGTATTCAGAATGTTAGCCAAGCAAACTGCATCCTTATGAGACAAAAAAAGGTTGGTATCATCAGCAAATAAGATCAATTGCAATAATGTAGATGCATTGTTTATATCGTTGATGTAAAGCAGCAAAAAAATAAAGGTCCTAAAATAGAACCTTGTGGAACACCACACGAAATATTGGTACGTGAAGAAACATGACCGTTGTATTCAACAAATTGAAGTCTGTTTGAAAAATAGCTCTTTATCCATTTCGGGGCCAAGCCACGTATGCCGTAGTGTTCAAGTTTATCGAATAAGATAGAATGATTAACTGTGTCAAAAGCTTTAGAGAGATCCAAAAAGACGCCAACCGCTAATTCACCATTATCCAAAGCAGACGAAATTTTAGCGTGCAAATCAATCAAAGCAAGAACGGTAGAGTGATTTTTCCTAAAACCGAACTGATTATTACAGAGAATATGTAAGTTAGTCAAATAATCAAGTAACCGACTGTAGATGATTCTCTCAAGAAATTTGGAGAAGCTAGGTAGAATTGAAATAGGCCTATAGTTGGTAAACAATGATGGGTCGTCAGCTTTAAACAGAGGTACTACACGAGCTATTTTCATTTGATCTGGAACGATACCATAAGCAATTGACAAATTCATAATGTGAGCCAGAGGCTCTGAAATAATCTGGATGGATTCTTTAATTATAAACATTGGGATACTATCATAGCCAGCGGCCTTTCCGGAGGCAAAAGATTGAGCAATGGTGATAATTTCATCTTTTGTTGTTGGGTTAAAGAAGATTGATTCTCGGAAGGATCCGGATAGAAAGTCTTTATGCGAACACCGCGAAGGAGACTGAATTTCTTTTGCAAGGTTAGGACCAATACTGGAGAAGTAACTGGAAAACCTATTAGCGATTTCTGCCGGATCAGCAATTTCTAGATCATCTGATCTAAACACTGTATTTACTTGAGGCTTTGACTTTTTTCTATTTAAGACTTCATTTAGAATTTTCCAAGTGGCATGGGTATTTGATTTAACATCTAGCAATTTCTTCTCATAATACAAACGCTTAGCCAAACGCAAGGTGTGATTCAGTTTGTTTTTGTACGTTTTATAAAGCGAAGCATTGACCATTGATGGAACACGAAGATATTTCTTATAAAGGTTATTCTTCCTTTTGATAGATTTAAGAAGAGCTTTCGTTAACCACGGTTTTTTAAAGCGCCTTTGGTTGCGAGTTACCCTCTTGAGAGGGAAGCAGTCAATATATATCTCTGTATACAAATCAAGAAAGCGGTTGTACGCAGTATTTGGCTCGTCACAATCCTTAAGCGGAGACCAATCGACACTTTCTAGTTTTTTAACAAAAGAATGAATGTTATCCGGGTTCTTGTCTCTAATAAAAATGGGATCTTGTCGACATCGATTTACTAACGTGTTATCCGAGTGGATTGAAAAAACGGGTAGATGATCGGAAATATCAGTAAATAATAAGCCGCTTCTCGAACGCTCAAAAAAATTATTCACAAAAATATTGTCAATTAACGTAGCGGTATGAGAGGTAATTCGCGAGGGACGTGTAATCAAAGGAAAAAACATATTAGAGTACATTCCATCTAAAAATTGGCCTGTAAGGTGATGATGTTGGTAATTCATTAAATTAACATTGAAATCCCCCAAAAGGAAGCATATTTTGTTCTCTCTAGAGATTTTATCTAATAATTCATTGTTTGTAGACACGAAATCGTCAATTCTTTGATTGGGAGGTCTGTACACAATACCAACAATTATATTCTTAACCCGAGGTCTTGTCACTTCAATAAATAGTGATTCTACAATGTCAACATTACTGATGGATAAATCTTCTCGAAACTCTAGATCGTTGGAGACATACAGCCCTACCCCACCTCCAATTCTATTTTGCCTATGTTTGTGAAGAAACTTAAAACCCTTGACATCGGTCGAATGGGAAGATTCGTTTAGCCAGGTCTCAGAAATTCCGATGACAGAAAACTTAATGTCCAAGCATGATAGAAGATCAGTCAGGCTGTTTAAATTGTGTGAGAGGCTACGAATATTAAGATGTAGAAGAGAGAAATCCGCGCTAGAATAATTTTCGTGTATGAGCATTTCGTTAAATTGATTTTCCTGTGTTAAAATTAATATCAGGGTCAAGACTGTCCGACTGTGTTAAAGAAACGTTTGAGTTAGAAAAAATTGGATTGTAATGTAGACTAGAAACTCTATCGGGATCAAAGTGAACCGGGCCATTTTGAAGTTCATAGAGCGCCAATGAAAAGCTAGAATCGTCTAAGTAATTAAAAGGCAGTACATCTGAAAGTGAATATTGTGTTACTGACATTTTTAACTAACAAAATAACTTATCTGAGCTTATCTGGTTGAGCAGGTCTATCTTTCACAATTAATCTGTCCAAAACAAAGTAAGCCATTTTCCCATTTCGCTTTGCTTCTTCCATTTTTGGCCTATGTTCTTCGCGCTTCTCCATGGTTTCCTTCGCAAGATCCTCGTTGACAAATAAACCAGCGGGTTTAATTCTTCTTGCAATTCTTATGATGGAATCCTTTTGCCTCCAGTCGCGAAGCCTACAAACACTTGTGCGTGGGCGTCTTCTGGAACCAGCAACAACCCAACCGACACGATGAGCACGTTCGATTTCGAGCGCCCCAGCAAGGTCGAGCACTCCATTCTGAGTGCAATGGCTTTTGTAGCGATTTTATAGTCATTATTGAGAAGAGAGGCTGGCCTCCAATTTTTTAAATATTGCAAGTCTTTATCTTTATTTGGTATCAATGAGATAATTGCTAGCCGTTGAGAGATTGTTAGAAGGCCATTTTCAAAGCCGTAATTAAAACTGTCAACCATAAATGGTGCGACCGCATTCCAGAAGCATCTGTAAGATCAATTGTGAAACCATCAGTACCTGGCGTCTTGTTGTTTTGGAACATGTTAAGCGCTTCGGAGCATTCCTTTATCGTTAGTAAGCCTTCGCAACTTTCAGCTTCTTCATTATTTAACTTTTTTAAATGGGGAGACTCGAAAAAGTGTTTGAAATCATTTGATACTGGATTAGTATTTTTCGAAAGATATATTTCTCTGTAGAATCTTTCTTCTTCATCCAGTATTCCTTTTGTATCACTCTGAACAGAGCCATCATCTTTTGTCAATGAAGTTATGTGTTTTTTCCTGTGATTTCTTTTTCCAAGTTTAAAAAATATTTACTGTTCTTTTCGCCGAATTCATACCAGTGTGCTCTGCTTCGCACCATTGCGTCCTGGGTTTTTCGTGCAATTATTTTTGCAGCTTATTTTTTACACGATCCATTTCTGCCTTTGTCTCTTCACTAAAGTGTGATCTGATTTTCTCTTGCAATTCATTGAATATTTGTGTCAACATTTTTTCTTCGTCGCGTTGTTGCTATGCTTTTCTTTTCGAAAAGGCAATATTTCCATTTTAATTAATTCCCAGAGATACCCCAGAGATTCTCCGTGATACTTTAAAGCGAATTCAGGTATTTTTGCTGTAATTAAGTCAACGTATTCTTTATCAATCAAAAGTGAATTATTAAATTTCCAAAAGCCTGGACCTCGGTTAGCTTCTTTCTCGCAGTGAGTTAAGACTAAGCTTAACGCAGAATGGCCTGAAAATGCATTAGGGACTATTTTAATAGCCTTCAAGGACGATCGAATATCTTTAGACAGCAAGAAGTAATCTAGTCTGCATTGAATTTTCATCGACGGATTTCTCCAAATGTAGCCCTGCCTACTGGGATTTTTAACTTGCCATGTATCAACAAGATCATAGGTTTCCATTAAGTTGTTCATTTCCTGGATAACGTTTTTCTTTTGTTCAACTGGTCGACCTCCTCGTTTATCCCAGTCATTCAACGGGCAGTTAAAGTCGCCACCTATCACCAAAGTTTCATTTGCATAACTATTGAGAACGGAATTAGACAGACCTCTAAGGAATTTGATTTGTTGCGTTTGATCGCTAGGTGCCTAAATATGTACTAAAATACGCTTTACATTATCTATTGCTGCTTCACTTACAACGTATCTGCCGTTTTTATCCCGAATGACATTACCAATCGACACGTTGATTTTAGGTTTGAACAGAATCATCACACCACGGCTGTGAGTAGAACCGTGGCATGCGAGCATTTTACCTCCCCACTCAGTTTCCCAAAATTTGACAGTCTGTACAGACGAATATGTTTCTTGAAGAAATATTACGTCAGAAGTTTGTTGATGTAACCATCCAGAAAGTTGGCGTCGTTTGGTAGTCTTGTCAAACCCTCTAACATTCAAAGATAAAAACTTAAGCTCCATTTGATATACGTTTTAGCCACAAGCTATTAATCACTGAAGTAAATAAACAAATGAGCCAATGATGCAGCACTTGGGTTTGCTTGTTGCAATTGATTGCGTTAGAATAAAAGCGGAGTACTAAGGGGACACACAAACCATAAAAACAAACAAATTTACTACATTTAACGCTTAAAGTTACTTCTTTTCCAGTAGTCGGCATTTCCTGTCTGCGGCGAGTGTAAAGATCCGAAACGCTTTTCATAAAGGCGATAAAAAAATTTTAGATTTCAGAATTAACCATCTGCCATAATACGTCCGTAAAGTGGAAATTTCTTAGATTCTGGTCCGTGGTAGACGACGTTATCGATAATTAGCTTTTCGATGTTCAAAAAGGCTTTCTTCTTGTCTTATTTAGCTTTTTAAGAAGCGGATATAAAGCTTTCCTAATCTCTTCCACCTCGTTGGGAAAGTCATCAGCTACACCATATCTTTTCCGTTTGGGCAAATGTTTGATGTGGGATTTTATGAGTTCCTTGTCCTTGAAAAAGGATACTTTCACAATTATGGGCCTCGCCTGTTCTTTCTTGTTAGTACTCTTTCCATCGATGGGATGTGTCGGAATTCTATGTACCCTTTCAAATTGCATCTCTTCAAGATCGTCGTTAGAAATTTGCATTTCTTTCTTCAAGAATTCTCTGAGCTTCCTCTCTGTGTCGCTTGGTGACTCATCTTCAGAGTCCTTGATCCCAAAAATTTTGATATTGCTGCGACGATTGTAGCATTCTTGCTTGATAATTCGGCGCTCTAGCTGGTCTAATTTATCAAGCTTTTTATTAGCGACACCCAGTCCATCGGTTGTTGATTCAATTTGAGATTTTAATTCCTTCACTTCTGCTTGAGTGAACTCGAGGCTTTGCCGCAACGACTCTTTGTCCTCCAACTATTTCATTTTAGCTCGCAGATGTTCAACTTCAGGAATCAACAACAATAACTGACTGAGCTTCTCTTGAATAGCATCAAGTTTACCGTTGCAAATTGTACAACCGTTTTGCCCATGTCCTTCATTCATAAGTTCATCATCGGTTTGCGATCCTTGTTGTCTTATCCTTTTTCTTGGTCGGTTCTCTTGACCTTTTTCCGTATTTGCTGGAGCAGAATGTGGCTCTTGCCCCTTTCCTTCATTTTCTTTTGGCATTATGTCTTTATAGTTAGTTGCCTTACAAACCAAGCATGATTTACTCACGGACAGGCGGAGTGAACAAAAACGTGTCCGCCATCTTTCACTGCTAGCCCCAGTCCCCGGGTCATCTGATTATCGTACGACAGTCGCATGATTTTTGACCAATCACTAACTTCAAATTTTAGCTTCATAATTGTGAAATTTTTCAGTGGAAACTATTTCATTTGTGACTTTTCGGTGAGAACTATAATCATTTGTGAAGTTTTGAAGTCAGGATGCCTTTCTCTTTGAAACAGTTTGATCAAGGTTATTAAGATTTGTGCGGCATACGATGCAGCATTTGTCTTGGAATGTACCGCTTGATGTTCAAATTTTTACACGGATCTTGGAATGAAACGAAATCTTGGAATGATGAAACTATTCAATATCTTGGAATGAATCTAGTTCAATGAAACTCTATTCAATAAAACTAACTACAATCAAACTATTTCAACGAACTTTCATATGTAAGAACTATTTTCATTTGTTAATTTTTTAAGTCAGTATGCCTCTCTCTTTGAAACAGTTGGATCAGCGTTATTAGGATTTGTGGAATAAAATATACGATGGAGCATTTGCCTTCGAATGTACAGCTTGATGTTTCAACTGTTTACACGATTCTTGGAAGCTCTGACTTAGAGCAGCTGGAAGAAGGAATGAATACTATTGAAGAAGTTATTTAGCAATACCGGGTGGCTATAAAGAATGAGAATTCTCGTCGCCATATCCAGGATCAGATATGCAGGATGACTAGATGACATAATGAAAAGACACTGCAGAAACATGCCTTTAAGCAGAGTAGAAGAGCACATCGTCTCACTGGGGCAGCATCGTATCCGATGCCATCATCATCTTCACTTGAAGATCATTAACATTTTACATTTACAATGCTTTGAACACATGAAGTACACTGTGTTTGTGACACCTGTAAGATACAACGTCACAGCCACAGCAGAGCTGTGCTGGTCTTTAGGTTTTGCTCGGTACGTAAAAATATAATCTTATATAATAGTATAGATGAATTGTAACTCAGAAATTCATGATGAATTTAAGAGCGAATACTATTAAGAAGTTATTTAGCAATTCCGGGTGGCTATAAAGAATGAGAATGTCCTTTCTGTGATCAACAGTTACAAGAATATAAGAGCGTCGATGACAAGCAATGTTGTGGTAATAAGGAATTAATTAATGACAGTGGTATAAACGTGTGCCAAAACTGCGGTGTTGTAGACTGTTCTGATTTAGTATCTGGTTATATTAATTTTTATGAAGATGTGTATAGAATTAGAAGAAAATCAGTGTATCACCGCAAATAACATTTTGAATCAATTAATCAAAAAGCATGATATCACAATCAAATATGAAAGCAGGCAAAAGTTCCATAAATTCTTTAAACTGGTCGATAAAGTAGCACCAGCAGTGAGCGGTAATCGTAAACGTATGATAAGTACCAATTTATTACTTTGAAAAATATTTCAATTATTGAAGTTACCCTATGATAACATCACAATTACAAACTCTAAGAAAACACTAGAATATTATAATCGATGTTGGGATGAAGCTTACCGATTAATAAAGGCTGTTATTCACAACGTTATCAATAAGTGACCCGGTTGCGTGATTATCAGCTAACAGTCTGAAGTTTACTCGCGCTTGAATTTTTTGTTATCCTTTTTCTCAAATTTGGAGGAAGGTGGTGCTAAATCGATAATCTCTTGATCCAGAATTTTCATATCATGAATGAATTGTTTGTAATCCCATTCACCACCTTCATTGCTTCTCTAGGATTAGTTAAGCCTTTTTCATACGATGTAGCACTGAATTTTAATAAATCAGTTTTACCCCTTATGTTTTTTAATTCATGGTAACGTTTTAAAAGTATACCCGCAGTGGTTAAAACTCCTAGCACAATAGGGTTCAATGTTACACCACCTGTTATTACATCAACGCTGGCGAGTAAAATACTTGATATATTCACAGCATAATTTATTTTTGTTTCTTTTATAAGAATGTTTATATATCCAGTTTAGTTTATGATAATATATGTATAGATCCTTGATTTGCTTCAATTGTTCTTCATAATATTAGCATCAATAGGATTGAAATTGAAAATATCTTTCTTAATCATTATATTATGTATTTATATTAAATTACGGAGCAATGTATTCGATGAACAGCAAAATATCTTCGTTGTTAATCTCTGTAGCCAATTCCACAGCCATATAACCGAATGTTAATGACAGGTTAATGTTCATCGTCTGAAGCTAAGTTGATTGAGTTGAGGTGTAATTTGTTGATTGATTTAAGAAGAAACTGTGGAGTATTTTCAATGATATTTTCGGATATGATATTTCAAAATTGAAATACATGGCTTTTATTGTTGTTATTTCACTGTGATTCGCAATTATTAGTTTATCACAGCCATTTATTGTAAACCGATTACCATCATTGTGTTCAAAATGCCGCGAAGGTAATGAATTGAGTCGGTGACCATTTAAATTAATGTCAGTCTCTATTTGTAGTTTTTCATTGACAATCTTATATGCTTCAACAAAGTCATAAACGCTACTTGAAACGTCTGAATGCTCACCAACAACGCCATAAACAAGACATGGGACTTTGTATTTATTAGGATAGGTTGAATTGGCGTTAATATGGATGGCATCATACAAAAATTCAGGAGGGCTCGCTGTTCTTGGTCTTTCAACCCAAACTAAATATCTTTAATGGTTTTCATCTCTATTATAAAACTTTCGCCCTGAAGTTTTATGAATTGTGATTCCACCGACTGAAGCAAAATAAATCATTCCTTCATCGAAAGGAAAAAGCGATTCGAAGGAAGGTGTATTTTCCAACATTTATTGCACAGTATGTATTTTCAGCTTCTTTATTCAAATCCAAGTCAATGACTTTCTTTGAACAAGCAGCGAATACGGCTTGTCTGTTAATGGCTACATGAATTTACCACGATCACCTCAATATGAGGTGATCGTGGTAAATTCATGTAGCCATTAACAGTCAAGCCGTATTTGCTACCTGTTGTATCAATATTATTCATAAGGTATTTGAAAACATTTTTTGGGTGGGAGGCGGATAAAATGTGGGTGTTGTAGACATATTTTTTATTGACAACTGTGCTATCGAATGCTGAAGAATCGATATTTGGTATTGTGATATTGCCGCTCATAACACCGCCTGAAAGATTCAGATAATTAGTATCTACGTAATCCTTATTAACAGCCTCTGCATTATTAGTTGGTAAGTCTGTATTCTTATTTTATGAAACTGCATATCAATTGGGCCACTCATTACACGGTCTGAACGCTTTAAGAAATTTGTGTCTGCATATCCTTTCGAAATAGTATCATTTTGATTAGTCCCCGTTGCGATATTAATAATTTTGTTACGTAGGTCTAATTCTCCACTCATGTGAACCTCGCCAACATTTTCAAGATGCTTATTTCAAAAGTCGTAAGACCCATCAGAAGTGAATTTGATGATGTCCTTAGTCTTGTTGTCGACATAAGCCTTATTTACTGCAGAATCATTACGTGAACCTGACTGCAATCCAACGATTTCTTTATTGCTCATATTCAAATTTTCAAGAATTGAATTGAACCATCGGTTTTTAAATAATTACTGTTGACATATTTTTTATTCATGGCATTTTTTTTCATAATAATTCGAATCATCAAAATCTGGATTTTGAAGAATCTGGATAAGTAAAATCAACTTTAGTACCAATAACCTGATTTTGATTAGCATTTTCACTATCAAAATTATTTGAAAACCATCTCTTAAAACAAAAGTTGAAATATTAGGTTTTAATTGTATCCCATTTTCAAATTGTGAAAGAGTAATTGCATCATCATCTTCTGTACTTCTATGTTCTTTTGTTAATTTTTTATTTTCAATGTCGTAATCATTGTTTTCGTTTAGCTTAAGTCCTCCTCCTGCTATTTGAATTTTTTGGTTAATGCTTGTAATATATTCAGAAATATCAATATTTGTAAACATGTCAATATTATTAAATATTCCCATTATAATATTAAATTCTTTAACTTTTAGTTTTATTAAATTCTTTAACTTTTAGTTTTATTTTCTTTTATTTTTTTATTTTTGTCCACAAACAGAAATTCATATGCTCATAATTTATTGAACAAACCAGGTTCTATTAATTTTTCCTTTGCAATGAGATTCAAATGATTTTTGGTAGTGGGCGGGTATAATAACATATGACTGCAGTTTAATCTAATTTTCTGTGGTACATCGTAGTAACTCTGGGTCAAATAAATTGGACTTATCTTATGATGACGTCCATCTGTGAAGTGACTGGCTACTTTATTTTGTACTTTCTCAGGCGCGTTTATGAGATCATCGAATATCGCCACCTTTCTATTATTATTGGGGTATTCTGCTGTGTTTTTAATATCATCCGCTGTTCCAATTTACAATACAGGATAACCAATTTTTTCAGATATTTTGTCCATCAATGACTGTAGATCCTGTATTTTTTCTTGATGATTGTTTGGTGTGTGCATGCATATTTATGATAATACATAAGAGGTGTTCTCAGCATATGCATAAGTGTGTTTGTCTTACCACAACGACTTTGTCTTGTAATAAGCATTCCGTAATCCTCGTCTAAAAAATTGCATAATCATCTTTTTGATTCCCCATTTTTATTCGTATCATAATTTGGTATTTTCATTATACAAATATGTTAGATAAATAAAACTAAATATGAAAATAACACATTTATAAAGATAGTGTGATTTCGGCAGATAAATTATGTAACATACTTCTATAATGGATATCAAAAGAATTGAAAAATATACTGATTCAGAATTTGACAGCTATAAAATTGCCAAAGCAGTTACTGAGGTTAAAAATGAAATTAAAAATAAGGAAGGAGGGCGTGATATTGTGATGAGTGATGAGTAAGACATTACGAGAGCCATTAATTGAACAACAGAAAAAAAGAGATGAGAAACAGAATAAATTTATTGAACAATTGAAGGACAACCAAGAAAGAATTGTTCAGGCTATAGAATATGATCCAAAAAAGACAATAACCTATGAGCGAACTTCAATGGGATGAAGAGGATGAAGAGGAAGAGGATGAAGATGAAGAAAAAAACCCAGGTACAAGTGAAAAATCAAAAGTACTTAATATTGACAAGGGGACTAATAAAGATTACAAAACTGTATTGCAAAATAAGGGATTTGAATTACCGTCTAAAATATTACATTCTCAAACTGATGGTGAAGAAATAATAAAAAAAGTAAAGGGTACAATAAGTCGTGCAGAAATATATTTCAAAGAACATTCAACCAAAAAAGGTGAACCATTCAAAAAGCTTTCAAAAATTAAAAAAAACTTTTTCACGCAATAAAACAGAATATTTTACAAGACTGGAACATATAAGAGCTGCACCAAAATACATGGGTGAAGGTTTTAGGAAATATAAACAACCAAAACGAAATGCTTACAAAGTTAAAGATAATAAATGTGGTGGGCTTCTAATCGATGTCTCAAAATTGTTAAATCAAATGAAACTAAATGCATATCGTGGTGGTAAATTGGTTTATCGAGCTGACGCTGACAAATCACTTATAAATTGCTCCCCAAAATGTACAATCCGAAAGCAAAATATAGTATTAATGCTGTGCGCATTTTTAATGATCTTCATATGCTTCCCAATATGCCCAAACACAAATCATCAGGCAAATCAAGAATGATTGGTTCAAGTGTGATGTATTATCAAAACCAGAAGCAATTGGTAGATCGCTTGAAAATAATAATCGGCTCAATGATAGCTGGAAACAAAAGTCCAGTATTGAAAAATGATTTGTCTCCGATAAATTATGAATTATTACAAATTGGAGCGATTGATAAAACAATCCATGAAAAATTATATAATATATATTTATGCTCTCCGATTCTTTAAGTTGGCGATTTTCAATGTTAGCGCGCAGTATTGGCTGAGCTCGGTTTGCTGGGTACTGTATGCAGGGAAAAAAGACAACTACCGGGTTGGCAATAATTTGGCCGCGCTCGTGGCGTGGCCGTTTATTTTCTTATCGTTTTTACTAACAAGACGAGAAGCTTGAATTTAACCAAATCATCAGTTCCCAGCAAAGGTGAGGGATTACCCGCCACGGCCGAACCGAGGAACGAGGAGCGAGGACGGACAACCTAACCCGAAGCCAGTACGAAGCCGCTACCAGAGAAGCGTTCTATCGTTAAGTTCTCGACGCCTGAAATGATTCGATCGAGCAGGTTTGCGAGCCTCCTTCATTATGTTTTGTACTAGCCTTACACTTAACACTCAATTAGGCACAAACGGCATATATGCCACAGAAGAAAATTTCTTTGGGGTTGAAAGGAGAGATGTTCAGCTCCTGTGTGAACGTCTCTCCTGTGACCTCTGAGAACAAAGTATATGAAACGTTGGTCCAAATGTGGCTTGTGAACGAAATCGATGTTTAGCCCCTGCGTAAACGTCTGCTTTGGATCAATTTACGGTTAAATATCGAAGATAATGACTATGTCATAGAGATAAAAGAAACAAGAGTTGCTTAGCCCCTGCGTAAGCATCTCCTTATCCTTCGCAAGCATAAGAGATATGGCTGTTCACCATTGACGTTCTTAGATATCGTAAAAGGCGTTGGATTTCCATCTGCCGAACAGACGAATTTGAGCGTCTGACATTCCCTTGGCGGCCGCCTAAGAGACGGCTCCAATTCTAAAACTATGTGTCTTAGAAATTGTGGTATCTAAACCAGAAAAAGAAAGGGCCTGATGAAGGCATTGGGTAAAATACGACCGAGAAATGGCCGTGTGATCGGGCCAGCAGAACAGCGGGCCTGCTGACTGACCTCGGGCATACAAATAATCCAATAGCAATGTCACGGTGCAAACAGGCTTATCTTTGTACACAATAACATTGGTAGGGTGTCACGAATCGCTGTGTTTGTAGTTTCGCATAGATAGTTTGATGCCAACGACGTCGCTCGCATTATCCTTTAGAAAAAAAGCCTGACTAAGCAATAGTACATTTGCAGATGGCTTGCCCGCCGTTGTTGTAATTTCTGCTACTCTTAATGCTGCTAAAAATGCAAGGGCGAACATCGCGCGAATCAGTTTTCTTTGAAAGCAAGAAGAAAGTGTGTGCTCGCAAGCGGAAATTACTTGCACCAAGATTGGTATTGTAATAGATAACCGGCATCTAAAGTTGGATGCAGTTTTTCATACCCTTTAAGAGCAGTCTTAATCAAGTCTGACTTAGTTGGGTCCGGCAAGGAAGCTAAACGATGAACGTAACCAAGAGCAGATATATACGTAAGACTCGTTCCCGCACTATAATGATTATCAGCTAAATAAGCGAAGAACAGAGCTAAAACATCTGACCTAATAGGAAATTGCGTGGTGGATCTGCTCAAGACATAAGACACGAATTGCTGAAAAACCCGCCAAGCCTGTTGGTACGTTTTGATGGACGACGCGCGTAAACTGGTTGCTAAAAGACTGGCTAAGGTATTAACCAGTTGTCTGGCACTAAATGTAGGGGAATGGTGGTGGGCAGTGTGGGAGTCTGGAACTTGTCCACCTGCAAGCAAGAGAGACTGTCAGCTAGCACGTTTTTCTTCTCTGGTACATGTCGAGACTTAAAGTATATATTTTGGGATAGACATATGAGAACCAACTGCCGCACTAGGGCTAGCAAACACTTGTCTTTGGGTGTTTGTTTGTTAATCACGTGAACTACGCTTTCGTTATCCGAGCAAAACAGGATGCGTTTATTTTTTAACTGCGGTGACCACAAGTGCACACCCAACACGATGGGATAAATTTCTGATACAGAAATATCTCTTCGCTTCCTCGTATCGGAGCACTTGCCATATGCCCAATGCTTGGCTAAAATGACACCAAAACCGTATGATTGTGCGGCATTCGTATAAAAGAAAAGCACGCCTGATGAGGTCCAAGATGTCTCCAGAAAATGTGAGTGACAATTAAATGATGCAAGGAACTGTTGCCAAATTCTAACGTCATTTTTACCTTCGGAAGTAAGGCGAATAAAATGCGTGGGTCTTGAAATCCCTAGTGTAAGATATATTAACCTGCGTAGGAAGACCCTACCGGGTGTTATGACTGAACACGCAAAGTTTAATAAGCCGATGAGTCACTGAAGTTCTTTGAGCGTGACTTTTCTGACTGTATTGCAAAATAAGGGATTTGAATTACCCTCTAAAATATTACATTCTCAAACTGATGGTGAAGAAAAAATAAAAAAAAGTAAAGGGTACAATAAGTCGTGCAGAAATATATTTCAAAGAACATTCAACCAAAAAAGGTGAACCATTCAAAAAGCTTTCAAAAATTAAAAAAAACTTTTTCACGCAATAAAACAGAATATTTTACAAGACTGGAACATATAAGAGCTGCACCAAAATACATGGGTGAAGGTTTTAGGAAATATAAACAACCAAAACGAAATGCTTACAAAGTTAAAGATAATAAATGTGGTGGGCTTCTAATCGATGTCTCAAAATTGTTAAATCAAATGAAACTAAATGCATATCGTGGTGGTAAATTGGTTTATCGAGCTGACGCTGACAAATCACTTATAAATTGCTCCCCAAAATGTACAATCCGAAAGCAAAATATAGTATTAATGCTGTGCGCATTTTTAATGATCTTCATATGCTTCCCAATATGCCCAAACACAAATCATCAGGCAAATCAAGAATGATTGGTTCAAGTGTGATGTATTATCAAAACCAGAAGCAATTGGTAGATCGCTTGAAAATAATAATCGGCTCAATGATAGCTGGAAACAATAGCCCAGTATTGAAAAATGATTTGTCTCCGATAAATTTATGAATTATTACAAATTGGAGCGATTGATAAAACAATCCATGAAAAATTATATAATATATATTTATGCTCTCCGATTCTTTAAGTTGGCGATTTTCAATGTTAGCGCGCAGTATTGGCTGAGCTCGGTTTGCTGGGTACTGTATGCAGGGAAAAAAGACAACTACCGGGTTGGCAATAATTTGGCCGCGCTCGTGGCGTGGCCGTTTATTTTCTTATCGTTTTTACTAACAAGACGAGAAGCTTGAATTTAACCAAATCATCAGTTCCCAGCAAAGGTGAGGGATTACCCGCCACGGCCGAACCGAGGAACGAGGAACGAGGACGGACAACCTAACCCGAAGCCAGTACGAAGCCGCTACCAGAGAAGCGTTCTATCGTTAAGTTCTCGACGCCTGAAATGATTCGATCGAGCAGGTTTGCGAGCCTCCTTCATTATGTTTTGTACTAGCCTTACACTTAACACTCAATTAGGCACAAACGGCATATATGCCACAGAAGAAAATTTCTTTGGGGTTGAAAGGAGAGATGTTCAGCTCCTGTGTGAACGTCTCTCCTGTGACCTCTGAGAACAAAGTATATGAAGCGTTGGTCCAAATGTGGCTTGTGAACGAAATCGATGTTTAGCCCCTGCGTAAACGTCTGCTTTGGATCAATTTACGGTTAAATATCGAAGATAATGACTATGTCATAGAGATAAAAGAAACAAGAGTTGCTTAGCCCCTGCGTAAGCATCTCCTTATCCTTCGCAAGCATAAGAGATATGGCTGTTCACCATTGACGTTCTTAGATATCGTAAAAGGCGTTGGATTTCCATCTGCCGAACAGACGAATTTGAGCGTCTGACATTCCCTTGGCGGCCGCCTAAGAGACGGCTCCAATTCTAAAACTATGTGTCTTAGAAATTGTGGTATCTAAACCAGAAAAAGAAAGGGCCTGATGAAGGCATTGGGTAAAATACGACCGAGAAATGGCCGTGTGATCGGGCCAGCAGAACAGCGGGCCTGCTGACTGACCTCGGGCATACAAATAATCCAATAGCAATGTCACGGTGCAAACAGGCTTATCTTTGTACACAATAACATTGGTAGGGTGTCACGAATCGCTGTGTTTGTAGTTTCGCATAGATAGTTTGATGCCAACGACGTCGCTCGCATTATCCTTTAGAAAAAAAGCCTGACTAAGCAATAGTACATTTGCAGATGGCTTGCCCGCCGTTGTTGTAATTTCTGCTACTCTTAATGCTGCTAAAAATGCAAGGGCGAACATCGCGCGAATCAGTTTTCTTTGAAAGCAAGAAGAAAGTGTGTGCTCGCAAGCGGAAATTACTTGCACCAAGATTGGTATTGTAATAGATAACCGGCATCTAAAGTTGGATGCAGTTTTTCATACCCTTTAAGAGCAGTCTTAATCAAGTCTGACTTAGTTGGGTCCGGCAAGGAAGCTAAACGATGAACGTAACCAAGAGCAGATATATACGTAAGACTCGTTCCCGCACTATAATGATTATCAGCTAAATAAGCGAAGAACAGAGCTAAAACATCTGACCTAATAGGAAATTGCGTGGTGGATCTGCTCAAGACATAAGACACGAATTGCTGAAAAACCCGCCAAGCCTGTTGGTACGTTTTGATGGACGACGCGCGTAAACTGGTTGCTAAAAGACTGGCTAAGGTATTAACCAGTTGTCTGGCACTAAATGTAGGGGAATGGTGGTGGGCAGTGTGGGAGTCTGGAACTTGTCCACCTGCAAGCAAGAGAGACTGTCAGCTAGCACGTTTTTCTTCTCTGGTACATGTCGAGACTTAAAGTATATATTTTGGGATAGACATATGAGAACCAACTGCCGCACTAGGGCTAGCAAACACTTGTCTTTGGGTGTTTGTTTGTTAATCACGTGAACTACGCTTTCGTTATCCGAGCAAAACAGGATGCGTTTATTTTTTAACTGCGGTGACCACAAGTGCACACCCAACACGATGGGATAAATTTCTGATACAGAAATATCTCTTCGCTTCCTCGTATCGGAGCACTTGCCATATGCCCAATGCTTGGCTAAAATGACACCAAAACCGTATGATTGTGCGGCATTCGTATAAAAGAAAAGCACGCCTGATGAGGTCCAAGATGTCTCCAGAAAATGTGAGTGACAATTAAATGATGCAAGGAACTGTTGCCAAATTCTAACGTCATTTTTACCTTCGGAAGTAAGGCGAATAAAATGCGTGGGTCTTGAAATCCCTAGTGTAAGATATATTAACCTGCGTAGGAAGACCCTACCGGGTGTTATGACTGAACACGCAAAGTTTAATAAGCCGATGAGTCACTGAAGTTCTTTGAGCGTGACTTTTCTGACTGTATTGCAAAATAAGGGATTTGAATTACCCTCTAAAATATTACATTCTCAAACTGATGGTGAAGAAAAAATAAAAAAAAGTAAAGGGTACAATAAGTCGTGCAGAAATATATTTCAAAGAACATTCAACCAAAAAAGGTGAACCATTCAAAAAGCTTTCAAAAATTAAAAAAAACTTTTTCACGCAATAAAACAGAATATTTTACAAGACTGGAACATATAAGAGCTGCACCAAAATACATGGGTGAAGGTTTTAGGAAATATAAACAACCAAAACGAAATGCTTACAAAGTTAAAGATAATAAATGTGGTGGGCTTCTAATCGATGTCTCAAAATTGTTAAATCAAATGAAACTAAATGCATATCGTGGTGGTAAATTGGTTTATCGAGCTGACGCTGACAAATCACTTATAAATTGCTCCCCAAAATGTACAATCCGAAAGCAAAATATAGTATTAATGCTGTGCGCATTTTTAATGATCTTCATATGCTTCCCAATATGCCCAAACACAAATCATCAGGCAAATCAAGAATGATTGGTTCAAGTGTGATGTATTATCAAAACCAGAAGCAATTGGTAGATCGCTTGAAAATAATAATCGGCTCAATGATAGCTGGAAACAATAGCCCAGTATTGAAAAATGATTTGTCTCCGATAAATTTATGAATTATTACAAATTGGAGCGATTGATAAAACAATCCATGAAAAATTATATAATATATATTTATGCTCTCCGATTCTTTAAGTTGGCGATTTTCAATGTTAGCGCGCAGTATTGGCTGAGCTCGGTTTGCTGGGTACTGTATGCAGGGAAAAAAGACAACTACCGGGTTGGCAATAATTTGGCCGCGCTCGTGGCGTGGCCGTTTATTTTCTTATCGTTTTTACTAACAAGACGAGAAGCTTGAATTTAACCAAATCATCAGTTCCCAGCAAAGGTGAGGGATTACCCGCCACGGCCGAACCGAGGAACGAGGAACGAGGACGGACAACCTAACCCGAAGCCAGTACGAAGCCGCTACCAGAGAAGCGTTCTATCGTTAAGTTCTCGACGCCTGAAATGATTCGATCGAGCAGGTTTGCGAGCCTCCTTCATTATGTTTTGTACTAGCCTTACACTTAACACTCAATTAGGCACAAACGGCATATATGCCACAGAAGAAAATTTCTTTGGGGTTGAAAGGAGAGATGTTCAGCTCCTGTGTGAACGTCTCTCCTGTGACCTCTGAGAACAAAGTATATGAAGCGTTGGTCCAAATGTGGCTTGTGAACGAAATCGATGTTTAGCCCCTGCGTAAACGTCTGCTTTGGATCAATTTACGGTTAAATATCGAAGATAATGACTATGTCATAGAGATAAAAGAAACAAGAGTTGCTTAGCCCCTGCGTAAGCATCTCCTTATCCTTCGCAAGCATAAGAGATATGGCTGTTCACCATTGACGTTCTTAGATATCGTAAAAGGCGTTGGATTTCCATCTGCCGAACAGACGAATTTGAGCGTCTGACATTCCCTTGGCGGCCGCCTAAGAGACGGCTCCAATTCTAAAACTATGTGTCTTAGAAATTGTGGTATCTAAACCAGAAAAAGAAAGGGCCTGATGAAGGCATTGGGTAAAATACGACCGAGAAATGGCCGTGTGATCGGGCCAGCAGAACAGCGGGCCCGCTGACTGACCTCGGGCATACAAATAATCCAATAGCAATGTCACGGTGCAAACAGGCTTATCTTTGTACACAATAACATCGGTAGGGTGTCACGAATCGCTGTGTTTGTAGTTTCGCATAGATAGTTTGATGCCAACGACGTCGCTCGCATTATCCTTTAGAAATAAAGCCTGACTAAGCAATAGTACATTTGCAGATGGCTTGCCCGCCGTTGTTGTAATTTCTGCTACTCTTAATGCTGCTAAAAATGCAAGGGCGAACATCGCGCAAATCAGTTTTCTTTGAAAGCAAGAAGAAAGTGTGTGCTCGCAAGCGGAAATTACTTGCACCAAGATTGGTATTGTAATAGATAACCGGCATCTAAAGTTGGATGCAGTTTTTCATACCCTTTAAGAGCAGTCTTAATCAAGTCTGACTTAGTTGGGTCCGGCAAGGAAGCTAAACGATGAACGTAACCAAGAGCAGATATATACGTAAGACTCGTTCCCGCACTATAATGATTATCAGCTAAATAAGCGAAGAACAGAGCTAAAACATCTGACCTAATAGGAAATTGCGTGGTGGATCTGCTCAAGACATAAGACACGAATTGCTGAAAAACCCGCCAAGCCTGTTGGTACGTTTTGATGGACGACGCGCGTAAACTGGTTGCTAAAAGACTGGCTAAGGTATTAACCAGTTGTCTGGCACTAAATGTAGGGGAATGGTGGTGGGCAGTGTGGGAGTCTGGAACTTGTCCACCTGCAAGCAAGAGAGACTGTCAGCTAGCACGTTTTTCTTCTCTGGTACATGTCGAGACTTAAAGTATATATTTTGGGATAGACATATGAGAACCAACTGCCGCACTAGGGCTAGCAAACACTTGTCTTTGGGTGTTTGTTTGTTAATCACGTGAACTACGCTTTCGTTATCCGAGCAAAACAGGATGCGTTTATTTTTTAACTGCGGTGACCACAAGTGCACACCCAACACGATGGGATAAATTTCTGATACAGAAATATCTCTTCGCTTCCTCGTATCGGAGCACTTGCCATATGCCCAATGCTTGGCTAAAATGACACCAAAACCGTATGATTGTGCGGCATTCGTATAAAAGAAAAGCACGCCTGATGAGGTCCAAGATGTCTCCAGAAAATGTGAGTGACAATTAAATGATGCAAGGAACTGTTGCCAAATTCTAACGTCATTTTTACCTTCGGAAGTAAGGCGAATAAAATGCGTGGGTCTTGAAATCCCTAGTGTAAGATATATTAACCTGCGTAGGAAGACCCTACCGGGTGTTATGACTGAACACGCAAAGTTTAATAAGCCGATGAGTCACTGAAGTTCTTTGAGCGTGACTTTTTTTCGCGTCAAGAATTGCATGATGACCGCTATGCATTTCTCAACTTTCTCTCGAGGATGCGTGGCCTCATGTCTTAAGCAATCTAGCTCTATGCCCGCAAAGGTAAGGACGTGTGCGTGTCCAACGGTCTTTTCCTCTGCCATTGGAACGCCCAGTTCATTACAAAATCGCAAAAACTTGTCTAGTTGTAAGCCGCAGGTATCTAGCGAGGTGCCAATAATCAGGAAGTCATCTAATATGTGTATAATATCCGGAATTTGCAATTTGGTGCGTGCGACCAATTCCATTGCGGTACTAAGATCCTCGAATATTTGACATGAACTTGAACAACCCATTGGCAGGGTTCTATCATTATACCACTTTTCTTTCCATTGAAAACCTGAGGATAATCCGCGGGGTGCACTGGTACGATACGAAAAGCGCTTCTCTCATCGGTTTTAGCCATAGCACAGCCCTTCCCTAGTTGTTGGAAGGATATATTACTGTGGAAAACTCCGGCGGAATATTATCATTGATCGACGCTACCTTGGGGTACGATAAATGATGAATCATTCTAAAGTCGCCAGATGTTTTTTTGGGGATAACGCCAAGTGGGAAAACACGGAGGGGAATCGAAGGGGCCCGCGATACGACCTAATTCACTTTCTTTTTGTAATTTGCAATCAACAACTTCGGGGTTATCGTGAGCAGAATCCAAATTGGGAGCGGTAGTCGTAATCCTGGGACCCTGATAATTAATTTTAAACCCTTCCGAAAAACCTTGAATTAAACGGTTAGCAATGCGAGAGTTGTAGCCTAATAAATAAATGCGAGAGTTGTAGTCTAATAAATAACGGGAAAGTACGGCTGCTTTAACCGGTGTGGGAAGCGCTGTTGGTGGGCGTGGTTGGTTGCTTGGTCGTGGAATTTCTCCCGGCTGGTGCTTTGGGCTGTGTGGGACATCAGAAGATGGAATGATTGTTGCCACATTTGAAACATTGGTGTTTCAATGCGCACACGTTGTACTGAGTCCCGTTATGGAACTTCCAATAGAAACCCTTGGGAAAAAACGAATTGTTTGATCTACCCCCAAGGGTACGAAACCTACTTTGACTGCCCCGAGTCGCCCCACTGAACTTTGGTAGTTGATGGTGAGCTCGCAGCCAGAGCTCGTTATGAATGTGATCCCAAGTTATGTGCTGCTCTTGCCTTAGCTGACGAACATTTTCGTCATAGAAACGCCAACTAGCGGACTGTGCAGCCAAATCCCGCTCTACTGACCCATATTTTATGAGAGCGGGAGAATCGTGCGAGAATTTTTGGGCGTAGATAGAAACGAAAACCTGAAAGGCGTTTGTCCATTGCTCTATGTTTTGGATGGTAGGGCGTTTGTAGGTCGGTACTATAGTCAAACTTTGTTGCCCTGATTCGTTACCTTGCAACTGGAAATTGTAAGAGTGGTCGTGTTTATATGTTATTCACAAATGCGAGAAATCTATATACTCGTTGGCCCATATCTTATTTCTAACACGTTCTGGTACCCTAGTTGCTAAAGGCACTGCGCTGGAAATGAAAGAGTTCTTACTGCCATCGGTAGGTGCCGCGGTTTGTACTATCCCGCTGGTTAACGTCTGGACGTTGGCACGAACAGCTTCTTGGACTCCGATTTGAGGAGCATTTTCTGGAGGCGGATCAGGAACAAACTGTATCAGCTGCTCTGCTACTAGTTGAGGTGAAACCAGTCCCGAGTCTCCAAGGCTTTTCTTTACAGCGTCGGCAATGGCCTCGGCGATACCCTGCAAGGTGTCTTCAGTAACCCTTGCTGTTGGGAGAGTGGACGTATTCTCAGCTGAGGAGGTTCAGGCAACGTTGGAGCTGCTGCTTCCTGGCACTTGATTCAGCGTGACTGGATGACTTGCGGCTGGTTCAGGAGGACTCCGCCACGCTTAGAAACCCGCGTGAGATATTCAGGATTGGTTGCTGGCTGTTTTCCTTTCGGTGGCATTCTGGGAGGTAGCATGTCTGGATTAATAACACAACAAGTCGAAAGCGCACAAAAAAATACGAAGAAACCGATACAACATAAGCCGTGAACACGGTCCGGTTTAGTAATCCTTGAGGTTTACTACTCACGTATCAAGCACTAGCATTATTCAAGACCAGCGGTAAATATTCAAATCAAACAGAACATGGTTCGCGACCATGGACTTAAATATACTAAAAGGCCAATATTAGGCCAAAATTTAGCAGAATAAATAGCATTAGGTGGCGCCGGCAAAATTGCCAAACAAAAGTCACGACGTAAACAAATAGCTACCATTCCTGAAAGAACAAGGTAGGTGTTTTCTTCATAAAAAAACACAACGGCTAAACATGATTGGCACAAGGAAACCTTTGGCCGCATTGATCATGCAAACGTGCCGTGAGGTTAACAAAAGTGTCAGAACAGTGTTCTGGGAATAACCGCAGAAGGCGTAAAAGCTGGGTCTGACATTCCTTCGTGACCATAAAACTGATAAGAAGACACACCCAGGAAAGGGTGGACAAAATAATTAAGACCCCAACTAATTCTAAGCCTGCGATTTTTGCCAAGGCATGTGCGAAGCGGGAACAAAGTCCATGTCGTCAACGTCGTCATCACTCTCACCAACACCGGTAGCAACATCCGCAGGAGCGTCAGAAGCAGCCGGAGCAGCAGCAGCAACAGCACCAGCAGAAGCCGAGGCAGCAGCAGAGCGACGACGAGGAACAGGGGTAGGACCACCGGAAGCGGCAGCAGGGGCAGGACGACTGGGCACACCCCACGCGTTGCGGCACTCCCGAGCAACGTGAACAGGACGACGGCAGCAGCGACAGAGACCATCCTAAGGACAGGACCTGCTCCGATGGCCGGACTTATTGCAGATGGCACAGAAGGAAGACTGACGAAGGTACCAAACACAGCACTCAAAGCCAGCAACACGCACCACACCAGGAAAATCCTTCGCCAGAGTCATCTTGATGACACGGTTACCATCATACAGCTCCAAGAAGGCTACATGTTGGGACCTGGTAACTGAATCGACTTAAGAAACTCACCACGGTGGAGTCAGGAACCTCGCCAGGGCAGTCACGAAGGTAGACAAGCCGAGACGTGGTTTCCACGGCAAACACACGCAGCGGAACGTCACGGAAACGAATGCCACTGTCAACTGCGGTATCACAGTCGACTGTGTTCTTGTAAGTGATGCGGATTGCACCATTACGAAGGAACTGGACCGTCGACAGGGCGTCTTTGTTGACCGACCTCAGCACCACGGGGAGGACGTCCGAGGAACCAACACAGTTGTAAATCAATCCAGGGAAGAAGACAACCAGGTTGTTAGGGAACTGACATGCCTCCACAGGCATGACGAAGGCAAAAAGGAGTGGAACCCAAAAGTTCAGCCCTGCTCAACGCGTTAGAAGAAGCGGATGGGCAACCACAATGGCGGACCAAAATGGCTAACCCGAAAGCAGCGAAAAATCGCCAAAACTACTCGAACCAAAGCTCAAGAAGCGACGCGAGAAGAGACCAGTCAGAAACCGTCAACCGCTAGCCAAATGGATAGGGCCTTCGGCATACAACCCCTTTCTTCCCTTTCTTACTCGCAGCTGAGTTCCGCTCCGCCCCACGCTTATATATAAGATATATATACGACTGATTGAGTTCTCCATGTGGTACGCAATGCGTACACGGAGGTTACGCATGCGCATTTGCTAAAATGATAATTTGATAAAAGAAACGACGTAACCTCCTGTTACACTGTTTAAAGTTGTCGTTTAAAACCGGCACAGATTACTTTTTTACAAAGGTGATTCCAACACGAAGATCCAAGACCGAAAGAAACGTTAGCGTAAATTGATTGGTCGATCGAGGATAGAGATTTTCCCTTGAAAGAGTTCTTAACACCAGAGGAAAGAGTTTCATAGCAACCAATAATTTCCACACTTTCTGGGCTAATGTTAGGAAGTGTACGAAGTACACTTACTTCTCCTGTAGGGAATTGTGCCTCGCTATTGACTTTCTTATCGACAACATCTACGTTCGCTTCGGAAACTCAGTTTTTCGGCAAGTTATTGCATAGTTAGTTGGGCACTAACAGCGCACCTTGGTTGGCTGATCTATTCCTTCGCACCTTCGAGTATGATTCTTTAATTTTCGACTAAATTTGGTAACGACTGCCACAATAAGACACCTAAAAAGCTAATGACGGTCAGATACACTATAACCACTACTTTTACTCACGCAAAGGATGTGCATACATTTTAGAGCTCAAATCATCAAAATTCTTATCCCAAATGGTAGTACTCTCCTGAAATGTTACCCCTGAGAGCTTCAGCTTCAAATACAGTACACCATTAGCGTTGACAATTGGGTCAGGAGGGGACAGGGTCGTTCTTCTTCTTATGATATGTTCCTTGGCCTTGACAAAACTCTAATATTTTCTACTTCCTCAGAGGCATTATCATTAACACTGGGCCCAACAGATATACTACAAGTAATGTCATCTGCATCTGCGAAAATGCACGTAGCAGCCTGATAACTTATCATTTCTCACGGCTAAAGTGAATTTGAGAAAAACTCCTCCCAAGATGAAAATGAATTTACCCTCGTTTGGTCCGAGCCTGAGTTTTTTTTTTGCGTGGCAGTCTGTTTGGATGTGATGTTGTCTGGTGCAATGTGGATAAAGGGCTTACAAAAACCTTAGAATGGAGCAGCAGGAATAATTACCTTTCAGTGTTGTGATGTACGTTCTGCAGATATTATCAGGCAACTTAATTGAGAAACGCTTGCTTCAAAGCGCGAAAAACACTTAAGGTTATTAAACGAAAAGGTACCCAAATATTTAAGCGAACTTTTAACAAACACCTGTGAAAATAAACCCTATAAGTCTTGGCTTTGGAATACCAAACAAAATATTGCCTTAAATCATATACCTAGGACAGCATATTACAAGGGTAATATCTATGTCAAGTTAAGTTGAACGCTGTTTGAAACACTTACGGTATGTAATATATTATTTACTTTCATTTCTTGTAAAGAAGTTAGTTAATAACTTATGAAATTACCGTATACAAATAAAAGTGGATAATTCAATCAATCAACAATTAAATGCGGCCTGCTGCCGTAAAAACGAAATAAAAACAGTGAATAGCACGTGTGTGAACGTGCAGCATCACATACTTTTTGCATTCTTTTTTGCAGTAGCGGTACCTCACAACACTAATAATAATAATAATAATAATAATAATAATAATAATAGTAATAATAATAAAACAAGAGAGTTTGTTTGCGGTCATAAATATGTTTTGGGCTTAACTCAGACTCATTTTGGCTCTCGCCTAGCCTAGCGGTTCGGGCTAAAATGAGCTCTGAGAAGGGCCCAAAACATAGTTATTCCCAAGAACATAATCTCTATTACTATTATTATCACTTTGGAGAGCATTGAGAAAATAAAATCTGAAAAAAGAAACTTGACAACAAAACAGCGAGCGTTTACAACTTGAATGGCTTTTATTTTCCCACAATGAAAATTCACTATCAAGCGAAGCTGGCTTAAAATTACAAAACCTTCCCATGTGAGTTCAGTGTGAAGAATTGTAAAAGACATGAAATAAAAAATCGATTACCTTGTTTGTAAGTGTTGAAGGTAATTGTGCAATAGCTAAACTGACAGTATGGCATAACTGGTTGAATTGAGTGTGTTTGGCTTGAGGCCGGAAAACTTACATGCACTTCACCACCTGCCATGGTCCGTTTTCTGGTGTTTCTGTCACGGAATCAACTTCTAACTTTTGAAGATGGTCTTCCTCTAGCTGAGAAGATTGAGGATTTCATAATTATTCTTTGTTTTTTGTGTTTTCAGCCATGCTTTGGTTTTTGAAAGTAGCTCCGTGATTTCTTTTACCATCGCTGCAAGAAAACGGCGCGAACATTTTAATGTTTTCTAAATTTTATTGGCTACTTAAATCATACGATAATTTGATTCACACTTTTAACTGGTTTATTTCAGCGGCCTTATACATTTTAGCCCACCAAATTCTTTATGTTAGCCCGAAAAATGCGCCACAACGCCCGACAAAGTGATAATAATAATAATAATAATAATAATAATAATAAATCATCATGGGCATGTACATCGAACTGGATTTGACAAAAGGTACTTGCACTAAAGTGGCCTTTTCTGGTGCAGTTTTTCTCGTTCAAAAACTCCAAAGTAGCCATTATAAAGACTAAAAGAGTGGTTAGTGCTTTTTTCTCTACTCCTCGGCCCCTTCTCCTAGCTCACTTTCTTATTCCCTCCTTCTCAGTGTGATTGCCGGGTTCTTCGGTTCCAAAAAAACGCCAGTCTTGGACCTATTTCGGTCAAATGGCTCCAAATTTCTGGAGGTACGTTTTTGCGAATTCAGACAGGTATATATACCGCTAAATTGACTACTTCTTCATAGCTCTTTACAATATCTGCTTTATAATTAAAGAAATTTCAGGTTAATAAAAAGAAATCCAATAATAGTTAAAAACGCTATTTACACTATGATTGTTAGCTAAACGCAATTTCAAATAAATATGTCTTCAAGTCTTTCTTGAAAAATTGTTAAAGTCTCTGATCATCTAATAGATAATGGTAGTTCATTCCACAGTTTTGGACCGGCAACGGAAAAAGCTGTCTCGATATGTCGTTGGGATCCTTAGGATTTATTGTGAAGAGGAACGTAGTGCACGAGAGCCAGTAGGATGATGTAAAAGTTCAGAAATATAGGCAGGATCTTGGCCATTCAGACCTTTGTAGACTAACAACAGTACTTTGAAAATTAAAAAGAGAAAAAAACCGGTAGTGGTACCTCTGGACGCGTTGCCTGAGCGTCGTACCGTCACGATGAAGCCCGAGATTTCAACCCGCGCGTCGCTTATACCGGCTGGAGTGTTTGTTTCTTCGTAGCATCTTTTAGATACCCGTAGGCAGGTGAGGGAGAGATACGTCGGCCCCTAGACCATATGCGACAAATCTCTTTTTTGGTGATTAGGCGAACGGGCAGCCCCCCGGTAGGTTGAGTGTAGTGGCTCCCGGACATAACGTCAAATCACACTCAAGGAGGAGGAGTGCAATGCCAATGAGAGGGTCCACCTAAACGGAGGGGCACTAGCCGCCAAGTTCGCCAGCGTGTCGAACCCGCCTCCACCAAAATTAAGGCGACAACAAACAAAAAGACCTCCGCAGAACGGACACAGGAGAAACCCGCACAGTACACCAATTAAGGACACCAAGTGCAGGGAATCTCACACACCAGGAACAGACACAAGCACAAGTGTCAGCCACACAGGGAGAGAAACACACCGGCCACTCACCTCGAGGAGCCAAACACTACACTGGGAGGGATGTCGGGCAACCGTTCGACTGTACCCCTCAACGGCTGGTAGAACGATGGCCGCGACTCCGGGTGATTATTGTGAAACAGATACCTGCCGTACTCAACGGACAGGTCCTGCTCCAAAACCATCCTAGTCTGCGAACCAAGAACAATGAACGTATCCACCTCAGGGCAGCCCACCTCTGAATCCAGGACCAGCCGACGATAGCTAGACGACCGGCGGAGAGAAGGCGGGACACACTCAACACTGTAATGATCACGTAGAATAGCCCTGACGGGCGATGGACCATTAGTAAACTGCAGACCAAAAGGAACCACCTCGGGCACCCAGATACCAGCGACTGAATGTCAGCCAAACGGACCTTGTGACCAAACTGGAGGCCACGAAACTGCTCCCACACGAGAGTATCTCGCCCGATCTCCTCACGGGTACGAATGAAACAGGCAGATTGGCCGTCCTCAGAGCAGTCCACATCCGCCACTGAGTAGTCCGCGGTAGGGTCTGCAGAAGGGGGGCCCCCACTGGTCCACCAGAGAGGCTCCGGCATGGACGCCTCAACTACTTTCAACTTGTTTTAATTGTAAAAAAAAAAAAAAACTTGCTAGCAGGGGCAGACTGCTCGGCAAAAGAAGAGTCCTCACCCGGGTCCTCTTCTTCCGGCTACGACGACGGCGTTGGGGGAGGACATCAGCAGCAGCAGTGGCAGCAGACACAGCAGCCGCGACATCCTCATCACCCTCGGTTGCCGAAACGAACCCGTCAGAATCATCCTCAACAGATTGACACTCCATGTCCTCACCAGCATCAGCAGCAACGTCAGCACAGGCACCAGCAGCAGCATCGGCAGCAGCGTCAGCAGGAGCCCGGGCAGGAGTGGGAACACAACGACGTGGAACCGGAACTGGAGCATCGGGCGCGGTAGGAGGAGGACGACTGGGCGCACCCCATCTATTACGGCAATCCCGGGCAACGTGGCCGGGATGGCGACAGCGGCAACAAAGTCCATCCAAAGGACAGGATCTGCTACGATGACCGGACTTGTTGCAGATAACACAGAAGGCAGGCTGACGTCGGTACCAGACACGGCACTCGTAGCCAGCCACCCGCACCACACCAGGAACATTCTTCGCCAAAGTAATGTTCACGCCACGGTTGCCATCGTACAACTCCGAGAAGGCTTCATGGTGGGACCTGGTGACAGAATGGACTTCACCAAACGAAGTGAAGAAACTGACGATAGTAGAGTCAGGAGCCTCGCCGGGGCAGTCGCGAAGATAAACAAGCCGAGACTTGGTATCCACGGCAACTACACCAAGCGGGACATCATGGTAACGGATACCACTGTGGATAGCAGCATCACAGTCCACCGCGTTCTTGTAGGTGATGCGAACCGCACCATTGTGCAGGAACTGAACCGTCAAAAGAGCATTCTTGTTAACCTACCTCAGCAACTCTGGGAAAACCTCCGAGGAACCAACACCGCTGTAGATCGACGCCGGGAAGAAGGCAATCAGGCTGTTAGGGCACCGAATGGTCTCCGCCGGCATGATGAAAGCAGAAAGGAGCAGGACCAAAAAGTTAAGTCCTGCTCAACACAGTAAAGAACCGGATGGGCAACCAAAATGGAGGAACCAGTTGGCAAACCTGAAAGCAGCGTAAAATCGCCAAAAACTTCTCAAAGCAAACCTCGAGAGGCGACGCGAGAAGGGACCAGTCAGAACAACCATCAACCGCTAGCCAAAAGGATAGGGCCTCCGGCCATATAAGACAAACCCCTTTCTTTCTTTGTGATTAGGCGAACGGGCAGCCCCGGTAGGGTAAGTGCAATGGCTCCTGGAAATAACGTCAAATCTCACTCAAGGCGGAGGAGTGCATTGCCAAAGAGAGGGTGCACCTAAACGGAGGGGCATGACCGCCAAACCTCGCCGGGGTGTCGAGCCACCAAAATTAATGCAACAAAATTTTAAAAGTCCTCCACACAACGGACACAGGAGAAACCCGCAAAGTAGACCAATTAAGGACACCTAGTGCAAGGAAATTCACATAACAGAAACAAACATAAGCACAAGTGCGAACCACACAAGGAGAAAGACACAACGGCCACTCACCCCGAGGGGTCAAACACTACACTAGGGGGAATACTGGGCAAACGCTGGGCTGTACCCCTAACGGCAAGTAAAACGTTGGCCGCGACTCCGGATGATTATTGTAAAACAGATACCTGCCGTACTCAACGGACAGGCCATTCTCCAAAACCACGTTAGTCTGCAAGCAAAAGTCGATGAACGTATCCACCTCAGGGCAGCCCACCTCTGCATCCAGGACCAGCCGACGATAGAAAGACTCCTGAAAAACAGAAGGCGGGACACACTCAGCGCTGGAATGGTCATAAACAACAGCCCTGACGGGCGATGGACCATCGGTGAACTGGAGACCAAAAGGAACAAGCTCAGGTACACGCGCCAGATGTCAGCCAGAACTAACTTGTGGCCAAGGTTGATACCACGAACTTCCTCCCACAAAAGAGTGTCCCGCCAGATCTCATCATGGGTTCGCATCATAGACACAGATGGGCCGTCCTCAGAGCAGTCCTCATCCACCACTGAGTAGTCAGCGGTGGGGTCCGCAGAGGGGGCGGGCCACCACTGGTCCACCGGGAGAAGCTCCGGCATGGACGCCTCGACTACTTGCAACTTGAATGGACCTCACCATACATCGAGAAGAAGCTGACGATGGTTGAGTCAGGAACCTCGCCGGGGCAGTCGCGAAGGTGGACAAGCCGAGACCTGGTCTCCACGGCAACCACACGCAGCGGGACATTCTTAAAACGGATGCCAACTTGCACAGCAGCATCACAATCCTCGATGTTCTTGTAGGTAATGCGGACAGCACCATTTGGCAAGAACTGAACAGTGGAGAGCGCTTCACATTTGATGGACTTCAACAGCTCGGGAAGGACATCCGCGCTGCCAACACTGTTGTAAACAGACGCCGGGAAGAAAGCAATCAGGCTGTTGGGGCACTGAATGGTCTCCGACGACATGATGAAAGGAGCAAGGCCCAAAAGTTAAGCTCTGCTCGACGCGTTGAAGGAACGGATGGACAACAAAGATGGCGGACCAAAATGGCAAACCAGAAAGCAGCGAAGAATCGCCAAAAACTTCTCGAACCAAAGCTCAAGAAGCGACGCAAGACGAGACCAGTCAGAAACCGTCATCCGCTAGACATCAAGACAAGACATTCCTTTCTTACTCGCACCTGTGTTCCGCTCCGCTGCACGCCTATATATAAGATATATCGATATTTATACCACGATGTATTCATTGAGTTCTCCATATGGTACGCAATGCGTACACGGAGGTTACGCATGCGCATTTGCTAAAATGATAATTTGATAAAAGAAACGACGTAACCTCCTGTTACACTGTTTAAAATTGTCGTTTCAAACCGGCACAGATTACTTTTTTACAAAGGTGATTCCAACACGAAGATCCAAGACCGAAAGAAACGTTAGCGTGAATTGATTGGTCGACCGTCGATAGAGATGTTCCCTCGAAAGAGTTCTTACCACCAGAGGAAAGAGTTTCATAGCAACCAATAATTTCCACACTTTCTGGGCTAATGTTAGGAAGTGTACGAAGTACACTTACTTCTCCTGTAGGGAATTGTGCCTCGCTATTGACTTTCTTATCGACAACATCTACGTTCGCTTCGGAAACTCAGTTTTTCGGCAAGTTATTGCATAGTTAGTTGGGCACTAACAGCGCACCTTGGTTGGCTGATCTATTCCTTCGCACCTTCGAGTATGATTCTTTAATTTTCGACTAAATTTGGTAACGAGTGACACAATAAGACACTAAAAAAGCTAATGACGGTCAGATACACTATAACCACTACTTTTACTCACGCTAAGAATGTGCATACGTTTTAGACCTCAAATCACCAAAATGTTTATCCCAAATGGTAGTACTCTCCTGAAATGTTACCCCTGAGAGCTTCAGCTTCAAATACAGTACACCATTAGCGTTGACAATTGGGTCAGGAGGGGACAGGGTCGTTCTTCTTCTTATGATAAGTTCCTTGGCCTTGACAAAACTCTAATATTTTCTACTTCCTCAGAGGCATTATCATTAACACTGGGCCCAACAGATATACTACAAGTAATGTCATCTGCATCTGCGAAAATGCATGTAGCAGCCTGATAACTTATTATTTCTCACGGCTGAAGTGAATTTGAGAAAAACTCCTCCCAAGATGAAAATGAATTTACCCTCGTTTGGTCCGAGCCTGAGTTTTTTTTTGCGTGGCAGTCTGTTTGGATGTGATGTTGTCTGGTGCAATGTGGATAAAGGGCTTACAAAAACCTTAGAATGGAGCAGCAGGAATAATTACCTTTCAGTGTTGTGATGTACGTTCTGCAGATATTATCAGGCAACTTAATTGAGAAACGCTTGCTTCAAAGCGCGAAAAACACTTAAGGTTATTAAACGAAAAGGTACCCAAATATTTAAGCGAACTTTTAACAAACACCTGTGAAAATAAACCCTATAAGTCTTGGCTTTGGAATACCAAACAAAATATTGCCTTAAATCATATACCTAGGACAGCATATTACAAGGGTAATATCTATGTCAAGTTAAGTTGAACGCTGTTTGAAACACTTACGGTATGTAATATATTATTTACTTTCATTTCTTGTAAAGAAGTTAGTTAATAACTTATGAAATTACCGTATACAAATAAAAGTGGATAATTCAATCAATCAACAATTAAATGCGGCCTGCCGCCGTAAAAACGAAATCAAAATAGCACGTGTATGAACTGCCGCATCACATAATTTTTGCATTCTTTTTTGCAGTAGTGGTACCTCACGACACTAATAATAATAAGAATAATAATAGTAATAATAATAATAATAATAATAATAATAATAATAATAATAAAAATAAGAGAGTTTCTGCTTGCGGTCATAAATATGTTTTGGGCTTAACTCAGTCTCATTTTAGCCCTTACCTAGCCTAGCGGTTCGGGCTTAAATGAGTTCTGAAAAGAGCCCAAAACATAGTCATTCCCAAGAACATAAACTCTATCACTTATTATCACTTTGGAGGGCATTTAAAAAGCTGATGAGGGTCAGATACACTATAACCACTACGTTTACACTAGCTAAGGAGGTTCATAAATTTCAGAGCTCAATCACCAAATGGTAGTACTCTCCTGAAATGTTACCCATGAGAGCTTCAGCTTCAGCAGTTGATGGGACGCGCTCCACACCGTGCGCGCAAGTAGTACTCGTTACAGCTTCTAGCAACCACCTACTTTAAACATGCTCTTACAAGGTTTCAAAGAGTGACATTATGTCCGTGAGTAATAATCTCGGACATCAGGAATTGATGCGACCCGATCCACACCGTGAACACAAGTAGTGCTCATCTCAGGTAGTAAAATCCAGTTACTTTCAACATGCCCTTACAAGTTTTAAAAGCGTGAGATTATGACCGAGAGTAAGAATCTCCGAAATCAGGAATTGATGGGACGCGCTCCACACCAAGCGCGCAAGTAGTACTCATCACAGCTAGTAAAAAACAGTTACTTTCAAAATGCTCTTACAAGTTTTTAAGGATTGAGATTATGACGGACAGTGAAAATTTCGGAAAATCAGGAATTGCTAGGAGGCGCTTCACAATGGCGCACAAGTAGAACTCATCATAGCTAGTAAAAACCAACTACTTTGAAAATGACTTTTCAAAGAGTGACATTTTCACACAGAGCCGAAATCTCGGAAATGAGGATTGGCGCTCCACACCGTGCGCACAAGTAGTATTCATTACAGCTAGTAAAAACCACCTACTTTTAACATGGTCTTACAAGTTTTCAACGAGTGAAATTAAGACCTAGAGTCAAAATCTCCGTAATCAGGAATTCATGGGACGCACTCCACACTGTGCGCACAAGTAGTACTCTCACACGTAGTAAAAACAACTTACTTTCAACATGCTCTTAAGTGTTTTCAAAGAGTGACGTTATGATGGATAGTCAAAATCTCGTAAATGAGGAAGTGATGGGACGCGCTCCAAAACCGTTCGCACAAGTAGTCCTCATCACAGCTAGCGTGCTCTTACTGGTATTAAAAAATGAGATTATGACCAAGAGTCAAAATAACAGAATCCAGGAATTAATGGGACGCGCTCCACACAGTGCGCACAAGTAGTACTCATCACAGCTAGTAAAAACCAGCTACTTTCAACATGCTCTTAGAAGTTTTCAAAGGGTGAAATTTCGAACTAGGGTGAAAATCTCGGAAAAATGAGAAATTGATGGGACGCGCTCCACACCGTGCTTACAGGGAGTACTCATCACAGGTAGAAAAAAACCACCTTCTATTAACATGCTCTTTTAAGTCTTCTAAGAGTGATATTATGACCAAGAGTTAAAATCACGCAAATCAGGAATTGATGGGACGCGCTCCACACCTTGAACACAAGTAGTGCTAATCACAGCTGCTAAAAGCACCTACTTTCAACATGCTCTTACAAGTTTTCAAAGAGTGAAATTTCGACCTAGATTGAAAATCTCGGAAATGAGAAATTGATGGGACGCGCTCCACACCGTGCTCATGACAACTACTAAAACCAATATACTTTCAACATGCTATTACAAATGTTCAAAGAGTGAGATTTTGACTGAGAGTCAAAATCTCGGAAATAAGGAATTGTTGGACGCGCTCCACACCGTGCGCACCAGTAGTAATCATGACAGCTAATAAAAACCACCTACTTTCAAGTTGCATTTACAAGTTTTCAAAGAGTAACTTTATGACCGAGAGTCAAAATCTCGGAAATCAGGAATTAATGGGAGGCCCTCCACCCCGTGGGAGCAAGTAGTACTCGTCACAACTAGTTAAAACTACCTACCTTCATCATGCTCTTACAGGGTTTAAAGAGTGAGATTTTCACCTAGGGTCAAAATCTCGACAATCAGGAATTCACGGGACGCGCTTCACACGGTGGGCACAAGTAGCACTCATCACATTTAGTCAAAACCAGGTGGGCACAAGTAGCACTCAT
Source organism: Pachyseris speciosa (assembly GCA_016490735.1). NCBI lineage: Eukaryota > Metazoa > Cnidaria > Anthozoa > Scleractinia > Pachyseridae > Pachyseris > Pachyseris speciosa. The sequence goes on from JAEMWC010000040.1 coordinate 207,234, forward strand.
CACATTTAGTAAAAACCACCTACTTTCAACATGCTCTTACAAGTTTTAAAAGCGTGAGATTATGACAGAGAGTAAAAATCTCCGAAATCAGGGATTGATGGGACGCGCTCCACACCGTGCGCGGAAGTAGTACTCATCACAGCTAGTAAAAAACAGTTACTTTCAAGATGCTCTTACAAGTTTTTAAGGAGTGAGATTATGACGGACAGTGAAAATTTCGGAAAATCAGGAATTGGTAGGAGGCGCTTCACAATGGCGCACAAGTAGTACTCATCACATCTAGTAAAAACCAACTACTTTGAAAATGATCTTGCAAGGTTTCAAAGAGTGACATTTTCACACAGAGTCAAAATCTCGGAAATGAGGATTGGCGCTCCACACCGTGCGCACAAGTAGTATTCATTACAGCTAGTAAAAACCACCTACTTTCGACATACAAGTCTTCAAAGAGTGAGATTATGACCGTGAGTAATAATCTCGGAAATCAGGAATTAATGCGAAACGCTCCACACCGTGCGCTCAAGTAACACTCATCCTTGCTAGTAAAAACGACCTACTTTAAACATGCTCCTACAAGTGTTCAGGAATTGATGGGACGCGCTAAAAACCCAGGGCACAAGTAGTACTCATCACAGCTAGTAAAAACCAGCAACTTTAAACATGCCTCTACAAGTTTTCAAAGAGTGAGATTATGACCGAGAGTTAAAATCTCGGAACTCAGGAATTGATGTGACGCCCTCCACACCGTTCGCAAGAGTAGTACTCATCACAGGTAGTAAAACCACCTATTCTCAACATGTTCGTATTAGTTTTGACAGAGTGACATTATGACCGACGCGCAACACACCATGCGCACAAGTGGTACTTATCATAGCTTGTAAAACCTACATACTTTCTACGTGCTCTTACAAGTTGTCAAAGACTGTGATTATGACTAAGAGTCAAATCTCAGAAATAAGAAATTGATGTGACACGGTCCACACCGTGCGCACAAGTAATACTCCTCACAGCTAGTGAAAACCACCAACATTTAACATTCTCTTCAAAATTTTCAAAGAGTGAGATTATGAGCGAGAGTCAAAATATCGGAAATCAGGACTTAATGGGACGCGATCCAGTCCGAGCGCACAAGTAGTACTCATCACAGCAAGTAAAAACCACATACTTTTAACATGCTGTTACAAGTTTTCAAAGAGTGAGGCTATGACAGACAGTCAAAATCTCGGAAATCAGGAACTGATTGGACGCGCTCCACACCGTTCCAACAAGTAGTACTCACGAATGCTAGTAAAAACCACCTACTTTCAACATGCTCTTACAAGTTTTTAAAGAGTGAAATTATGATTGAGAGTCAAAATCTCGGAAATCAGGTATTCATGGGACGCGATCCACACCGTGCGCACAAGTAGTACTCATCACAGCTGGTAAAATCCACCTACTTTCAACATGCTCTTACAAGTTTTCTAAGAGTGAGATTATGACCAAGAGACAAAATCTCGGAAATCGGGAATTGATTGGACGCGCTCCACCATGGCGCACAAGTAGTACTCATCACAGCTAGTAACAAGCACTTACTTTCAACATGCTCTTACAAGTTTCTAAAGAGGGAGATTATGATTGAGAGTCTAAATCGCAAATTAGGAATTGATGGGACGTGATCCACCCCATGAGCACAAGAAGTACTTATCAAAGCTAGTAAAAACTACGTACTTTCAACATGCTCTTACAAGTTTTGAAAGAGTGATATTCTGACAGAGAGTCAAGATCTCAAAATAAAAAATTTTTTGGACGCACTCCATACCGTGCACACAAGTAGTGCTAATCACAGCTAGTAAAAACCACCTACTTTCAACATGCTCAAAATCTCGGTAATAAGGAATTGATGGGAGGCGCTTCACACCGTGCGCCTAGTAGTACTCATCACAGCTACTAAACATCAGCAACTTTCAAACATGCTCTCAGGAGATTTCAAAGAGTGAGATTATGACCGAGAGTCAAAATCTTGAAAATCAGGAATTCATGGAACGCGCTCCACACCGTGCGCACAAGTAGCCCTCATCTCTGCTAATAAAACCACCTACTTTCAACATGCTCTTAGAAGTTTTCAAAGAGTGAAATTATTACCGAGAGTCAAAATCTCGGACATCAGGAATTCATGGGACGCGCCCCACACCGTGCTCACAAGTAGTATTCATAACAGCTAATAAAAAGCACCTACTTTTAACATGCTCTTACAAGTTTTCAACGAGTGAAATTAAGACCTAGAGTCAAAATCTCCGTAATCAGGAATTCATGGGACGCACTCCACACTGTGCACACAAGTAGTACTCTCACACCTAGTAAAAACAACCTACTTTCAACATGCTCTTAAGTGTTTTCAAAGAGTGACGTTATGATGGATAGTCAAAATCTCGTAAATGAGGAAGTGATGGGACGCGCTCCAAAACCGTTCGCACAAGTAGTCCTCATCACAGCTAGCGTGCTCTTACTGGTATTAAAAAATGAGATTATGACCAAGAGTCAAAATAACAGAATCCAGGAATTAATGGGACGCGCTCCACACAGTGCGCACAAGTAGTACTCATCACAGCTAGTAAAAACCAGCTACTTTCAACATGCTCTTAGAAGTTTTCAAAGGGTGAAATTTCGAACTAGGGTGAAAATCTCGAAAAATGAGAAATTGATGGGACGCGCTCCACACCGTGCTTACAGGGAGTACTCATCACAGGTAGAAAAAACCACCTTCTATTAACATGCTCTTTAAAGTCTTCTAAGAGTGACATTATGACCAAGAGTCAAAATCACGCAAATCAGGAATTGATGGGACGCGCTCCACACCTTGAACACAAGTAGTGCTAATCACAGCTGCTAAAAGCACCTACTTTCAACATGCTCTTACAAGTTTTCAAAGGGTGAAATTTCGACCTAGATTGAAAATCTCGGAAATGAGAAATTGATGGGACGCGCTCCACACCGTGCTCATGACAACTACTAAAACCAATATACTTTCAACATGCTATTACAAATGTTCAAAGAGTGAGATTTGACTGAGATTTTGACTGAGAGTCAAAATCTCTCGAAATAAGGAATTGTTGGGACACGCTCCACACCGTGCGCACCAGTAGTACTCATGACAGCAAATAAAAACCACCTACTTTCAAGTTGCATTTACAACTTTTCAAAGAGTAACTTTATGACCGAGAGTCAAAATCTCGGCAATCAGGAAGTCATGGGACGCGCTGCACACCGTGCGCCCAAGGAGCACTCATCACATCCAGTAAAAACGACCTACTTTCAACATGCTCTTACAAGTTTTCCAAGAGTGAGATTATGACGGAGAGTCAAAATCGCGGAAATCAGGAATTGATGGGAGGAGCTGCCCACCATGCGCACAAGTAACACTCATCACAGCTACTAAAAACCAACTACTTTCAACATGCTTTTACGGGGTTTCAAAGAGTGAGATTATGACCGAGAGTCAAAATCGCGGAGATCAGGAATTGTTGGGACACGCTCCATAAAGTGCGCACAAGAAGTACTCATCAGAGGAAGTAAAACCCACCCACTTTCTACAAGCTTTAACAAATTGTCAAAGAGTGAGATGATGACCGACAGTTTAAATCACGGAATTCAGGAATTGGTGGGACGCGCTCCACTCGGTGGGCACATGTAGCAGTCATCACATTTAGTAAAAACCACCTACTTTCAACATGCTCTTACAAGTTTTCCAAGAGTGAGATTATGACCGAGAGTCAAAATCCCCGAAATCAGGAATTTATGGATCGCTTTCCACACCGTGCGCACAAATACTACCCATCACAGCTACTAAAAACCACCTGCTTTCAACATCCTCTTTCAACTTTTCAAAGAGTTAAATTATGACCGAGAGTCAAAATCTCGGTAATCAGAATTGATGGGAAGTACTCCACATCGTGCGCAGAAGTAGTACTCATCACAGCTAGTAAACACCAGCTACTGTCAAACATCCTCTTAGGAGATTTCAAAGAGTGAGATTATGACCGAGACTCAAAATCTCGGAAATTAGGAATTGATGGAATGCGCTCCACACCGTGCGCACAAGTAGCACTCATCGCTGCTAATAAAATCACCTACTTTCAACATGCTCTTAGAACTTTTCAAAGAGTGGAATTATGACCGAGAGTCTAAATGTCGGAAATCAGGAATTGATTGGACGCGCTCCACACGGAGCGCACAAGTTGTACTCATCACAGCTATTAATGTCGCAGTTCGGATATTGTATGTTAACTAAGCGAAAAAGCCACACAACACGACATGCACTCGACCTAAAAGCCTAATTCTCCACGGCACTACAAGCTGAAACCTCCGGCCAGCATCGTGCAACTTAATGGAACGAGTGTAGGCACATCATAAATAGCTCAAACCTGTACATATAAACAACAAACGACAAGTGGAGATTTGGAAAATAATATTGGCCAAAAGAGAGCTCAAATTAGTGTATTGAAATAGAATGCAGAGCTTGGGGAAGTCGCTACGAGACTTAACCGAAGACAAGGAACGAGAGGTGAACCCCGATTATTGATATCACAATAAAATGACCTTCAAATTCTGAGACACGGACTAAAGTAACGTAAGGAAAGCTATTAATTAAGCGAATGAGTAGAATGGCTCAAGATATACTTTATATAGCTAGACATGCGTCTCAAACTAAGCCAATGGAAAATAGCGTACCATAGACTTACAGGAACGCACGTGTTTACAAGGAGACATGAATAGAGGTATTTACCGCTACGGCCATTCGGAATGAGTGTTAAGGGTTTTTGAGACATAGGTGCATGATAGAAAGTAATCGACCTTTGAGCGATTAGAAGAGTACATTGTATAATTGAGACAACAAAGAAATAAATATTGTACAATTCATGGCTCGTTGCGTGACATGAGTTACATGTACGAACAATAACTTAGATCAGAAGCGTCACACTCCATTAACTGCGATTTATGATGCTCCGTAAATCTTTATTAATGTTGCATTTCCGATATTGTATGTTAACTAAGCGAAAAAACAACACAACACGACATGTTTGCGTTAAGGAAGGACACCGCTCTGCTATCAGCGTGACGTTCGAGTTCCCCGCGTGACAATAGGCCGACTAAAGCCCAACCTATCTCCCCAGCGGAATTTTCCGCGCTGGATCGTACCGGTAGGACCAAAATTCACGCGACCTAAAAGCCTAGCTCTCCACGGCACTACAAGCTGAAACCTCCGGTCAGCATCGTGCAACTTAATGGAACGAGTGTAGGCACATCATAAATAGCTCAAACCAATACATATAAACAGCACACGACAAGTGCAGATTTGGAAAATAATATTGGCTAAAGGAGAGCTAAAATTAGTACATTGAAATACAATGCAGAGCTTGGGGAAGTCGCTACGAGACTTAACCTCTACTGATACGTGCGAATCATGTGTCCCCCCAAGCGAAAGAAAAATTATTTATTTATTAATTTTTTTGGGTTTGAACACTATTCAAGAGGTAACATTCGCCATACGCAGGGCGGCCGATAAAAGAGCATTTTGCGGCGTATGTATATATAATTGATAGCAGCCAGAAGACCACCGTCCTAGGACTTTAATCAGCCAGTCCGACAGGCCGGCAGCGGCCGCTGTAGATGCGGCACCGATGCGAAAACTATGCCCCTTAAGTGAATTGTGGGGTAAACCCGCCCAGCGAGCTGCATCCCTAAGAAGGGAGACCACCGATTTCCGAGTAAGCAAGTGGCCGGATTGGAAGGAGAGAAACGGACCCAGAGAACGCGCAAGTAAAGAATATCGGCGAATAGCCTGAACGGCGCAAAGCGGCGAAGGGGAGCGAGCAACTACTAACGTGTGACCGCGGCGAAACGCGTCTGTTTTGGATGACTTAAGAAAAATTGACATCCGCTGCGGGCAAGCCAGACTGGGTTCAAAAGATACGCAACCAGCAGATAAGTCAAAGTTGAGACGGTATGTTCTGATACCTTGATATGTGAACTCACGACAACGAAGGAAGGCGAAAAAGGCGAGAGTAAAGGCTGCCCAAATCATGCTAAAATCCTGTACACTCAACCACTGTCTTAAAATAGGTCTTATGAAAAATAATACTTCTGATAAAAATCGATTTAGAAAAACATTTCAAAAGGAAAATTAACGATTAAAACGTTACATGACGTTTCGACGACCTCATGTCATCATTTTCGAATGTGGATACATTAACCTAATTGACACTACATATATACAGAAATAGGTGTGTATGTGAATGATAAGAATGCGAATAATGAAATAACATCGCGAGAGTCCAGTGTTCACACAAAGAGTTTCGCGCGAATAGAGTCACTTTGGGTGTTTAGCAAGAGCATTTCAAAAATTAAACACTCTAGTTTGCTCCGGCATTTCTTAAGAATTTTAAAATTCTCACGCAGGTTCGACGGCCTTAAATTATGCTCGTCCTCGAAGTGTTTCCCGATTACAGAATGTTTATGTTCCTCAACACGCTGATGGAGGTGGCGGCACGTGTAACCGATAGAATTTGTATCACACAAATCACATTTGAATTCGTAGACTACGCACTGCTGATTCACTAAGGGAGGCTTTAATTCCGTAACTCTTAGCTCGTCAATGATCTTTCTACTGATAAAAATTGGTTGTAGATCATGGTTGATCTTTCTTCCGAGGTCACGAAGTCGACTGCGAACCACGTCGGCAGATTTTTGATCTTTGAAAGGGATAGTGATCCGTAGGGGGCTGTCCGATGGCGTGTAACTCGGTTCTGGAGGGCGCTGAAAGCTGTTGATAGTTGCGTCGATAAGCTTCTCAGGATATTTCAATTTCAAAAATATCCCTTTCAAGTTCTTACATTCTTGAGAAAAGAAATCTGGTGTTGATAACAAACGTTTTGCACGATCTAAGATAGTTCTTAAAAGTGATCGTTTATACCTGTTATCAACGTGACTTTGGTAGTGTAGAAGAAGCCCTTTGTTGGTCTGTTTTCTGTACACACATGTTTCAAGGCGGTGGTCAGTCTTGATGATTTCGATGCAAGCGATTGTTAATGGCTGCCTCCATTGTGAAATTGATGGAGGGATGGGCTTCATTGAGAGTCGTAAGTAAGGCAGTGGCGTGGGATTGTTCACGTACTAAGGCGAGCGTGTCATCTACGTACCTTTTATAGAAACTCGGAAGCTTGTTCTCGCGTGCGAGTTTTTCCTCAATGGAGCACATGAACGCGTTTGCCATGAGAGGACCCAATGGTGATCCCATTGTGACGCCGTCAATTTGTTCGTAAAGTTTCCCGTTGAACTGGAAGAGCTGGTCTTTTGTGGCGACGCTCAGTAGCTCAATGAAATCATCTCTGCTGATGTTAAGGCCATAGGTGTTGTTGAACCAGTTGTCGTTGAACGCCTTATCCGTCAAAATTCTGATCGTTGCCATCGATTTGGTGGTGTTGGATTTCTTCAGCAAATTGGAAAACATCAGTGATTGTAAACTCATTGATCGACAAAGGTTTCAGCTTTTGATCTAGCCACTTTGCAAGAGCGTAATTGTATGTTCCAGTTGCAGAGAGGATCGGTCGCATCGCAAGACGGGCCTTATGTGTCTTGGGGAGGCCATAAAGGTGGGCTAGACGGGAACCCTTCTGGCAGACGGAAATGGCTATCTCCTTAGGACGAATTCTGCGAACGACTGATTCCAGATATTTTTCTTTCACGAACAGTGGATGGTAATATTTTGGTGGTCTTCCCCTTGTGACGGGTCTCTGCTGGTCAATTGGTTTGAATTTTGTTTGATCATTGATGGATGCCTCACATAACAATTCAATGTATTCAGCCTTGTTCATAACAACAACTCCTGGTCCTTTATCCGGTTTGGTGATTACTATGTCGTCACGATTCTTCAGTTGTTGGATCGACCTTACTAATGATTTCGGTGGCTTAGGAGCTTTACGTTCGATGTAGTTCAGTGCTATAGAGCGGAGGGTCGCTGACGCTAGTTCTTTTTTATCATCAGAAAGCTTGGGCTCAAGCCTCCAATACGCCTTTTCAAAAGCCGCCTGAAGTTCGATAGCGGAAACGCGAGGTTGAGGAATGGAAAATTTCAGGCCACGGCAGAGTACCAGCTTGTCGAAGAAAGTGAGATGGTAGGATGAAATGTTCTGGATGTGTTCTTCAACATCAACATCTCTGTATAGTAACCGTGCAATTTTGGATGAATGGTCTGCTGCCATCCTCTGATAGGTTTTCTTGGTAAAATTGTCATCGTCCTCAGAATACACAGATAACGGAAAGATGAGCAATACTGACGAATTTCATCGTAGATCTCGCTGATCTGTTTCTTCAGGGCGATGATCTGGTGTGATTTGCGGCGTAGTTCCTCCAAGATAGCAGATTTTGCAAACTGTTCAGCGGATCGCTTCCATTTTCTGGATTTCGTTTCGTCAATCTTGGCGAACGTCGGGGTGAGATCGAAGCTTTGGCAAAGCCGAAGGAATTCAATGGCTCCATCGCAGTTGACCTGTTTCGAGCTTAACTTTTCAAGTCGTCTGAATAAGTCAAGCTCATTGCTTCGTTTTAAACTTCTGATAAAGATCGATTGACCACCGCCTTGAAACATGTGTGTACAGAAAACAGACCAACAAAGGGCTTCTTCTACACTACCAAAGTCACGTTGATAACAGGTATAAACGATCACTTTTAAGAACTATCTTAGATCGTGCAAAACGTTTGTCATCAACACCAGATTTCTTTTCTCAAGAATGTAAGAACTTGAAAGGGATATTTTTGAAATTGAAATATCCTGAGAAGCTTATCGACGCAACTATCAACAGCTTTCAGCGCCCTCCAGAACCGAGTTACACGCCATCGGACAGCCCCCTACGGATCACTATCCCTTTCAAAGATCAAAAATCTGCCGACGTGGTTCGCAGTCGACTTCGTGACCTCGGAAGAAAGATCAACCATGATCTACAACCAATTTTTATCAGTAGAAAGATCATTGACGAGCTAAGAGTTACGGAATTAAAGCCTCCCTTAGTGAATCAGCAGTGCGTAGTCTACGAATTCAAATGTGATTTGTGTGATACAAATTCTATCGGTTACACGTGCCGCCACCTCCATCAGCGTGTTGAGGAACATAAACATTCTGTAATCGGGAAACACTTCGAGGACGAGCATAATTTAAGGCCGTCAAACCTGCGTGAGAATTTTAAAATTCTTAAGAAATGCCGGAGCAAACTAGAGTGTTTAATTTTTGAAATGCTCTTGCTAAACACCCAAAGTGACTCTATTCGCGCGAAACTCTTTGTGTGAACACTGGACTCTCGCGATGTTATTTCATTATTCGCATTCTTATCATTCACATACACACCTATTTCTGTATATATGTAGTGTCAATTAGGTTAATGTATCCACATTCGAAAATGATGACATGAGGTCGTCGAAACGTCATGTAACGTTTTTATCGTTAATTTTCCTTTTGAAAAATAATACCCCTGGGGTAACTGGTTGACGAAGGATACGGGTCTGGCCCTAATGGCGTAATATGCCCCGAAGCACCTTCTTCAAAAGCAATTTGCCAACAAGTGGGTCGCCGTACCCACACGTGATATGGAGATTACGTACGGCGGATAAGTAAAGCTGAATATTGCTATGTTTTACCTTACGCGCCAAGTAGGCGCGAAAAAAGATCCCCGTACCTTCTGAGGCGGGAAAAAGATCCCCGTTGCTAGAGAATAATCTATTCATTAGGCAGAACTGAAGAAAGCGTTTCTCCTCAGCGGTATAGGTGCGGTTAGTTGACCATACCAATCCCCAGTTCGCATAATGAAGGACCTCGTCTTTTAAAGGGTCATTAACGAAGGCGGGATGGTACATGGGGTGCTCTCCGCCTGGCGGGCCATTGCCCTGAAGCGTTGTTCTTGAAAGCGAGAGAGGGAATCAGCAATCTCGTTATGAATCTCCGGAAAGTGACAAGCCCTATTGTAAAAATTGAGTTTCATAGAAACAAGAACCAGAAAGCGAAGTAAGTCCATGATACGCGGGACCTTTGAATGGCCCGAGTTAATAATAGAGACGACTGACTCGTTGTCGCACCAAAATTGAATTCGTTTGCCCAAGATATGGGGGTACCAAATGGCACAGGCAACAACTATGGGAAGAAGTTCCTGCCATTCGATGCTTATCGCGCATTCACTGCAAAGTTGCATGTGGGGAAGCCAGCGACCCTGAAACCATTTCCCGTTAAAATATCCCCCATAACCCTCTAGGGAGGCTTTCCACATGTTTAGGTCTTTAAAGAACTCCTTATTTAATCTTATGTTGTGGAAGCGACTCGGTACCCCTTTAGTTAAATTGATCATGCGCATAAGAAAAGGTTCTGCCTGGGACAACCGCTTTATATGCAAACTGAAGGGTACCTATGAGAGACTGCAGCTCAACGAGGCGTACGAACCGGCGCTTGGTAAAGGAGTTCAGCATTTCCCAGATGCGAGTAAGTTTGTCCTCTGGTTGGCGGGCTTCCATGCGGGTGCTGTCAAGCACGATACCCATAAATTCAAGTTTCTGGGAAGGGCCCAGGGTTTTGGAAGCTACCACCGGGGCTTGAAGGGACATGAACACCCGAAGTAAGGTACTAAAAGTTTGTAAGCATTGTAGCCGGGTAGGTTCAGCTATGAAAAAATCGTCCAAAATGTGAAGGACGCGTTCCAGTCCGTAATTGTGCTTCAAAATCCACTCGAGGGCATCCGAAAATTGATTAAACAGGAATGGGGAACTCCTGAGACCAAAGGGGAGATAAAGATCAACATAAAACTGTGATTGCCAATAAATACCCAATAGGTGCCAGTCGTCCGGATGAATTGGGATAAGGCGAAAAGCTGATTTTCAGATCGGTTTTAGCCATATAAGCACCCGGACCCAGGGATAACAGGATGCCAATAGCGTCGTCTACCCGGACATATTGGAGGGTGTAGGCATCTTTGAAAATGAAGTCGTTGATACTATCCCCCTCAGGGTACGACAGGTGATAGATAGTACGCCATTCCGTAGAATGCTTTTTGGGAGCCACTCCCAGGGGATGGCACTGGAGCTGGGGTAAAGGGGAAGAGGAGAAAGGCCTCGCTACCCGACCTAGCGAGATTTCCTTATTTAGATTCATAGAAACCATCTCGGGGTGCTGCGTGGCCGATAATAGATTGCGCGAGACCCGTTGTTTCTCCGGACCAGTATACCCCACACGGGTGCCATAACGGAAAGAATTAATTAAATTAGCACTAAAATTACGGTTTGGATGTTGGGAAAGCTCCCTTGCTAACGTATCTACATTGATAGGGGTGGATACTGAAGGTAAGATGTTCCTTGCAAGGAGACGCACTCTATCTTTTGCTACGGTCGCGGGAACTGTAACTCTGGCGGCTGTGGGAGCCCCCTTGGAGACACCGGCGGGGCAGTTGAGGATGGAGTGGTTGGCTGAACGGCAGCGTCGGTACAGATGTGGGAAGTGGTAGGGACTTGCAGTGCAGCCACTGGCGCGGTTGAACCGGAAACAGACAGCTCCCTTCGATGGGAGACGGGATGGGTCAGTGGAGGGGCAATCGTTCTGGCTGTGATACGGGATGCAGCAAGTGAGACAATGAGGCTTAGCCAATCCCGAGAAGGTGACAGTCCACAGTTCTAAATCAACCTCGTCCCAACTTTTGGTAAGGTCATTAGCTGCCCTGCGGCGAAACTGCTCGTCATATGTGACCCACGCCAATCCCTGGAACTGAGTCTCAGCCCTCCTAATTATTTGTTGGTATTTTAGTAGCTCGGTAGATCACCGGGGATTAGCCGCAACGATGATTAACATGTAGGTAGTGTACGCGTCTACCCATTTTTTAAAAGTGTCTATGGTGGGCTTGCGTCTACGAACCATAGTCAGCGGGGATAAATGGGAGCCTGGGGACGAATCCTCCATCCGAAACTGCAACTCAGGAGCCTGGGGCCGAGCAAGCGAATCGAGGAGCAAGGAAGTGAAATCTACGTACTCACCCCGGAGGATTTTATCCTCTAAGTTCCTATCCAAGGGACGATGGAGGCCCAATGGGTGGCAGTTCCTGGTCGACGTGGCTGCACTCCAGTGTACTGCAGCGCTGGGCCCAGGGAAGGCAAATTTCTTGCATGCAAGTAGCTCTGGAGAGCGCGATACAGTGTAGACCCGACCGTGCTCTCAATGGCGGCGAGCTGGACTGGTGGCAGAGACTGCTGAGGGTGGATATCGTCCGCCTCCAATAAGTCATCGAAGGCGTCCTTCCCCAAGATGTCGTCGCCCACGTTCTCCGACTCACTGCTGGACGAGTCTGCTTCGGGTTCTGTAGTCGCCGGAACAAGCGTAGGCAGCGAACGTTTGCTTTTAGCAGGCGCCTTTTTAAGTTGGCTTGGGGTTCCGACCGGCTGTTGTGATGCCATGAGGAGTAATCGCCGGGTGGAGGGCAGACTTTAGACGTTTGGCCAAGGATGCTTTATTGCCTGTGATGGGAAGATTGAGGGCCTGCAAGCGGAGGCGAAGAACTTCTTCCGTCAAGGAGGCAAAATCCTCAGAATTGTTTCGGCGGGACTTTTTGACCTTCGAAGACTTCGACAAAGCACTTGGACGAGCCATTAATAAATTCTGAGACACGGACTACAGTAACGTAAGCAAAGTTATTAAGCGAATGAGCAGAATGGCTCAAGATATACTTTATATAGCTAGACATACGTCTAAAACTAAGCCAATGGAAAATAGCGTACCATAGCTTTACAGGAACGCACGTGTTTACAAGGAGACATGAATAGAGGTATTTACCGCTACGTCCTTTCGGAATGAGTGTTAAAAGTTTTTGAGACATAGGTGCATGATAGAAAGTAATTGACCTTTGAGCAATTTGAAGAGTACATTGTATAATTGAGACAACAAAGAGATAAATGTTGTACAATTCATGGCTCGTTGCGTGACATGACAATAACTTAGATCAGAAGCGTCACGCTCCATTAACTGCGATTTACGATGCTCCGTAAATCCTTAGTAAAAATTACCTACTTTCAACATGCTCTTACAAGTTTTCAAATTGTGAGATTATGAGCAAGAGCCAAAATCTCGGAAATCACTAATTGTTAGGATGCGCTCCACACAGTGCGGAAAAAGTACACCTAGACATCAAAAATCACACCTAGTAAAAACCACCTACTTTCAAAATGCTTTTACAAAGAGTGAAATTATGACCGATAGTGAAAATCACGGACATCAGGAACTAATGGCACATACTCCACACCATGGGCACAAGTAGTACTCCAAAAACCACCTACATTCACCATGCTCTTACAAGTTTTCAAATAGTGAGATTATGACCGAGAATCAAAATTCCCGAAATCAGGAATTGATGGGAAGTGCTCCACACCTTGCGCACAAGTACTACTCATAACAGCTACTAAAAACCACATACTTTTAACATGCTCTTACAAGTTTTGATGGAGTGAAATTATGAACGAGAGTCAAAATCTCGGTAATGAGGAATTGATGGGATGCGCGTCACACCGTGCACACACGAAGTACTCATCACAGCTACTAAACACAAGCTACTTTCAACATGCTCTTCCAAGTTTTCAAAGAGTGAGATTATGACCGAGAGTCAAAATCTCGGACATCAGGAATTGATGGGACACGCCCCACACCCGGCTCATAAGTAGTACTAATCACAGCTAGTAAAAACCACTTACTTTTAACATGTTATTACCAGTTTTCGAAGAGTGAAATTAAGACCGAGAGTCAAAATATCGGTAATCAGGAATTGATGGGACACACTCCACACTGTGCCCACAGGTAATACTCATCACGGCTTGTATAAACCAACAACACGCTCTTGGAACTTTTCAAAGAACGAGATTATGACCGAGTGTCAAAATCTCGGAAATCACGAATTGTTAAGATGCGCTGCAGACCGAGCGAGCAAGTAATACTCACCACACCTAGTAAAAACCAGCTACTTTCAAACTTCCTCTTACAAGATTTCAAGGAGTCAGATTATGACCGAGAGTCAAAATCTCGGAAATCAGGAATTGAAGAAGGGCGCTCCACACCAAGCGCACAAGTAGCACTCATCGCTGCTAATAAAACCACCTACTTTCAACATGCACTTAGAAGCTTTCAAACAGTGAAATTATTACCGAGGGTCTAAATCTCGCAAATAAGGAACTGATTGGACGCGCTCAACACAAGGAGCGCACAAGTACTACTCATCATAACTAGTAAAAATCACCTACTTTCAGCATCCTCTTCCCAGTTTTAAAATTGTGAGATTATGACCGAGAGTCAAAATCTCGGAAAACACTAATTGTTCAGATGCGCTCCACACAGTGCGCACAAGCAGTACTCATCACAGCTAATAAAAACCACCTACATTCAACATGCTCTTACAAGTTTTCAAAGGGTGAAATTATGATCGAGATTCAAAATCTCGGAAATGAGGAACTGATGGGAAGCGCTCCACACCGTGCGCACAGGTATTACTCACCAAAGCTAGTAAACACCACCTACTTTCAACATGCTCTTACAAATTTTGCAAGACTGAGATTATAACCGAGAGTCAAAATCTCGGAAATGAGGAACTGTGGGGACGCTCTCAACACCGTGCGGACAAGTAGTACTCATCACAACCTGTAAAAACCACCTACTTTCAACATGCTCTTACAAGTTTTCAAAGATTAAGATTATGAGCGAGAGTCAAGATCCCGGAATTCAGGAATTGATGGGACGCCCTCCACACCGTGCGCACAAGTACTACTCATCACAGCCAGCATAAACCACGTCCTTTCAACATGCTCTTACAAGTTTTCAAAGAGTGAGATTATGACCGAGTCAAAATCTTGCAAATAAAAATTGTTGGGACGCGCTCCAGATTGTGCGCACAAGTAGTACTAATCATAGCTACTAAAACCCACCTACCTTAAATATGCTCTTCCAATTTTCCAAAGAGTAAAATTATGACCAAGAGTCAAAATCTCGGTAATGAGAAATTGATGGGACGCGCTTCACACAGTGCCCACAAGTAGTACTCATCACAGGTACAAAAAACCAGCAACTTTCAACATGCTATTCCAAGTTTTGAAAGAGTGAGATTATGACCGAGAGCCAAACTCTCGGTAATGAGAAATTCATGGGACGCACTCCACAGCTTGCGCAGACGTATTACTCATCACAGTGAGTAAGAACCAGCTACTTTCAAACGTCCTCTTAGAAGATTTCAAAGAGTGGGATTATGACCGAGATTCAAAGTCTCGGAAATCAGGAATTGATTGGACGCGCTCCACAACATGCGCGCAAGTAGTACTCATCACAGCTAGTAAAAATCACATACTTGAACAAGCTCTTACAAGTTTTCTTTACAAGTTTTTCTTTTACAAGTTTTTCACTTACAAGTTTTCAACCGAGAGTCAAAATCACGAAAATCACGAACTGTTGGGATGCACACCACACAGTGCGCACAGGTAGTACTCATCACACTTAGTAAAAACCAACTACTTCCAACATGCTCGAGATTTTGACTCTCGCTCATAATCTTAATCTTTGTAAACTTGTAAGAGCATTTTGAAAGTAGATGGCTTTTACAAGTTGTGATGAGTACTACTTCTGCGCATGGTGTGGGGAGCGTCCCAACAGTTCCTCATTTCCGAGATTTTGACTCTCCGTTATAATCTCACTCTTTCAAAACTTGAAAGAGCATGTTGAAAGTAGCTGCTTTTTACTAGCTTTGGTGAGTAATACCTGTGCGCACGGTGTGGAGCGCTTCCCATCAGTTCCTCATTTCCGAGATTTTGTATCTCGATCATAATTTCACTCTTTGAAAACTTGTAAGAGCATGTTGAACGTAGGTGGTTTTTATGGCACGCGCTCCACACCGTGCGCACAAGTAGTACTCACAACAGCCAGTAAAAACCTCTAACTTTCAACATGCTCTTACTTGTTTTCAAACAGTGAGATCATGACCGAGAGTCAAAATCTCGGAAATCAGGAATTGATGGTACGCGCTCCACACCGTGCGTACAAGTAGTACTCCTCACAGTTATTAAAAACAACCTACTCTTAACATTCTCTTACAAGTTTTCAAAGAGTGAGATTATGACCGACAGTCAAAATCTCGGAAATCGGGAATTCATTAGAAGCGCTCCATACCCTGCGCACAAGTGAAAGTCACCTACTTTGAACAAGCTCTAACAAGTTTTCAAAGTTTGAGATTATAACCGAGAGTGAAAATCACGAAAATCACGAACTGTTGGGATGCACTCCACACAGTGCGCAAAAGTAGTACTCATCACACCTAGAAAAAACCACCTACCTCCAACATCCTCTTAAAAGTTTTCAAAGAGTGAAATTATGACCGAGAGTCAAAATCTCGGAAATGACGAATTGATGGGACGCGCTCCAAAATCGTTCACACAAGTAGTATTCATCACAGCTCGTAAAAATCACCTACTTTCAACATGCTCTCAGAAGTTTCAAGGAGTGAGGATATGAGCGAGAGTCAAAATCTTGGAAATAAGGAATTGATGGGACGCGCTCCACACCGTCCGCACAAGATGTACTGATCCCAGCTAGTAAAAACCACCTACTTTCAACATGCTGTTACAGGTTTTCAAAGAGAGAGATTATCAGCGTGAGTGAAAATCGGGGAAATCAGCAACTGATGGGACGCGCTCTACAGCTTGCGTGCGAATAGTACTCATCACAGCTAGTAAAAACCGGCTACTTTTGACGTGCTCTTAAAAAGGGTGAAATTATGACCAAGAGTGAAAATCCAGGAAAGGAGGAACAGTTGGGACGCGCTCCACACCGTCCGCACAGGTAGTACTCATCACAGCTAGTAAAAATCAACTTCTTTTAAAATGGTCTTACAAGTCTTCATAGAGGGAGATTATGACCGAGAGTCAAAATTTCCGAAAGCAGGAATTAAAGAGACGCGCTCCAAAACCGTGCTCACAAGTAGTACTGAAAGAGAGAGATTATCAGCGTGGGTCAAAATAACGGAAATCAGGAATTGATAGAACGCGCTCCACACCGTGGCCGCAAGTAGTACTCGTCAGAGCTCCTAAAAACCAGCTATTTTCAAAATGCTCTTTAGCAGTTTTCAAAGAGTGAGACTATGACGGAGAGTCAAAATCTCGGAAATAAGGAATTCTTGGGACGCGCTTCACATCGCGCGCACAAGTAGAAAAAACCACCTACTCCTGCTCTTACAAGTTTTCAAAGAGTTTTATTATGACCGAGATTCAAAATATTGGAAATCAGGAATTGATGGGACACGCTCATCACCGTGCGTAGAAGTAGTATTCATTACAGCTAGTAAAAACCAGCTATTTCAACATGCTCTTACAATTTTTTAAATAATGAGATTATGACCAAGATTAAAAATCTCGGAAATCAGGAATTGATGGGATGCTCTCCACACTGAGCGCAAAAGTAGCTCTCATCATAGCTAATAAAAATCAGCTACTTTCAAGATGCTCTTACAAGCTTTCAAACGAGTGAGATTATGACCGATAGTCAAAATCTCTAAAATCAGGAACTCATCGGACGCGCACCATACTGTTCGTACAAGTAGTACGTATCACTGCTAGTAAAAACCACCTACTTACAAGGTGCTCTTACAGGTTTTCAAAGAGAGACATTATCAGCGTGAGTGAAAATCGGGGAAATCAGCAATTGATGGACGCGATCTACACCATGCGTACGAATAGTACTCATCACAGCTAGTAAAAACCGGCTCGTTTTGACTTGCGCTTAAAAGTTTCGAAAGGATGAAATTATGACAAAGAGTGAAAATCTCGGAAAGGAGGAATAGTTGGGACGCGCTCCACACCATCCGCACAGGTAGTACTCATCACAGCTAGTGAGAAACATCTACTTTTAAAATGGTCTTACAAGTCTACATAGAGGGCGATTATGACCGAGAGTCAAAATTTCGGAAAGCAGGAATTGAGAGACGCGCTCCAAAACCGTGCTCTCAAGTAGTACTCATAACAGCTAGAAAAATGCACCAACTTTCAACATGATCTTAAACGTTTTCAAAGAGGGAGATTATGACCGAGAGTCAAAATCTCGGAAATCAGCGATTGATGGGACGCTCTCCACACCGTGCGCACAACAAGCACTCATCACAGCTAGTAAAAACCACCTATTTTCAACATGCTGTTACAAGTTTTCAAGGAGTGATATTATCGCCGAGAGTCAAAATCTTGGAAATCAGGAATTGAAGGGGAAGCGCACCAAAGCGCGCGCATAAGAAGCACTCATCAGTTTTCAAGGAGTGATATTGTGACCAAGAGACAAATTCACGGAAATCAGGAATTAATGGGACTCGCTTTATACCTTGTGCACAGGTAGTACTCATAACAGCTAGTTAAAACCACATACTTTCAACATCCTCTTGCAAATTTAAAAAAGAGTGAGAGTATAACCGAGAGTCAAAATTCTTGGGACGCGCTCCACACCGTGCGCACAAGTAGTACTCATCACAGCTAGTAAAAACCGGCTACTTTTGACGTGCTCCTACAAGTTTTCATACGGGGAAATTATGACCGAGAGTCAAAATCTCGGAAAGGAGGAATTATTGGTACGCGCTCCACAACGTGGATACAAGTTGTAGTCATCACAGCTAGTAAAAACCACCCACGTTCAATGTCTCTTACAAGTTAGCAAAGAGTGAAATTATGACGGAGAGTCAAAATCTCGGAATTAACTTGATTGGACGCGCTCCACACCGTGCGCACAAGTAAAACTCATCACAGCTAGTAAAAAGCACCTACTTTCAACATAGTATTGGAAGTTTTCAAAGAGTGAGATTATCACTGAGAGTCAAAATCTCGGAAGTAAGAATAAGATGGGACGCGCTCCACACCATGGCTACAAGTAGTACTCATCACAGCTAGTAAAATCTACCTAATTTCAATAAAACTCTTTTAATACTTGTAAGAACAAGTCTTAAAAGAGTTTTATTATGACCGTCAGTCAAAATCTAGGAAATCAGGAATTGATGGTAAGCGCCTAACACCGTCCGCAGCAGTGATATTAATTACATCTTATGAAAACCAGCTACTTTCAACATGCTCTTACAAGTTTTCAAATAGTGAGATTATGACCGAGATTCAAAATTTTGGAAATCAAGAATTGATAGGATGCGCTCCACACCGTGCGCACAAGTAGTAGGTCGTTTTTACTAGCTGTGATGAGTACTACTTGTGCGCACGGTGTGGAGCGCGTCCAATCAAGTTATTTCCGAGATTTTGACTCTCCGTCATAATTTCACTCTTTGCTAACTTGTAAGAGACATTGAACGTGGGTGGTTTTTACTACCTGTGATGAGTACAACTTGTATCCACAAGTAGCTACTAAAAACAACCTACTTTCAACAAGCTCTTAAAAGTTTTCAAGGGGCAAGATTATGACCGAAAGTCAAAACCTCCGAAATGAAGAATCGATGGGACGCGCTCCACACCTTGTGCACAAGATGTACTGATCATAGCTACTAAAAACCAACTACTTTCAACATGCTCTTACAAGTTTTAAAGACTGACAGTATGACCAAGAGTCAAAATCTAAGAAATCAGGAATTATCGGGACGCGCTAACACACCGTGCGCACAAGTATCTCCCATTACATCTAGCAAAAACTACCTACTTTCATCATGCTCTTACAAGTTTTCAAAGAGTGACAGTATGACCAAGAGTCAAAATTTAAGAAATCAGGATTTATCGGGACGCGCTAACACACCGTGCGCACAACTATCTCCCATTACATCTAGCAAAAACTACCTACTTTCATCATGCTCTTTCATTATGACCGATTATGACCGATTATGACCGAGACTCAAAATTTCGGAAATGGGGAACATATGGGACGCTCTCTACAACGTGCGCACAGGTAGTACTCATTACACCTAGTAAAAATCAGCTATTGTTAACATGCTCTTACAGGTCTCCAAAGAGTGAGACTTTGATCGAGGGTAAAAATCTCGGAAATCAGAAAAGATGGAACGCGTCGCACAAGTAGTACTAGTCACAGGTATTAACAATTACCTACTTTTAACATGCGCTTCCAAGTCTTCAAAGCGTGAGAATATGACCTAGAGTCAAAATTTCGGAAATAAGGAATTCTTGGGACGCGCTCCACAACGTTCGCGCAAGTAGTACTCATCACAGCTACTAAAAACCACCTACTTTCAACACGGTCTTACAAGTTTTCAAAGAGTGAGATTATGACTGAGAGTCAAAATCTGGGATATAAGAATTACACGGGACGCGCTACACAACGTGGGCACAATTTGAACTAATAAAAGAACTAATAACAACCACATACTTTCAACATGCTCTAACAAGTTTAAGAAAGAGTGAGAGTATAACCGAAAATCAAAATCTTGGAAATGAAGAATTGATGGGACGCACTACACACCGTTCGCAGAAGTAGCATTCATCACAGCTAGTAAGAACCCGCTACTCTCAACACGCTCTTACAAGTTTTCAACAAGTGAGATTATGACCGAGATTCAAAATCTCGGAAATTGCGCACACCATGCGCACAGGTAGCTCTCATCACATCTAGTAAAAACCACCTACCTTAAACATGCTCTTGCAAGCTTTCAAAAGAGTGAGATTATGACGCATAGTCAAAATCTAGGAAATCAGGAATTGATCGGACGCGCACCATATTGTGTGTACAAGTGGCACTTATTACAGGAAGTAAAAACCAGCTATTTACAACATGCTCTTACAGGTTTTTAAAGAGAGAGATTATGAGCCTGAGTCAAAATCGGGGAAGTCATCAATTGATGGGACGCGCTCTACACCATGCGTACGAATAGCACTCATCACAGCTAGTAAAAAAAACGTCTACTTTTGTCGTGCTCTTGCAAGTTTTCAAAGGGTGAAATAATGAGTGAGAGTCGAATCTCGCAAAAATGAGCACTTGATGGGACGCGCTACACACTGTGCGCACAAGTAGGACTCATCACAGCTAGTAAAAACCATCTTCTTTTAACATGGCCTTACAAGTGTTCAAAGAGTGAGATTATGACCCAGAGTGAAAATCGGGGATATCAGGAATTGATGGGAAACGCTACAAAACCATGGTCACAAGTAGTACTCATCACAGAAACCATGCTCACAAGTAGTACTCATCACAGCTGGTAAAATGCATCTCTTTTCAAAATCCTCTTCTAAGTTTTCAAATAGTGAGATTATTACCGAGATTCAAAATCTTGGAGATCAGGAATTGATTGGTATGCGCCGCACACCGTGTGCACAAGAAGCTCTCATAATAGCTTGTAAAAACAACCTACTTTCAACATGCTGTTACAAGTTTTCAAGGAGTGAGATTATGACCAAGTGTCAAAATCACGGAAATCAGGATTTGATGGGACACGATCCATACCGTGCGCACGAGTAGTACTCATTACGGCTAGTTTAAACTACCTACTTTCATGATATTCTTTCAAGCTTTCCAAGAGTAACATTATGACCGAGACTCAAAATCTCGGAAACTAGGAATTGATGGGACGCCCTCCACACCGTGCTCACAGGTAGTACTCATCACACCTAGTAACCCCCCCCCCTTTTTTTTTTTTTAACATGCTCTCAAAGGTTCCCAAAGAGTGGGATTATGACCAAAAGTCAAAACCTCGGAAATCAGGAATTGATGGGACGGGCTCCACACTGAGCGAACAAGTAGGACTCATCACAGCTTGTAAAAACCATCTAGTTTTAACATGCTCTTGCAGGTCTCCAAAGCGGGAGATTATCGCTGAGAGTCGAAATCTCAGAAATCAGGAATTCATGGGACGACTTACACACCGCGCGCACAACTACTACTCGTCACAGCAAGTAAAAGTCAGCAACTGTCAACACGCTCTTACAGGTTTTCAAAGAGAGAAGTTATGAGCGTGATTCGAAACCGCGGAAATCGGGAATTGATGGATCGCCCTACACACCGTGGCCACAAGCAGAACTCGTCACAGCTAGTAAAAACCACATACTTTCAACATGGTCTTAGAACTTTTCAAAGAGTGAGATTATGACAGAGAGTCAAAATCTCGGAAATAAGGATTAGATGGGACGCTCTCCTCACCGTGGGTATAAGTAGTACTCTTCACAGTTAGTAAAAAACCACCTATTATCAACATGCTTTTCCAAGTTTTCAAAGAAGGAGATTATGATTGAGAGTAAAAATCTTGAAAATAAGGATTTGATGAGAGGCTCTCGTCACCTTGCGCGCAAGTAGCACTCACCTCAGCAACTAAAAACCAGCTGGCGACTGAGAGTCAAAATCTCGGAAATAAGGAATTGTTGGGACGCGCTCCCCAGCGTCCGCACAAGTAGCACTCATCACATCTAGTAGAAATACATTACAGCTAGTAAAACCACCTACTTTCACATGCTCTTAAAAGTTATCAACGAGTGAGATTATACCAAAGACGCAAAATCTCGGAAGTAAGAACTGATAGGATGCGCTCCACACCGTGCCTACAAGTAGTACTCATCACAGCAAGTAAAGATACCTACTTTCAAGATGCTCTTACAAGTTATCAAAGAGTGAGATTATGCCGGAGAGTCAAAACCACGGAAATGAGCAATTGATGGGACGCGGTGAACACCGTGCGCGCAAGTGGGACTCATCACAGCTCGTAAAAACAACCTACTTTCAACAAGCTCTTACAAGTTTTAAAAGAGCGAGATTATGACTAAGAGTCAAAATCTCGGAAATCAATAATTTATAGAACGAGCTCCACACGGAAAAATAGTACTCATCAACAGCTAGCAAAAAACCAGGTATATTCAACGTGCCCTCACAAGTGTTCAAAGAGCGAGATTATGACCGAGACTCAAAATATCGGAAATCACGAATATATGGGACGGGCTCCACACCGTGCGCTCAAGTAGTACTAATCAGAGCTAGTAACAACCACCTACTTTCAACAAGCTCTTAAAAGTTTTCACAAGAGTGAGATTGTGACCGACAGTCAAAATCACAGAAATCAGAAATCGATGGGACGCGCTCCGCAACGTGCTCAGAAGTAGTACGTATCCGAGCTAATAAAAACCACCTACTTTCAACATGCTCTTACACGTTTTCAAAGAGTGAAATTATGACCGAGAGTTAAAATCTCGAAAAAAAATGGTTGGGACACGATACACCCCGTACGGTAAAGTAGTACTCATAACAGCTAGTAAAAATCAGCTACATTCTTCATGCTCTTGCTACTTTTCAAAGAGTGAAATTGTGACCGACATTCAAAATCACGGAATTCATGAATCGATGGGCGCACTCCACACTCGTCCCTGCCAGTAAAAAAGCAACTAATTTAAACATGCTCTTACAAGATTAAGAACAGTGAAATTATGACCGAAAGTCAAAATCTCGGAAATAAGGAATTGAGGGGACGCGCTCCACACCGTGCCCTCAGAGTAGCGCTCATCATACCTTGTAGGAACCAACTACTTTCAACATGCTCTTACAAGCTTTCAAACAGGGAGATTACTACCGAGATTCAAAATCTTGAAAATAAGGAATTTATCGTAACCGCTCCACACCGTGCGCAGAAGTAGTACTCTTGACAGCTAGTAAAAACCAGCTACTTTAATCATGTTCTTACATTTTTTCACATAGTCAAACTATGACCGAGAGTCAAAATGTCGGTGATCAGGAATTGATGCAACGCGCTCCGCACCGTGCGCACCAGTAGTACTCATTACAGCTAGTAAAAACCACGTACTTTCATAATGCTCTGTCAAGTTTTTAAAGAGTAACATTATGATGGAGAGTCAAGATCTCGGAGATCAGGAATTCATGGCGTGCGCTCCAGACCGTGGGCACAATTAGTACAAACCAAAGCTAGTAAAAATAACCTAGTTACAGCATGCTCTTACATGTTTTAAAATGTGCGCACAGTGTGGAGAGCGTCCCATCAATTCCTCACTTGGGAGAGTTTTACTCTCAGTCATAATCTCACTCTTTTAAAATTTCTAAGACCCTGTTGAAATTAAGTAGTTTTTACTACTTGATATGAATACTTCTTGTGCGCATGGTGAGGAGCGCGTCCCATCATTAACTGATTTCCGAGAGTTTTACACTCCATCATTATCTCACTCCTTTAAGACTTGTGAGAGCCTGTAATAAGTTAGTGCTCTTAATTTGCTGTGATGAGTACTACTTGTGCGCACAGTGTGGAGCGCGTCTAATGAATTGCTGATTTGCGAGAGTTTGGCTCTCGGTCGTAATCTCAAATTTTTAAAAATTGTAAGAGCGTGTTGAAATTAAGTGATTTTTACTATCTCTGATGAGTACTACTTGTGCGCACAGTGTTGATCACGTCATATAAATTCCTGATTGCCGAGAATTTGACTCTCGCTCATAATCTGACTTTCTTAAAACTCGTAAGACCATGTTGAAATTATGTATTTTTCACTAGATGAGATTAGTACTACTTGTGCGTACGATGTGCAGCGCGTCGATCAATTCCTGCATTGCGAGAGTTACACTCTCAGTCACCATTTCACTTATTTAAAACTCGTAAGAGCCTGTTGTAAATTAGTGGTTTTTACAAGCTGAGATAAATACTAGCTTTGTGGGGAAGTGTTGGAGCGCATTGCATCATCCTGAATTGGAAGAATTTGACTCTCGGTCAACATCTCACTCATTTAAAACTTGTGAGAGCCTGTTGTAAGTTAGTGGTTTTTACTAGCTGTGACAAGTCCTACTGATGCTCACGTTGAGATCGTCCCATCAATTCCTGATTTGCGAGAGTTAGACTCTGGGTCATGATCTCACTCTTTTGAAACTGCTAAGAGCATGTTAAAAGTTAGTTATTTTTACTAGCTAATTCCTGATTTTCAAGATTTTGACTCTTGGTCATAATCTCACATTTTAAAACTGGTAACACCATTTTGAAATTTTATGGTTTTTACTAGCTGCGCACGGTGTGGAGCGCGTTCCATGAATTCCTGATTTACGATAGTTTGTCTCTCGGTCATACTCTCACTCATTTAAAACTTGTGAGAGCATGTTGTAAATTAGTGGTTTTTACTAGATTGGATAAGTACTAATTGTGCGCACGGTGTGGAGCTCGTCCCATCAATTCCTGATTTGCGATAGTTTGACTCTCGGTCATAATCCCAATCTTTTAAAATTTTGTAAGAGCATGTTAAAAGTTAGTGGTTTTTACTGGCTCTGATGAGTACTACTTGTGCATACGGTGTGCAGCACGGGCCATGAATTCCTAATTTACGTGTGTTTGACACTTGTAAGAGCATGTTGAAGGTAAATGGTTTTAACTAGCTGTGATGAGTACTTCTTGTACGCACGGTGTGGAGAACGTTCCATCAATTCCTGATTTGCGAGAGTTAGACTCTCGGTCTCAAGGTAGACTCTCGGTCATGGTCTTTCAACACTTCTAAGAGCATGTTGAAAGTAAGTTGTTTTTACTGCCTGTGATGAGTACAACTTTTACGTACGGTGGGTTGCGCGTCCCATCAATTCCTGATTTGCGAGAGTCTTACTCTCGGTCGTAATCTCACTCTCTTAACAAAAGTAAGAGCTTGTTGAACGTTACTGGTTTTTACTAGCTGAGATAAGTATAGCTCTTTCGCACGGCGTGGACCTTTTTCCATCAATTCCTTATTTGCAAGAATTTGACTCTCGGTCATAATATGACTCTTTTAAAGCTTGTAAGAACATGATTAAGTAAGTGGTTTTTACTAGTTTTGATGACTACTACTTTTTTACCCGGTGTGGAGGGCGTCCCATCAATTCCTGACTTGCAAAAGTTTTCCTCTCGGCCATAACCTCACTCTTATAAAATTTGTAACACCATGTTGAAATTATGTGGTTTTTACTAGCTGATATGAGCTGATATGCGCACGCTGCGCATCCCATCAATTCCTGAGTTGCGAAAGTTTGACTCTCGGTCATCATCTCAGTCATTTAAAAGTTATGAGAGCCTGCTGTAAGTTAGTGGTTTTTACTAGCTGTGATGAGCGCTACTTGTGCACGCGGAGAGAAGTGCGTCCCATCAATTCCTGATTTACAAATGCATGACTCTCTGTTCCCTTATTAAAAGAGAGAGAGAGCCTGTTGTAACTTAGCGGTTTTCACTAGCTGTGATGAGTACTACTTGTGCGCTAGGTGTTGAGCGCGTCCAATCAATTCCTGATTGACGAGAGTTTGACTCTCGGTCATAATCTGACTTCTTTAAAACATGTAAGACCATGTTAAAATTATGCGGTTTTTACTAGATGAGAGGAGTACTACTTGTGCCCACGGTGTGGAGCTCGTCGCACCAATTCCTGAATTGCGAGGGTTTGACTGTCGGTCATCATCTCTCTCATTTAAAACTCGTAAGAGCCTGTTGGTTTTTACTAGCTGTGATATCTCACTCATTTAGAACTTGTCACAGCCTGTTGTAAGTTAGTGGTTTCTACTAGCTGTGATGAGTACTACTTGTGCGTACTGTGTGGAGCGCCTCCCATCAATTCCTGATTTGCGGGAGTTTGACTGTCGGTCATAATCTCACTCATTTCAAACTTGTGAGTACAAAGTTAGAAGTTTTTACTAGTTGTGATAAGTACTACTGGAGCGCAAGGTGTGGAGCGCGACCGATCAATTCGTGATTTGGGAGAGTTTGACTCTCGGTCATAATCTCAATCTTGTTACAGTTGTAAAAGAATGTTAAAGGTAAGTGTTTTTTTACTAGCTGTGATGAGTGCTACTTGTGCGCATAGTGTAGAGCGCGTCCCATCAATTCCTAATTTGTGAGGGTTTGACTCTGCGTTATACTCTCATTTTTTTTTAAAACTTGTAAGACCATGTTAAATTAAGTGGTTTGTACTAGCTATAATGAGTACTGGTTTTGCGCATGGTTTGGAGTGCCTCCGATCAATTTCTTGTTTGCGAGAGTTTGACTCTTTGTCATCCTCTCACTCATTTAGAACTTGTGAGACCATATTAAAACTTCGTGATTTATACTTTCTTTAATGAGTACTACTTGTGCAGACAGTGTGGAGCGCGTACCATCAATTCCTGATTTGCGAGGGTTTGAATCTCGGTTTAAACCTCATTCTTTTAAAACATGTAAGAGCGTGCTCATTAAATCCTGTTTTGCGAGAGATTGACTCTCGGTCTTCATTTCACTCATTTAAAACTTTTGAGCGCCTTTTTTAAATTAGGTGGTACGCACAAGTAGTACTCAAGTACTACTTGTGCGTACGGTGTAGAACGCGTCTCATCAATTCCTGAATTGCGAGAGTTTGACTCTCGCTCATAATCTCCCGTTTTGAAACTGGTAAGAATATGATGAAATTGCTTTTAACTAGCTGTTTTGAGTACTACTTGTGCGTACGGTGTGGAACGCGTCTCATCAATTTCCGAATTGCGAGAGTTTGACTCTCGGTCATAATCTCACGTTTTGAAACTGGTAAGAATATGATAAAATTAAGTGGTTTTTACTAGTTATGATGAGTATTACTTGCGCGCACAGTGTGGAGGGCGCCCCAGCAATTCCTGACTTGCGAGAGTTTTACTCTCGGTCATAGTCTTACTCTTTCAAAATTTCGAAGACCATGTTGAAATTAAGTGGTTTTTACTATCTGAGATGAGTACTTCTTGTTCGCACGGTGTGGAGAGCGTCCCATCAATAACTGATTTTTGAGATTTTGACTCTCCTTCATCATCTCATTCATTTAAAACTTGTGAGAGCCTGTTGTAAGTTACAGGTCTTTACTAGCTGTAATGAGTACTCCTTGTGCGCACAGTGTGGAGCGCGTCACATTAATTCCTGATTTGCGAGAGTTTGACTCTCGGTCATAATCTCAATCATTTAAAACTTGTAAGGGCGTGTTGAAAATAGATGATTTCTACTATCTCTGATGGTACTACTTGTGCGCACAGTGTGGAGCGCGTCCAATCAATTCCTGATTGCCGAGAGTTTGAGGTCATAATCTGACTTTTTTAAAACCTGTAAGACCATGTTGAAATTATGTGGTTTCTACTTGCTGAGATGAGTACGCCTGGTGCGCACGATATCGAGCGCGTCCCATCAATTCCCGAATTGCGAGAGTTTGACTCTTTGTCATCATTTTACTCATTTAAAATTCGTGAGAGGCTATTGTAATTTAGTGATTTTTACTAGCTGTGATAAGTACTACTTGTGCGCACGGTGTGAGGCGCTTCCCATCAATTCCTCATTTGCGACAGTTTGACTCTCGGTCATAAATACATTGAAAAGTCAAAAGTAAAATATTATAATCAATATGCCAAGAAACTGGCAGCCAGTGCAGCTCGTAAAGCGCCAGTGTAATGTGATAAAACTTTCCGATACCACAAATAAGTCTTGCTGCTGCATTTTGTACACGCTGTAATTTCGAAATCTCCTTTGGTAAGCGAAACAATAAACCATTACAATAATCAAGACGGCTTGTTATAAAAGCGTGAGCCAAGGTAATTAAAGAATCCCTAGATCGGTATTTCTTAATACGTTTCAAGTTATGTAAATGATAAAATGCCGCATTACAAGCCTTGTTAATATGATCAGTCATGCTTAAATTGCTGTCAAAGCACGACCTTGGTTTTTAACACATGGGCTTGGACTAATACGATTATTGCCCACAGTAATGGAACACGAATCTCGATTATCAAGCTGTTGTCGCGTACCGACCAACAAAAACTCGGTTTTATCATCATTGATCATCAACCGATCTTGAATCATCCATTTCCTCACCGCGTCAATGCACTTTTCCATTGCTTGTATAGCATTACCTTGAGCAGTGTTGCAGAGTGGTTTGAAACTCAGATACAGCTCCGTATCGTCCGCGAAACAATGAGCATTAGGAAGATAATGTTCCATGATCTTAAACAGCTTCGACGCATATATTATGAATAGCAGAGGCCCTAAACATGAGCCTTGAGGTACTCCACAGTTCAAGTCAAAAGGACGAGAAAGAACGCCATGTACAGAAACGCGCTGACTTCTATCAGACAAGTACGATCAGAGCAGTCCCACGTATGCCAACCTCGTCAGATAGCCTCTCTAATAGTATTTGATGATCAGCGGTGTCAAAGGCAGCACTCAGATCCAATAAAATTAACAAAGTGACGTGTTGAGAGTTCATCGTTAACAAAATATCGTTCATCATCTTGATAAGTGCAGTTCAGTGCTATGTTATTTCCTATAAGAAGATTGAAACGCAGGAAAGATAGCATTTGAAACCATGTGATCGTAAACTTGATTAAAAACGACTTTTTCAGTCAACTTGGATACGTATTGCAAGTTACTAACTCGTCTGTTATTTTTGTACAGGAAATCCAATCCAGGTTTCTTCAAGATAGGATTAATAAGCCCACATTTCCAATCATCCGCAAATTCTCCAGAATTAAGAGACAGGTTGATCATTTTAGTAATGACTGGTAATAGCACATCAACAGAGCTGATTACCATACATCGGATCAAACATACAGCTCTTCTTCGGAGAGCAGCCAATCAGCTTACTGACTGCACTTTCAGTTAAAGGGATAAAGTTGTCCAGTATTCTTGTTGGTAACGTTTTCACATAATCAAAATGCGAATCATGCAGACAATCAGCTAGTCTATCCAATCTGATATGGATGGCGTCAATCTTTTCAACAAAGAAGCTACCCATTTCATTGGCTAAAACCAGCTTGTCACTAATTGGTGGGAAAGGTACTTCATGACCTTGATTTAGCAACCTCTTTGTTGCTGAGAATAGCTTCCTTTGATTGGAGCCATTTTCAACAATAAAATCTGAGTAAAACTTACAACTGGCTTCATTCATCAGGTAGGTTGTAAAGTTCCTCTTCATTTTAAATTCAAGCAAATCACGGACACATCGAGATCGACGCAATTTTGTTTCAGCTCTCCGTCTTTCCCTCCTTGATTCCCTAAAATCTTCACTAAACCAAGGTACCAAAGCCCTCACTGTGATAATAATAATAATAATAATAATAATAATAATAATGACTTTATTTTAAGAGGGTAGCACTTAACAGTTTAAATACAACTGATGACCCTGTGGTCCTCTATTCTTTTACGTCCCACAGAATCAATTATGAAGGGTTGTGAGACGGGGCCTACGGTTTATCGTCCTTATCCGAGAAGACTAAAAAGTCTAACCATTTGCAGACGTTATTACAAAGGCAGCACTTTCTCCTCAATTATTTAAAGACCCTGAGTGTTGGTCTGGCCGGGGTTTGAACCCGCGACCTCCCGCACGGTAGTCCGGTGCTCTACCACTGAGCTAACCGGTCGGCGGTAGTAACAAGTGGAGCATGACGATCAAGAGCCGCAGATAATGTATAATTTAACAAGATCATTCAGAGCATCAGGGCTGTCTGTACAAAGCGAAGTAGTAGAGAGTTCGTCACATAACAGGTTAACGTCAACAACTTTGGTCTTCCTGAAAGAGATTTTTTTTCGGGAGCGGTGGCTTGTCCAGGATTAGAACACAGATCAAAGTAAAGTGATCAGAAAACCGACAGTCAGTCACAGGGATGTTAGCCAATAAGGAGTCGTACTGTCGAATAATGATCAGATCCAGGGTGTGTCCTGACTCGTGCGTTGACTCGTTTAAATGTTGTTGAAAGCCCATTGACTCAAGCAGCTCCTTTAAACAAAAACTGTCTGCATTCCCCGGAACGTCTACATGGATATCAAAATCACCTGCTGCCAGTAACGGTACAGATGACATTATGATACTCTCCAAAAAACTCGAAAAATCAGCAAAGAATACGCTCGTTGTGACAGGATGGTTACTCGAATACGGTGGACGGTAAATAATAATAATCTGTAGTTTTCGCGACTGGAACTCGACCATCCAATGAGAAAACTCAAAAGAAGTACGCTCACCAGCATCGACTTGCATGTAAATTTTCTCTAATCAATAGAGCAGTTCCCCTACCAGATCGATCAGATCGTGTGTGATCAAACAGCTATTATCCGGGCGGGGTGATTGCGGCTCTGCACGCATCATCAATCTGAAAGCCATGTCTTTTTACCAGCTGTGATAAGTACTAGTTGTGGGTACGGTATTCAGAGCGTGCCATCAATTCCTGATTTGCGAGACTTAGACTCAAGGTCATGATCTCACCTTTTTAAAACTTTTATTTAAGAGGATGTTGAAAGTAAGTTGTTTTTACTAGTTCTGATGGGTACTACTTATACCCACGATGTGTTGCGCGTCCCGTGAATTCCTGAGTTGCATTCGTAATCTCACTGTTTAACACTTGTAAGAGCATGTTGAAAGTTAGTGGTTTTTACTAGCGGAGATGAGTACTAGTTGTGCGCACGGGCACGGGCTTCATCTCACGCATGTAAAACTTGTCAGAGAATGTTGAAAATGAGTGGTTTTTACTAGCTTTTATGAGTACTACTTTTGCAGACGATGTGGAGCGCGTACCATCAATTCCTGATTTGCGAGAGTTTGAACCTCGGTTTAAACCTCACTCTTTTACAAGTTGTAGGAGCATGTTGAAAGTATGTGGTTTTTACTAGCTGTGATGAGTACTAGTTGGGCGCACGGTGTGGAGCGGATGCCATCAATTCCAGATTTGCGCGTGTTAGACACTTGGACATAATGTCATTCTTTTTAAACTTGTAAGAGCATAATGAAAGTAAATGGTTTTAACTGCCTGTCAGGAGGACTTCCTCTGCGTACCGTGTGTAGAGCTTCCTATCTATTCCTGATTTGCGAGTGTTTGGCTCTCGGTCATAAGCTCACTCTTTTTTAAACTTGTAAGAGGATGTTGAAATAAGTTGTTTTACTAACTGTGATGAGTACTACTTGTGCACACGCTGAGGAGCGCGTCCCATCAATTCCTACTTTACGAGAGTTTCCGTCTCGGTCATTATCCCAATCTTTTAAAACTTGTAAGAGCTTGTTGAAAGAAAGTTGTTTTTACTAGCTGTGATGAGTTTTACTGGGGCGCACAGTGTGGAGCGCGTCCCATCAGTTCCTGATTTGCGAGTGTTTGACACTCGGTCATAATCGCACTCTTTTAAAACTTCTAAGAACACGTTTGAAGTAAATGGTTTTAACTAGCTGACAAGAGTACTTGTTGTGCGTACGTAGTGGAGAGCGTCCCATCAATTCCTGATTTGCGAGAATTAGACTCTTTCTCATCATATGTCTCATTTAGAACTTGAGAGAGCATGTTAAAAGTTAGTGCTTTTACTAGCTGTGATGAGTACTACTTGTCCACACGGTGTATGGCGCGTCTCATTAATTCCTTTTTTGCGAGACATTGACTCTTGGGCATCATCTCACTCATTTAAAACTTGTCGGAGAGTGTTGAAAGTTAGTGGCTTTTACTTGCTGAGCTGAGTACTTGTTGCGCTTACGGTGTGGAGCGCTTTCCATCAATTTCTGATTTGCGAGAGTCTGACTCTTGGTCATAATCTCACATTTTAAAACTGGCAAGACCATGTTGAAATTTTGTGGTTCTTAGTAGCTGAGATGAGTACCACTCGTGCGCATGGTGTGGAGCACGTTCCATCAATTCCTTATGTGCAAGAGTTGGACTTTGGATCATATTCTCACATTTAAAACTTGTAAGAGCCTGTTGTAAGTTAGTGGTTTTTACTAGCTGTGATAAGTACTACTTGTGCGCACAGTGTGCAGCACGTTCCAACAATTCCTCATTTGGGAGAGGTTTGACTCTCGGTTATAATCTGACTCTTTTGAAACTTGTAAGAGCATGTTGAAATTAAGTGGTTTTAACTAGCTGAGGTGAATACTAAATGAATAAAGGGGACTAGTTTCTAACGAAACTGTGGTGCTGCGTCGGTGGGGGAGTGAAACACGAAATTTTGGTTTATCAATGGAGTTGATAATGTAAATTGACCACCGTACGGGGATTCGATTAGCTGACGTTTCGAGCGTTACCATTCGTCGGAGCGAATCGAGGAGTTGTGGGTTGTGTATGGTTTATATACAGAAAATGGAGTTACGCTATTGGTGGTAACATGGTAACGTGAAAACAGGAATAAATTAATTGAATGAAAAGCGCTCGTTGATAACGTGGGGATTAAGAGTGCCAATTTGAAAGATCAGTTTTTGCTCGAGAGTTTTACGGCTTTCCGATCTCTGGCCTTTCCCTACATCAAGGTACCACGGAAAGCCGTAAAAATCTCGAGCAAAAACTGATCTTTCAAATTGGCACTCTTAATCCCCACGGTATCAACGAGCGCTTTTCATTCAATTAATTTATTCCTGTTTTTCACGTTACCATGTTACCACCAATAGCGTAGCTCCATTTTCTGTATATAAACCATACACAACCCACAACTCCTCGATTCGCTCCGACGAAGGGCTAACGCTCGAAACGTCAGCTAATCGAATCCCCGTACGGTGGTCAATTTACATTATCAACTCCGTTGATAAACCAAAATGAGGTGAATACTAGTTGTGCGCACGATGCCGAGCGCGTCTCATATATTCCTGTTTTGCTAGAGTTTGACTCTTAGGGATCGTCTCACTCACTGACAACTTATAGGAGAATGTTTAATGTTATTCTTCTTTTTACAAGCTGTGATGAGTACTACTTCTGCGTACTGTGCGTCCCATCAATTCCTGATTTGCGAGAGTTTGACTCTCGATCATAATCTGAATCATTTAAGACTGGTAAGAGCATTTTCAAATTAAGTGGTTTTTACTGGGTGCGATGAGTACTACTTATGCGCACAGTGTGGAGCGCCTCCCATAAATTCCTTATTTGCGAGAGTTTGAGTCTCGGTCATAATCTCAATAATTTAAGACTGGTAAGAGGATCTTGAAATTAAGTGATTTTTACTAGCTGAGACGAGTACTTCTTGTGCGCACGGTTTGGAACGCGTCCCATCAATTCCTTTATTTGCAAGACTTTGACTCTCGGTCATCATGTCACTCATTTAGAACTTGTGAGAGCTTGTTGAAACTTCGTGGTTTTTACAAGCTGAAATGCGAGAGTTTTACTCTTGGTCATTATCTCACTCATTTAAAACTTGTTAGACCCTGTTGTAAGTTAGTGGTTTTTACTAGCTGAGATGAGTACTACTTGTGCGTACGGTATAGGGTGCGTCTCGGTAATTCCTGTTTGGCGAGATTTTTAATCTTCGGCATCATGTCACTTATTTAAAACTGGTTAGAGACTGTTCAAAGTTAGTGGTTTTCACAAGGTGAGATGATTGCTACTGGTGCGCACTGGTTAGCGCGAATTCTATCAATTCCTGAATTGAGAGAGTTAGACTCCTGGTCATGATTTCACTCTTTTAAAACTTCTAAGAGCACGTTATATTTAGTTGTTTTTATTAGCTATGATGGTACGCATAGTGTCTTGCCCGTCCCATCAATTCCTGATTGGCGAGAGTTTGACTCTCGGTCATAATCTCACTCTATTAAAACTTGTTGAATTTAAGTGGTTTCTACTTGCTGAAATGATTACTACTTGTGTGCGCGGTGTAGAGCGCATCTCATCAATTCCTTTTTTGAGAGAGTTTGACTCTTGGGCATCATCTCACTCTTTTAAAACTTGTCAGAGAATGTTGAAGGCTAGTGGTTTTTACTCGCTGAGATGAGTGCTTCCTGTGCGGCCTGTGTGGAACAAGTTCAATCAATTGCTGATTTCCGAGATACTGACTCTCAGTCATCATCTCACGCATTTAAAACTTTTCACTGCCTAGCTGAGATGAGTACAACTTGTGCGTCCGGTGTGGAGCGCGTGCGATCAATTCCTGATTGGCGATAGTTTGTCTCTTGGTCATGATCTCACTTTTTGAAACTAGTAAGACCATGTTGAAATTTCGTGGTTTTTACTAACTGAGATAAGTACCACTTGTGCGCACGGTTTAGAGCGCGTTCCATCAATTCCTGATTTACGAAAGTGTGTTCCCTCGGTCACAGTGTCACTTTTTAAAACTTGTGAGAGACTGCTGTAAGTTAGTGGTTTCTACTAGCTGTCATAAGTACTACTTGTGCGCACGGTGTGGAGCGCGTTCCAACAATTCCTGATTTGATAGAGTTTGACTCTCTTTTATAATCGCACTCTTTTAAAAAGTGAAAGAGCATGTTGAAATTTAGTTGTTTTAACTAGCTGTGATAAGTACTACTCATGCACACAGTGTGTAGCGCGTACCATCAATTTGTGATTGCCGAGAGCGCGTCCCATCAATTCCTGAATTGCGAGAGTTTGACTCTCGGTCATCATCTCACTTATTTAAAACTTGTGAGAGCCTGTTGTGAAATAGTGGTTTTTACTGACTGAGATGAGTCCTACTTGTGCGCACAGCCTGGAATGCGTGCCATTAATTCATTATTTGCAAGAGTTTGCCTCTCGGTTATAATCTCACTCTTTTCAAACTTGTAAGGGCGTGTTCAAAGTGAGTGGTTTTTACTAGCTTTGATGAGTATAGGAGTATAGTTGTAGGGTGCGTCTCATTAATTCCTGTTGTGCGAGAGTTTGACTCTTGGGCATCATCTCACTCATTTATAACTTGTTACAGAATCTTGAAAGTTAGTGGTTTTTACAAGCTGAGATGAGTACTACTTGTGCGCACGGGTTGGAGCGCCTTCAATCAATTCCTGAATTGCGAGAGTTTGACTCTCGGTCAGCATCTCACTCAGCCTGTATTAACTTAGTGGTTTTTACTTGCTGTGATAAGTACTACCGAAGCGCATGTTCAGATCGTTCCATCAATTCCTGATTTGCGGGAGTTAGACTTTGGGTCATGATCTGACACTTTTAAAACTTCTAAGAGCATGTTAAAAGTTTGTTCTTTTTACAAGCTATGATGGTTACTAGTTGCCCGCTCGGTGTCTTGTGCGTTTCATAAACTCCTGATTGGCGAGAGTTTGCCTCTCGGTTATAAATTCACTCTTTTGAAGCTTGTAAGAGCATGATGAAGTAAGTGGTTTTTACTAGCTGTGACGATTGCTACTTGTGCACACGGTGTGGAGCGCGTCTCGTCAATTCCTGATTTGCGACAGTTTGACTCTCGGTCCTAATCTCACTGTATTAAAACTTGTAAGGCCATGTTGAAATTAAGTGGTTTTTCCTTGCTGAGATGATTACTACTTGTGTGCGGTGTAGAGCGCGTCTAATCAATTCCTGTTTTGCGAGAGTTTGACTCTTGGGCATCATCTCACGCGCTTAAAACATGTCAGAGAATGTTGAAACATAGTGGTTTTTACTTGCTGGGATGAGTGCTAATTGTGCGGATGGCGTAGATCGCGTTCCATCTATTGCTGATTTCCGACAGACTGACTCTCGGTCATCATCTCACTCATTTGAAAGTTTTCACTGCCTGTTGTAAGTTAGTTGCTTTTACTAGCTGAGAGGAGTAAGACTTGTGCGTACGGTGTGGAGCGAGTTCCATCAAATCCTGATTTGCGAGAGTTTGAACCTTGGTCGGGATCTCACATTTTAAAACTGGTAAGACCATGTTGAAATTTTGTGGTTTTCACTAGCTGAGATAAGTACCACTTCTGCGCACGGTGTGGATCGCGTTCCATCAATTTCTGATTTACGAGAGTTTGTGTCTCGGTGATACTCTCACTTTTTAAAACTTGTGAGAGCCTGTTGGTAGTTAGTGGTTTTAACTAGCTGAGATGAGTATTAGTTGTGCGCCCGGGCTGGAGCGCGTCTCATCAATTTCTGTTTTTCGAGTATCACTCTTGGGCATCATCTCAAACATTTGAAACTTGTGAGAGAAGTTTGAAGGCTAGTGTTTTTACTTGCTCACATGAGCGCTTGTTGTGCCCACGGAGAAGATCGCGTTCCATCAATTGCTGATTTCCGACAGACTGACTCTTGGTGATCATCTTAATCCTTTAAATTTCTCACACCGTGTTGTAAGTTAGTGGTTTCTTCCAGCAGTTATGAGTACCACTTGTTGATACGGTGTAGTGCGCGTGCCACAAATTTGCTTAGAGTTTGACTCTCGGTTATAATCTTTACTTCGAAGAGCATGTTGAAATTAAGTGGTTTTAACTAGCTGAGATGAGTATTAGTTGTGCGCAAGGTGTGGAGCGCGTCTCATCAACTCCTTTTTTGCGAGAGTTTGACTCTTGGGCATCATCTCACTCATTTACAAGTTATCAGAGAATGTTGAATGTTGTTGGTTATTACCAGGTGTTATGCGTACTACCTTTGCGTACGGTGTTGAGCGTATCCCATCAATTCCTGATTTGCGAGAGTTTGAAATCTCGGTCATAATCTCAATCATTTAAGACTGGTAAAATCATCTTGAAATGACCCTCGGTCATAATCTCACTTTTTTAAAATTTGTAAGACCATGTTGAAATTATGTGGTTTTTACTAGCTAAGATGAGTACTTCTTGTGCGCACGGTGTAGAGAGCGTGTCATCAATTCCTGGTTTGCGAGAGTATCACTCTTGGGCATCATCTCAAACATTTGAAACTTGTGAGAGAAGTTTGAAGGCTAGTGTTTTTACTTGCTCACATGAGCGCTTGTTGTGCCCACGGAGAAGATCGCGTTCCATCAATTGCTGATTTCCGACAGACTGACTCTTGCTGATCGTCTTAATCCTTTAAATTTCTCACACCGTGTTGTAAGTTAGTGGCTTTTACTGGCTGTGATGAGTACTACTTTTGCGTACGGTATGGAACACGTCCAATCAATTCCTGATTTTCGAAAGTTTTACTTTTGGTCATAATTTTACATTTTACAACTGGGAAGATCGTGTTGAAATTTTATGCTTTTTACTAGGTGAGATGAGTACTACTTGTGTGCCCGGGTTGGAGCGCGTTCCATCAATTCCTGAATTGTGAGAGTTTGACTCTCGGTCAGCATCTTGGGAGAGCCTGTTGTAAGTTAAAGGTTTGCACATGTTGAGATCGTCCCATCAATTCCTGATTTGCAAGAGTAATACTCTGGGTCATGATATCACTCTTGCTAAGAGCATGTTAAATTTAGTTAGCTATGATGGGTACTACTTGTACGCACGGTGTGTTGCGCGTTCCATCAAATCGTGATTGGTGAGAGTTTGACTCTTTGTCATAATATCACTATTTTAACACTTGTAAGAGCATGTTGAAATTTATTGGTTTCTAATAGCTGAGATGAGTACTACTCTTGCACACGGGCTGGAGCGCGTTCCATCAATTCCTGATTTGCGAGAGTTTGAGTCTCGCTTATAATCTCACTCTTTTAAAATTTGTGCGAGCATGGTGAAATGACGTGGTTTTTCTTGCTGAGAAGATTACAGAATTGTAGAGCGCCTCTCATCAATTCCTGTTTTACGAGAGTTTTTTTCTTGGGCATCATCTCACTCATTTAGAAATTGTAGTATGAGTAATAGTTGTTCGCACGGTGTGTAAAGCGTTCAAGCAATTGCTGGTTTCCGACAGACTGACTCTCGTTCATCATCTCACTCATTTAAACTTGTGAGAGCCTGTTGTAAGTTAGTGGATTTTTGTGGCTTAGATGCGTACTACTTGTGCCTACGGTGTGGAGCGTTGAGGTCGTCCCATTGCCGAGAGTTTGACTCTCGGTCATAATCTGACGTTTTTGTAACTTGTTAGACCATGTTGAAATTATGTGGCTTTCACTAGATGAAATGAGTACTACTTGTGAGCACGGTGTGGAGTTCGTCCAAGCAATTCCTGAATTGCGAGAGTTTGACTCTCGGTCACCATCTCACTCATTTAAACTCGTAAAAGGCTGTTGTAAGTTAGTGGGTTTTACTAGCTGTGTTAAGTACTACTTTTGCGTACGGTGTGGAGCACCACCCATTAATTCCTGATTTGTGATAGTTTGACTCTTGGTCATAATCTAAATCTTTTAAAACTTGTAAGAGCATGTTTTAATTTAGTGGTTTTCACGAGGTTTGATGAGTAGTACTTGGAAGCTGTGATGACTTCTACTTGTGAACAAGATGTGGAGCGCGTCCCATCAATTCCTGATGTACGACAGTTTGACTCTCGGTCATAATCTCACTGTATTAAAACTTGTAAGACCATGTTGAAATTAAGTCATTTTACTTGCTGAAATGATTTCTACTTGTGCACGGTGTTTCGAGCGCGTCCCATCAATTGCTAATTTACGACAGATTGATTCTCGGTCACATATTCTAACATTATTAACCTTGTAAGACCTTGTTAAAATTAAGTTGTTTTTACTTGCAGAGATGAGTACTACTTGTGCCTGCGGTGTATAGGGCGTTCCTTCAATTCCTTATTTGCAAGAGCTGGACTCTGGGTCATACTCTCAGTTTTAAAACTTGTGAGAGCCTCTTCTAAGAAAGAGGCCTATTGTAAGAGAGAGTATTACTTGTGCGCAGAGTGTGGAGCACGTTCCAGCAGTTTCTGTTTTGCGAGAGTTTGAGTCTCGGTTATAATCTCACTCTTTTAAAAGTTGTACGAGCAGTGTGAAATTAAGTGGTTTTTACTTGCTGAGATGACTTCTTCTCTTGTGCGCGGTATAAAGTGCCACTCATCAATTCCTTTTTTTTTGTGACTTTTTCTCTAGCGCATCATCTCACTCATTTAGAAATTGTAGTATGAGTACTAGTTCTGCGCACGGTTTAAAAAGCGTTCCATCAATTGCTGGTTTGTGATAGACTGACTCTCAATCATCATCTCACTCATTTAAAAGTTGTGGGAGCCTGTTGTAAGTTAGTGGCTATTTGTCGCTTAGATGCGTACTACTTGTGCGCACTTTTTGGAGCGCGTCCAATCAATTCTTTATTGCCGAGAGTTTGATTCTCGGTCATAATCTGACGTTTTTGTAACTTGTTAGACCATCAAATGAAGAATGATTCATTTCATATATCATTCACACTTGTTAGACCATTTGAAATTATGTGGCTTTTACAAGATGCGATGAGTAGTACTTGTACTCACGGTGTGGAACTCGTCCAACAAATTCCTAAATTGCGAGAGTTTGACTCTTGGTCATCATCTTACTCATTTATAACTCGTAAGAGGGTCTTAATAGGTTTTACTAGCTGTGTTAAGTACTACTTTTGCGTACGGTCTGGAGCACCACCCATTAATTCCTGATGTGTGATAGTATGACTGTTGGTCATAATCCAAATTTTTTAAAAAATAGTGGTTTTTACGAGGTTCGATGAGTACTACTTGTACGCTGTGATGAGTGATACTTTTGAACACGGTGTGGAGCGGATCCCATGAATTCGTGATGTACGACAGTTTGAATCTCGGTCATAATCTCACTCTATTAAAACTTGTAAGACCATGTTGAAATTAAGTCATTTTTACTTCCTGAGATGATTACTACTTGGGCGCGCCGTGTAGAGCGCGTCTAACGAATCCCTGTTTTGCGAGAGTTTGACTCTTGGGCATCATCTCACCCATTTAGAAATAGTCAGAGAATGTTGAAACGTTGTGGTTTTTACTTCCTGAGTTGAGTTTACTTCTTCGCACGGTGTGGATCGCGTTCCATAAATTCCTTATTGCCGAGAGTTTGACTCTCGGTCATAATCTGACCTTTTTAAAACTTGTAAGACCATGTTGAAATTATGTGGCTTTTACTAGATGAAATGAGTACTACTTGTGCACACGGTGTAGAGTGCGTCCCATGAATTCCTGAATTGCGAGAGTTTGACTCTCGGTCATCATCTCTCTCATTTAAAACTCGTAAGAGGCTGATGTAAGTTAGTGATTTTTACTATATGATGATGTGGAGCACCACCCATTAATTCCTCATTTGCGATAGTTTGAGTCTTTTAAAACTTGTGAGAGCATGTTAAAAGTTAGTGGTTTTTACTAGCTTTGATGAGTACTACTATGTGGCTTTT
Organism: Pachyseris speciosa; assembly: GCA_016490735.1. Lineage (NCBI taxonomy): Eukaryota > Metazoa > Cnidaria > Anthozoa > Scleractinia > Pachyseridae > Pachyseris > Pachyseris speciosa. The sequence continues at coordinate 248,064 of JAEMWC010000040.1, forward strand.
ACTAGATGAGATTAGTACTACTTGTCCCCACGGTGTGGAGTACGTCCTATCAATTCCCGAATTGCGAGAGTTTGAATCTTGGTCATCATCTCACTCATTTAAAACTCGTAAGAGCCTGATCTAAGTTAGTGGTTTTTCCTAGCGGAGAGTAGTACTACGGAGCTGAGTGTAGTACTACGGAGTACAACTTTTGCGTACGGTGTGCAGCACCACCCATTAATTGCTGATTTTCGATATTTTTACTCTTTTAATACTTGTAAGAGCATGTTAAAAGTTAGAGGATTTTACTAGCTTTGATAAGTATTACTTTCGCGCACGATGTGGGGCTCGTCCCATCAATTCCTCATTTGCGAAAGTTTCGCTCTAGGTCATATTCCCAATATATTAAAACTTGTAAGAGCATTTTGAAGATAATTGGTTTCTACTTGTTGAGATGATTACTACTTGTGCATGCGGTGTAGAGCGCGTCTCATCAATTCCTGTTTTGCGGGAGTTTGACTCTTGGGCTTCAGCTCATTCAATTAACAAATTGTCAAAGAATGTTGAAAGTTAGTGGTTTATACTCGCTGAGATTAGTGCTACTTGTGCGCACGGTGAAAAATACGTTCCATCAATTGCTGGTTTCCGACAGAGTGACTCTCGGTTATTTCTCACTCATTTCAAACTTGTGAGAGCCTGTTGTAAGTAAGTGGTTTTTTCTCGCTTAGATGAGTACTACTTGTGCGCACGGTGTGGAGCGCGTCCAACCAATTCCAGATTTGCGATAGTTCGACTCTTTTAAAACTTGTAAGAGGATTTTAAAAGTTAGGTGTTTTTACTAGTTTTGATAAGTGCTAGTATGTGGTTTTTACTAACTTAACTCAGCTAGTAAAAGCCACTAACTTACATCAGGCTCTTACAAGATTTAAATGAGTGAAATGATGACCGAGAGTCAAAGTCTCGCAATTCAGGAATTGATGGGGCGAGTTCCACACCTTGCGCACAAGTAGTGCTAATCTCATCTAGTAAAAGCCACATAGCTAGTAAAAACCAAAACTAGTAAAAACCACTAAATTTGAACATCCTCTTAGTAGTTTTGAAAGAGTCAAACTATCGCAAATCAGGAGAATTGGTGTTGCTGCACAACGTACGTAAAAATAGTACTTAACTCAGCTAGTAAAAACCACTAACTTACCTAAGCATCTTACGACTTTTAAATGAGTGAGATTATGAAGGAGAGTCAAACTCTTGCAATTCAGGAATTAATGGGACGAGTTCCAAGCGTTTCGCACAAGTAGTGCACGTGTAAGCGAGTGAAAGCCACTAACTTACAACGGACTCTCACAAATTTTAAATGAATAAGATGATGAACGAGAGACCGATGACTGAAACGACTGATGGAACGCGATCCACGCCGTGCGCACAAGCAGCACTTATCTCAGCGACTACAAACCACTAACTTTCAAAATTCTCTGACAATTTCTAAATGACTGAGATTATGCACAAGAGTCAAAGAGATATTGATTAGATAGGCTCTACACCGCGCGCACAAGTAGTAATCATCTCAGCAAGTAAAAACCACTTAATTTCGACGTGGTCTTACAAGTTTTAATAGAGTGAGAATATGACAGAGGGTCAAACTTTCATAAATCAGGAATTCATTGGACGATGTCCACTCCGTATGCACAGGTAGAACTTATCATAGCTATTAAAAACCACTTACTTGATCATGCTCTTAAGCGCTTTAAAAGAGTGAGAATACAACGGAGAGACAAACTCTCGCAAATCAGGAATTGATAAAACGCGTTCCAACCCCTGCGAAAGAGGGTACTCATCTAAGCTACTAAAAACCACTAACTTTCAACATACTCTTGGAAGTATTAAAATAGTGATATTATGACCGAGAGTCAAACTGTCGCCACTCAGGAGTTGATGGAACGCGCAAGACACCGTGCGTAGAAGTAGTACCCATCATAGCTAGTAAAAAGTACTAAATTTAACAAGCTCTCAGAAATTTTAAAAGAGTGAGATCATGACCTAGAGTCTAACTCTCGCAAATCAGGAATTGATAAGACGATGTCAACGTGCCCATCAGTAGTACTTATCACAGCTAGTAACAACCACTGACTTAAAACAGGCTCTCACAGGTTTCTAGTGAGTAAGATCGAGAGCGAGAATCAAACTCGCAATTCAGGAATGGATGGAACGCCCTCAAACCCGTGCGCACAAGTAGTACTCATCTCAGTTTGTAAAAACCACTACCTTTCAACAGTCGCTAACCAGCTTCAAATCAGTGAGATGATGCCGAAAATTAAAAATCTCGCAAAACAACAACTCCCTACACCGTCTGCACAAGTAGTACTCATCACAGTTAGTAAAAACCACTCACTTTCAAGATGCTCTTACAAGTTTGAAAAGAGTGAGATTATAACCAAGAGGCAAACTCTCGCAAATCAGAAAAAAATGGAACGCCCTCCAGACCGTTCGCACAAGTAGTACTCTTGTCAGCGAGTAGAAACCAATAACATTCAACATTCTCCTATAAGTTCTAAATGAGAGAGATAATGCCCAAGAGTCAAACTCTAGCAAAACAGGAATATATGAGACACGCTCCACACCGTACACACAAATAGTACTCATATAAGCTAGTTAAAACCACTAACTGTTAACGTGCTCTCACAAGTTCTTAATGAGTGCCATGATGACCGAGAGTCAAACTTTCGCAAATCAGGAATTGTTGGAAAGTATTCCACACCATCAGCACAAGTAGTACTTATCACAGCTTGTAAAAATCACTTAATTTCAAGATGTTCTTAGCAATCTTAAATGATTAAGATAATGACAGAGTGTCAAACTCTCGCTAATCAGGAATTGATGGCACGTGCTCCACACCGTACGCACAAGTAGTACTCATCACAGCAAGTAAAAACCTTTAAGTATTAAATGGGTGAGATGATACCCAAGAGTCAAACTCTAGAAAAACAGGAATATATGAGACACGCTCCACAGCGTGCGCACACCTAGTATTCATCTCATCTAGTTAAAACCAGTTAATTTCAAGATGCTCTTAGACATTTAAACGGAGGGTCAAACTCTCGTAAATGAGGAATTGTTAAACGTGCTCCACACTGTGCGCACAAGTAGTACTTATTACAGCTAGTAAAACCACTAACTTACAACAGGCGCTCACTAGCCTTAAAAGTGAGAGTATGACCCAGAGTACAACTCTTCAAAATATGGAATTAATGGTACGCGCTCCCCACCGTGCGAAAAACTGGTACGTATCTCACCTAGTAAAAACCACAAAACTTCAACCTGGCTTACCAGTTTAAAAATGTGAGATTATGACCAAGAGCCAGACAGCCGCAAATGAGGAATTGATGAGAAGCGCTCCACACCGAACGCACAAGTAGTACTCATCACAGCTAGTAAAAACCAATAACTTATAACATTCTCTTAAAATAAGTGAGATGATGCCCAAGAGTCAAAATCCCGCAAAAAAGAAATTGATGAGACGCGCTCTACACCGTACGCACAAGTAGTAACAATCTTGGCAAGGAAAAATCACTAACCTTCAACGTGCTCTTACAAGTTTTAAATGATTGGGATTACGACCAAGTGTTAAACGTTCGCAAATGAGGAATTGATGAGACGCGCTCCACACCGTTCGCACAAGTAGCACTTATCACAGCTAATAAAAACTTACAACAGGCTCTTACGAGTTTTAAATGAGTGAAATGGTGACCGAGAGTCAAACATTAGAAATTCAGGAATTAATCGGACGTTCTCCACACCAGACGCACAAGAAGTACTAATCACAACTAGTTAAAACCATTTACCTGCAACATGCTCTTACAAGTTTTCAGAAAGTGAGAGTATGAAAGAGAGTAAAACACACTTAAATCAGGAATTTATAGCAAACGCTCCACACCGTATGCACAAGTAGTACTCATCAAAGCTAGTAAAAACTTCTATCTTCGAACTTGCTCTTATAAGTTTTAAAAGAGTCAAACTCTCGCAATTCAGGAATTGATGGGACGAGCTCCACACCGTGCGCACAATTAGTACTCATTTCATCTAGTAAAAGCTTTATAGTAGTACTCATCATAACTAGTAAAAACCAGTACCTTTTAACATGCTCTTACAAGTTCTAAAAGAGTCAAACTATCGCCATTTAGGAATTCATGGGACAAGCTCCACACCATGGGCATAAGTAGTAATAATCTAAACTAGTGAAAGCAACATAATTTCAACATGGTCTTACAATTTCAAAAAAAGTCACATTATTATCGAGAGTCAAACTCTCGGCAATCAGGAATTGGTTGGACGCGCTCCACACTGTGCGCACAAGTAGTACTCATCTAAGCGAATAAAAACCACTAATTCACAACAGGCTGTCACAAGTTTTAAATGACTGAGATATAACCGAGAGTCACTCTGTCGGAAAACATCAATTGAAGGAACGCGTTCCACTCCGTGTGAACCAATAGCACTCGTCTCAGCGAGTAAAAACCCCTAACTTTCAACATTCCTTGACGAATTGTTAATTGAGTGAGATGATGCCCAAGAGTCAAACTCCCGCAAAACAGAAATTGATGAGACGCGCTCTACACCGTGCGCACAAGTAGTAATCATCTCAGCAAGTAAAAGACACACGTTCAACATGCTCTGAGAAGTTTTAATAGATTGGGATTATGACCGAGAGTGAAACTGTTGCAAATGAGGAATTGGTGGGACGTGCTCCACATCGTGCGCTAAGGTAGTACGTATCACAGCTAGTAAAAAGCATTGTCTTTTTACAACATGTTCTTACCAGTTTTAAATAAGTGAAAATGTGTCCGAGAGTCAAATTTTCGCAATTCAGGAATTGAAGGGACGCTCTCCACACCATACGCACAAGAACTACTCATCACACCTAATTAATACCATTTACCTTCAACATGCTCTTACAAGTTTTAAGAATGTGAGATTATGACCGAGAGTCAAACAGACGCAAATGACGAATTTATAGGACGCGCTCCACACAGTATGCACAAGTAGTACTCATCAAAGCTCGTAAAAACCACTACTTTTTAACATGCTGTTACAAGTTTTAAAAGAGACAAACTATCGCAAATCAAGAATTAATGGGTGGGGCTCCATACCGTACGCAAAAGTAGTACTTAACTCAGAGATTAGTACTACTTGTGCGCACGGCCTCGAGCGCGTGCATCAGCCTTTCGGTTATAATCTCACTCTTTTCAAACTTAAAAGAGCATGTTCAAAGTGAGTCGTTTTTAATAGCTGTGATGAGTACCACTTGTACACAAGACGTTGGGTGCGTCTCATTTATTCCTCTTTTGCGAGATTTTGACTCTTTGGCATCATCTCACTAATTTTAAACTTGTTAGAGAATGTTGAAAATTTTTGATTTTTACAAGCTGAGATGAGTATTACGTGTTAGAGCGCGTTCCATCAATTCCTGAATTGCAACAGTTTGACTCACGGTGATCATCTCATTCATTTAAAAGTTGTGAGAGCCTGTTGTAAGTAAGTCGTTTTTACTTGCTGTGATAAGCAGTACTGATGCGCACGTTGAGATCGTCCCATCAATTCTTGATTTGCAAGAGATAGACTCTGGTTCATCATCTCATTCTTTTAAAACTTCTAAGAGCATGTTAAACTTACTTGTTTTTACTAGCTATGATGGGTACTACTTGTACGCACGGTGTGTTGCGCGTTCCATCAACTCCTTATTGGCGAGAGTTTGACTCTCGGTCATAATATCACTATTTTAACACTTGTATGAGCATGTTGAAAGTTAGTTGTTTCTAGTAGGTGAGATGAGTTCTACTCTTTCACACAGGCTGGAGCGCGTTCCATCAATCCCTGATTTGCGAGAGCTTGCCTCTCGGTTATATTCTCACTATTTTAAAGCCTGGAAGAGCAGGATGAAGTAGGTTGTTTTTACTAGCTGTGATGAGTGCTACTTGTGAATACGGTGTAGAGCGCGTGCCATCAATTCCTCATTTTCGATAGTTTGACTCTTGTTCATAATTTCACTCAATTAAAACTTGTAAGATCATTTTGAAATTAAGTGGTTAGTTCTTGCTGACATGATTAGTACTTGTGCGCACGATGTGGAGCTCGTCCCGTCAATTCCTGAATTATGAGAGTTTGACTCTCGGTCATCATCTCATCTTTTAAATCTCGTAAGAGCCTGATCTAAGTTAGTGGCTGTTACTAGCTTAGTTAAGTGCTACTTTTGCGTATGGTGTGGAACACAACCCATTAATTCTTGATTTGCGATAGTTTGACTCTTATGAACATTGTAAGAGTATGTTTAAAGTTAGTGGTTTTTACTAGCTTTGCTGAGTACTACTGGTGCGCACAGTGTGGAGTACGTTCCAACAATTCCTGATTTGTGAGAGTTTGACTCTCCGTCATCATCTCACTCATTTAAAACTCGTAAGAGGGTATTGTACGTTCATGGGTTTTACTGTATAAAGTACTACTTTTGCGTATGGTGTTGAGCAGCAAGCATTAATTCCTGATTTCTGATAGTTTGACTCTTGGTCATAACCCTTGATGAGTACTACCTGTAACCTGTGATGAGTGCTACTTGTTAATACGGTGTAGATCGCGTCCCATCAATTCCTGATGTACGAAAGTTTGACTCTCGGTCATAATCTCACTCTATTAAAAGTTGTAAGACCATGTTAAAGCTAAGTCGTTTTTACTTGCTGAGATGATTACTACTTGGGCGCATGGTGTAGAGCGTGTCTAATCAATCTCTTGTTTGCGAGAGTTTGACTCTTGGGCATCATCTCACTCATTTAAAAATTGTCAGCGGTAGCGTTCGATCAATTCCTGATTTACGAAAGTTTGACCCTCTGTCAAAATATCAAACTATTAAAACTTTTAAGCCCATGTTGAGATTAAGTGGTTTTTACTTGCTGAGATGATTAATACTTGGGCGCACGGTTTAGAGCGCGTCTAATCAATCTCTGTTGTGCGAGAGTTGGAGCACCACCCATTTATTCTTGATTTGCGATAGTTTGACTCTTTTAAAGCTTGTAAGAGCATGTTAAAAGTTAGTGGTTCTTATTAGCTTTGATGAGTACTACTTGTGCATACTGTGTCGAGCGCGTCCTATATATTCCTGATTTGCGTTTGTTTGACACTCCGTCATAATCTCACTTTCTTAAAACTTGTATGAGCATGCTGAAAATTAATGGTATTAATTAGGTGTGATGAGTAGTTGTTGTGCGTATGGTGTGGAGAACGTCCAATCAATTCCTGAATAGCGAAAGTTTGATCTCGGTCACTATTTCACTCATTTAACACTCGTAAGGGCCTATTGTAAGTTAGTTGTTTTTACTAACTTGGATAAGTACTAATTGCGCTCACGATGTGGAGCGGATCCAACTAATTCCTCATTTGCGAAAGTTTGACCGTCGGTCATAATTCCAATCTATTAAAACTTGTAAGAGCATGTTGAAGGTTATTGGTTTTTACTTGCTGAGATGATTACTACTTGTGCGCACAATGTAGAGCGCGTCTAATCAATTCCTCTTTTGCGGGAGTTTGACTCTTGGGCATCATCACACTCAATTAACACATTGTCAGAGAATGTTGAAGTGGTTTTTTCTCGCTGAGATAAGTGCTACTTTGTGCGCACGGTGTGGAGCAAGTCCAATAAATTCCTGATTGAGGAGATTTTTACTCTCGGTCATAATCTGACTTTTCTAAAATTTGTAAGACCATGTTGATATTATGTTGCTTTAACTAGATTAAATGAGTACTACTTGCGCGCACTGTGTGGAGCTCGTGCCATCAATTCCTGCATGGCGATAGTTTTACTCTTTTAAAACTTGTAAGAGGATCTTAAAAGTTAGTGGTTTTTAAGTTTAGATGAGTGCTACTATGTGGCTTTTACTAGATGAAATAAGGAATAATTAAGCGCACGGTGTGAGGCTTGTCCCATCAATTGCGGTTTTAAGGGAGTTTGGCTTTCGGGTATCATCTCATAGTTTGACTCTTTTAAAACTTGTAAGAGCATGTTAAAACGTAGTGGTTTTTACTAGTTTTGATGAGTACTACTATGTGGTTTTTACTACATGAAATGAGTCCTAATTGGGTGCACGGTGTGGAGCTCGTTCCATCAATTCGTGAATTGCGAGAGTTTGAGTCTTTTAAAACTTGTTAGAGCAAGTTAAAAGTTAGTGGTTTCTACTGGCTTTGATGAGTACTACTTGTGCACAGGGTGTGGAGAGTTTGCTATATATTCCTGATTCAAGAGTGTTTGACTTGACACTCCGTCATAATCTCACTTTCTGAAAGCTTGTAAGAGCATGTTGAAGGTAAACGGTTTTAACTAGCTTTGATGAGTACTTCTTTTGCGTATGGTGAGGAGAACGTCCCATCAATAACTGAATTTCGAAAGTTTGAATCTCGGTCACCATTTCGGTCATTTCAACTCGTAAGAGCCTTTTGTAAGTAAGTGGTTTTTACTAGCTATGATAAATACTACTTGCCCACAATTTCCTCATTTGCGACAGTTTGACTCTCGGTCATAATCCCAATCTTATTAAACTTGTAAGAGCATGTTGAAGGTAAGTGGGCTTCCCTTGCTGAGATGGTTACTACTTCTGCGCACGGTGTAGAGCGCGTTTCAACAATTCCTGTTTTGCGGGAGTTTGACTCTTGGGTATCATCTCACGCAATTCAAAAATTGTCAGAGAATGTGGAAAGTTAGTGGTTTTTTCTCGCTGAGATTAGTGCTACTTCGCGCACGGTGTGGAACGCGTTCCATCGATATCTGGTTTGCGACAGACTGACTCTCGGTCATCATGTCACTCTTTTAAAACTTGTAAGAACCTGTTGAAACAAAGTGGCTTTTACTAGATGAGATGAGTATTACTTGTGCGCACGGTGTGGAGTGCGTCCTATCAATTCCTGAATTGCGAGAATTTGAATCTCTGTCATAATCTGACTTTTTTAAAATTTGTAATACCATATATAATTATGTTGCTTCAACTAGATTCAATGAGTACTACTTTTGCGCACGGTGTGGATCTGTTCCCATAAATTCCTGATTTGCGATAGTTTAACTCTTTCAAAACTTGTAAGAGGATCTTATAAGTTAGTTGTTTTTAACAGTTTTGATGAGTGCTACTATGTCGCTTTTACTGGATTAAATAAGTAATAATTGTGCGCACGGTTTGGAACTCGTCCCATCTATTGCTGTTTTACGGGAGTTTGACTCTTGGGCATCATCTCACTCAATTAACAAATCATCAGAGAATTTTGAACGTTAGTGGTTTTTATTCGCTGAGATTAGGGCTGCTTGAGCTTACGGTGTGGAACGTGTTCCATCAATTCCTGGTTTGCGACAGACTGACTCTCATTTAAAACAGTCATTTAAAACTTATGAGAGCCTGTAGTAAGTTAGCGGTTTTTACTTGCTTAGATCAGTACTACTTGTGCGCACGGTGTGGAGCGCGTCCAATCAATTCCTGATTGCCGAGAGTTTGACTCTTGGTAATAATCTGACTTTTTTAAAAATTTTAAGACCATGTTGAGATTTTGTTGCTTTGACTAGATCAGATTAGTACCACTTGTGCGCACGGAGTGGAGCTCGTGCCATCAATTCCTGTGCTGCGATAGTTTGATTCCTTTAAAACTTGTAAGAGCATGTTAAAACGTAGTGGTTTTTTACTAGTTTTGAATAGTAATACTATGTGGCTTTTACTACATGAAATGAGTACTAATTGGGCGCACGGTGTGGAGCTCGTTCCATCAATTCCTGAATTGCGAGAGTTTGACTCTTATAAAACTACTAAGAGCAAGTTAAAAGTTAGTGCTTTTTACTAGCATTGATGAGTACTACATGTGCCTAGGGTGTGGAGGGTTTGCTATAAATTCCTGATTTAAGAGTGTTTCACACTCGGTCATAATCGCACTTTCTGAAAGCTTGTAAGAACATGTGGAAGGTAAATGGTTTTAACTAGCTTTGATGAGTACTTCTTTTAAGTATGGTGAGGAGAACGTCCCATCAATTCCTGTATTTCGAACGTTTGACTCTCGGTCACCATTTCGGTCATTTACAACTCGTAAGAGCCTGTTGTAAGTTTGTGGGCTTTACTAGCTGGGATGAGTGCTACTTGTGCGCACGGTGTGGAGGGCTTCCCATCAATTCCTCATTTGCGACAGTTTGACTGTCGGTCATAATCCCAATCTTTTAAACCTTGTAAGAGCATGTTCAAGGTAAGTGGGTTTCTCTTGCTGAGATGGTTACTACTTGTGCGCACGGCGTAGAGCGCGTCTCATCAATTCCTGTTTTGCGGGAATTAAACTCTTGGGCATCATCTCACTCAATTAACAAATTGTCAGAGAATGTTGAAAAATTGTGGTTTTTACTAGCTGTGATGAGTACTACTTGTGCGTACGTTGTTAAGCGCTTCTCATGAATTCCTCATTTGCGGGTGTCTGGCTCTTCGTCATAATCTCACATTTTTAAATTGGTAAGACCATGTTGAAGTTTTGTGGTTTTTACTAGCTTAGAAGAGTACTACTCGTGCGCACAGTGGGGAGCGCGTCTCATTAATTCCATATTTGCAAGAGTTGGTGTGGAGCGCGTCCATTCAATTCCTGACTGCCGACAGTTTCACTATCGGTCATAATCTGACTTTTTCAAAAATTGTAACACCATGTTAAAATTGTGTGACTTTAACTAGATGAGATGAGTACTACTTGTGCGCACGGTGTGGAGCTCCTCCCATCAATTCCTTATTTGCAATAGTCTGACCTTCGGTCATCATCTAACACATTTAAATCTCGTAAGAGCCTGATGTAAGTTACTGCCTTTTTCTAGCTGAGTTAACTACTACTTTTGGGTACGGTGTAATTCTTGATTTGCGATAGTTTGACTCTTTTAAAACTTGTAAGAGCATGTTAAAATTTAGTGGTTTTTACGAGCTTTGATGAGTTCTACTTGTGCGCACGTTGTGGAGCCCCTCCCATCAATTGCTGATTTGCGATAGTTTTACTCTTTTAAAACTTGTAAGAGGATCTGAAAAGTTAGTTGTGTTTACTAGTTTTAATGAGTGCTACTATGTAGCTTTTACTAGATGAAATAAGTACTACTTGTGCGCACGGTGTAGAGCACTTCCAATCAATTCCTTATTGCTGAGAGCTTGACTTTCCGTCATCATTTCACTCATTTAAAACTCGTTAGTGGGTGTTGTAAGTTAATGGGTCTTACTACCTATGTAAAGTACTACTTTGGGTACGGTGTGGAGCGACAACAATTAATCCTGATTTGTGATAGTTTGACTCTTGGTAATAATCCAATTCTTTTAAAACTTGATACCGCATGTTAAAAGTTAGTGGTTCTTTCCAAAGATTGATGAGTACTACTTGTAACCTGTGATAAGTGCTACTTGCAAACACGGTGTGCAGCGCGTCCCATCAATTCCTGATGTACGACAGTTTGACTCTCGGTCATAATCTCACTCTATTAAAACTTATAAGACCATGTTAAAATTAAGTCGTCTTTACTTGCTGAGATGAGTAGTACTTGGGCGAACAGTGTAGAGCTCGTCTAATCAATCCCTGGTTTGCGAGAGTTTGACTCTTGGGCATCATCTCCCTAATTTAAAGTTGTCAGACAATGATGAAAGTTAGTGGTTTTTACTCGCTGAGATGAGTGCTACTTGTGCGCACGGTGTGGTACGCGTTCCATCAATTGCTGGTTTGCGAAAGACTCACTCTCGGACATCATCTTACTCGTTTAGAACTTGTGAGAGCCTGTTGAAGGGAAATAGTTTTAACTGGCTGTGCTGAGTACTTGTAGTGCGTATGGCGTGGAGAACTTGCCATCAATTTCTGAATTTCAAAAGTTTGACTGTCGGTCACCATTTCACTCATTTAAAACTCGTAAGAGCCTGTTGTAAGTTTGTGGGTTTTACTAGCTCTGATAAGTGCTGCTTGTGCGCACGCTGTGGAGCGCGTCCCATCAATTTCTCATTTGCGACAGGGTTGACTCTCGGTCATAATCCCAATCCTTTAAAACTTTTAAGAGCATGTTGACGGTCAGTGTTTTTGACTTGCTGAGATGGTTACTACTTGTGCGCACGGTGTAGAGCGCGTCTCATCGATTCCTGTTTTGCGGGAGTCTGACTCTTGGGTATCATCTCACTCATTTAAAACTTGTCATAGAATGTTGAAAGTTAGTGGTTTTTACTAGCTGTAATGAGTGCTACTTGTGCGTACGGCGTGGAGCGCTTCCCATCAATTCCTCAGTTGCGAGAGTCTTTCTCTTGGTCATAATCTCACATTTTCAAACTGGTAAGACCATGTTGATGTTTTTTTGGTTTTTCGTTGCTGAGATGAGAACCACTCGGGTGTACGGTGGAGAGCGCGTGCGATTAATTCCATATTTGGAAGAGTTGGACTCTGGGTCATACTCTCACTCTTAAAACTACTGAGAGCCTGTTGTTAGTTAGTGGTTTTTACTAGCTGTAATAAGTACTACTTGTGCGCACAGTCTGGAGAACGAACAATTCCTGATTTGCGAGAGTGTGACACTTGGCTTTAAACTTGTAAGAGCATTTTGAAATAAAGTTGTTTTAACTAGCTGAAAAGAGTACTAGGAGTGCGCACGGTGTGGAGCGTGTCTCATATATTCCTGTTTTGCTAGAGTTTAACTCCTGGGCATCACCTCACTCATTTAGAACTTATAGGAGAATGTTGAATGTTATTGGTTTTTACTAGCTGTGATGAGTACTACTTGTGCGAACGTTTTGGAGCGGGAGCCATTAATTCCTGATTTGCGAGAGTTTGCCTCTCGGTTATAATCTCACTCATTGCAAACTTGTAAGAGCGTGTTGAAAGTGAGTGGTTTTTACTAACTGTGATGAGTAGTCTAAGGTGCGTCTCAATAATTCCTTTTTCCGAGATTTTGACTATTCCGCATCATCTCATTGACTTAAAGCTGGTCAGAGACTGTTAAAAGTTAGTGCTTTTTGCAAACTGAGATGAGTACTGCTTGTGCGCACGGGTTGCAGCGCGTTCCATCCATTTCCATTTGATAATCGGTCACCATCTAACTCACTTAAAACGTGTGAGAGGCTTTTTTAAGTTAATGTTTCATACTAGCTGTGATAAGTCCTACATATGGGCACGTTGAGATCGTCCCATCAACTCCTAATTTTAGAGAGTTAGACTCTAGGTCATGATCTCACTCTTTTAAAACTTCTAAGAGCATGTTAAATTCAGTATTTTTTAGTAGCTATGATGGGTACTACTTGTATGCACAGTGTCTCGCGCGTTCTTTCAACTCCTGAGTGGCGAGGGTTTGACTCTCGGTCATAATATCACTATTTCAACACTTGTAAGAGTATGTTGAAAGTTAGTTGTTTTTAGTAGCTTAGATGAGTACTCCTCTTGCGTACGGGCTGGAGCGCGTTCCATCAATTCCTGATTTGCGAGCGTTTGCTTCTCGGTTATATTATGACTATTTTAAAGCGCTTAAGAGCATGATCAACTAAATGGTTTTTACTAGCTGAGATGAGTGCTAATTGTGCATACGGTGTGGACAGTGCTAGCGTCGGATCCATACCTGATTTACGACAGTTTGACACTCTGTCACAATCTCACTCTATTAAAACTTGTAAGCCTATGTTGAAATTAAGTGATGTTTACTTGCAGAGATGATGACTACTTGTGCGCGAGATGTAGAGCCCATCTAATGAATCTCTGTTTTACAAGAGTTTGACTCTTGTGCATTGACCCATTGACTCATTTAGAAATTGTCAGAGAATATTGAAAGTTAGTGGTTTTAAGTCACTGAGATTATTGCTAATTGGGCGCACAGTGTGGAACGCGTTCCATCAATTGCTGGTTTCCGACAGACTGACTGGTTTCTGACAGACTGGTCATCATCTCATTCATTTATAACTTGTAAGAGGGTATTGTATGTTAATTGGATTTACTACCTGCGTATTGTGTGGATCGCCAACCATTAATTTCTGAATTGTGACAGTTTTACTCTTGGTCATAATCCATATCTTTTAAAACTTGTAAGAGCATGTAAAAAGTTTGTGGTTTTTACCAGCTTTGATGAGTATTACTTGTGCATACTGTGTGGTGCGCGAGCTGTAAATTCCTGATTTGCGTGTGTTGGCACTCGGTCATAATCTCACTTTCTTAAAACTTGTAAGAGCATGTTGAAGGTAATTAATCAGGGATGATGAGTACTTGTTGTGCGTATGGTGTGGAGAACGTCCCATCACTTCCTGAATTGCGAAAGTTTGACTCTTGGTCACCATTTCACTCATTTAAAACTCGTGAGAGCCTGTTGCAAGTTAGTGGTTTTTACTAGCTTGGATAAGTACTACTTCCGCTCACGATGTGGAGTGGGTCCAACTAATTCCTCATTTGCGACAGTTTGTGTGTCGGTCATAATCCCAATCTATTAAAACTTGTAAGAGCATGTTGAAGGTAATTGGTTTTCACTTGGTGAGATGATTACTACTTGTGCGCACGGTGTAGAGTGCGTCTAATCAATTCCTCTGTTGCGGGAGTTTGACTCTCGGGCATCATCTCATTAGATTAACAATTATTCAGAGAATGTTGAAAGTTAGTGGTTTTTACTCGCTGAAATGAGTGCTACTTTTGCGGACGGTGTCCAATCAATTCGTCATTGACGAGAGCTTGACTCTTGGTCATAATCTGACTTTACTAAAATTTGTAAGACCATGTTCGAATTATGTTGCTTTAACTAGATTAAATGAGTACTACTTGCGCGCACTGTGTGGAGCTCGTGCCATCAATTCCTGAATGGCGATAGTTTTACTCTTTTAAAACTTGTAAGAGGATCTTAAAAGTTAGTGGTTTTTACTAGTTTAGATGAGTGCTACTATGTTGCTTTTACTAGATGAAATAAGTAATAATTGTGTGCACGGTGTGAAGCTCGTCCCATCAATTGCTGTTTTGATGGAGTTTGACTCTTGGAAATTATCTCATAAGTTGACTCTTTTAAAACTTGTAAGAGAATGTTAAAACGAAGTGGTTTTTACTAGTTTTGATGAGTGCTACTATGTGGCTTGTGCTACATGAAATGAGTACTAATTGGGCGGACGGTGTGGAGCTCGTTCCATCAATTCCTGAATTGCGAGAGTTTGACTCTTTTAAAACTTGTAAGAGCAAGTTGAACGATAGTGGTTTTTACTAGCTTTGATGAGTACTACTTGTGCAAAGGGTGTGGAGAGTTTGCTATAAATTCCTGATTTAAGATTGTTTGACACTCGGTCATAATCTCCCTTTCTGAAAACTTGTAATAGCATGTTGAAGGTAAATGGGTTAAACTAGCTTTGGTGAGTACTTCTTGTGCGTATGATGAGGAGAACGTCCCATCAATTCCTGAATTTCCAAAGTTTGACTCTCAGTCACAATTTCGGTCATTTAAAACTCGTAAGAGCCTGTTGTAAGTTTGTGACACGGTGCTGGGTGGGTCTCATAAAATCCTTTTTTGCGAGATTTCGATTCTTCGGCATCAGCTTACTCATTTAAAACTTGTTAGAGAATGTTGAAAGTTAGTGGTTTTTAGATGCTGAGATGAGTACTTCTTGTACGCATAGGTTGGAGCGCGTTCCATCCATTCATGAATTGCAAGAGTTTGACTCTTGGTCAGCATCTCACTCACTTAAAACTTGTGAGAGCCCTTGTAGGGTAGTAGTCTTTAGTAGCTGTGATAAGTACTACTGATGCGCACGTTGAGATCGTCCCATCAATTCCTGATTTTCGAGAGTTAGACTCGTGGTCATGATCTCACTCTTTTGAGACTGCTAAGAGCATGTTAAATTTTATCTTTTTTTACTAACTATGATGGGTACTACTTGTACGCACGGTGTCTTACGCGTTTCATCAACTCCTGATTGGTGAGAGTTTGACTCTCGGTCATAATATCACTATTTTAACACTTGTAAGAGCATGTTAAAAGCTAGTGGTTTCTAGTAATTGACATGAGTACTACTCTTTCACACGGGCTGGAGCGCGTTTCATCTATTCCTGATTTGCGAGAGCTTGCCTCTCGGTTATATTCTCACTCTTTTAAAGCCTGGAAGAGCAGGATGAAGTAAGTGGTGTTTAGTAGCTGTGATAAGTGCTACGTGTGCACACTGTGTGGAATGCATCCCATCAATTCGTGATTTTCGATAGTTTGACTCTCGTTCATAATCTCACTTAATTAAAACTTTTAAGATCATTTTGAAATTAAGTGGTTAGTTTTTGCTGACATGATTACTACTTGCGCACACGGTGTGGAACGCGTTCCATCAATTGCTGGTTTCCGACAAACTGACTCTCGGTCATTATCTCACTCATTTAAAACTTGTGAGAGCCTTTTGTGAGTTAGTGGTTTTTACTCGCTTATATGAGTACTGCTTGTGCGCACGATGTGTGGAGCGCGTCCAATTATTTCCTAATTGACAAGAGTTTGACTCTCGGTCATAATCGCTATTGTTAACACTTGTAAGACCATGTCGCAATTATGTGGCTTTGACTCGCTTAGATGAGTACTACTTGTGCGCCCGGTGTAGAGCGCGTCCAGTCAATTCCTGAATTGCCAGTGTTAGATGAGTGCTACTTGTGCGCAGCGTGTGGAGCGCGTCCAACCAATTCCTGAATATCGAGAAGTTGACTCCCGGTCACTATCTCCCTCATTTAAATCTCGTAAGAGCCTGTTGTAAGTTAGTGGTTTTAATTAGCTATATTAAGTGCTACTTTTGCGTATGGTGTGGAACCTCACAAATTAATACCCGTTTTGAGATAGTTTGACTCTTGGTCATAATTCCCAATCTTTCAAACTTGTAATAGCATGTTAAAAGTTAGTGATTTTTACTAGCTGTAATAAGTACTACTTGGGCCTATGGTATAGAGCGCGTCCCATCAAAAATTCCTCATTTGCGACAATTTGACTCTCGGTCATAATCCCAATTTTTTTTAAACTTGTAATACCATGTTGAAGGTAAGGGATTTTTACTTGCTGAGATGATTACTACTTGGGTTCACGGTCACGTTTCATCAATTCCTGTTTTTCGGTAGTTTAAATCTTGGGCATCATCTCCCTCATTTGAAACTTGACAAACAATGTTTAAAGTTAGTGGTTTTTACTCGTGGAGGTGAGTACTAGTTTTGCGTAAGGGGTGGAGTGCTTCACATCAATTCCTGAATTTCGAGAATCTGACTCAAGGTCATAATCTCACATTTTAAAACTAATAAGACCACGTTGAAATTTTGTGGTTTTTACTAGCTGAGATGAGTACCACTATTGCGCACGGTGTGGAGCTCGTTAAATCAATTCCTTATTTGCAAGAATTTGACTCTGGGTCAAACTCTCACTTTTAAAACATGTGAGAGCCTGTTTGTAAGGTAGTGGTTTTTACTAGCTGTAATGAGTACTACTTGTGCGGACGATGTGGAGCGCGTCCAATCAATTCCTAATTTGCGAGTGTTTGACAATCGATCATAATCTCAATCTTTTGAAACATGGTAAGAGCATGTTGAAAATAAGTGGTTATAACTAGCTGAGATGAGTACTTCTTTTGCGTACGGTGTAATTCTTGATTTGCGATAGTTTGACTCTTTTGAAACTTGTAAAAGCATGTTAAAAAAGTTAGTGGTTTTTACGACTTTGATGAGTACGACTTGTGCGCACGGTGTGGAGTTCCTCCCATCAATATCTGATTTGCGATAATTTGACTCTTTTAAAACTTGTAAGAGGATCTTAAAAGTTAGTAGTTTTTACCAGTTTTGACGAGTGCTACAATGTCGCTTTTACTATATAAAATAAGTACTACTTGAGCGCACGTTGTGGAGCGCGTCAAATCAATTCCTTATTGCCGAGAGTTTGACTCTTTGTCATAATCTGACGTTTTTGTAACTTGTTAGACGACGTTGAACTTATGTGGCTTTTACTAGATGCGACGGGCATTCCTTGTTCGCACGGTCTGCAGCTTGCCACTCAATTTCTGAATTGTGAAAGTTTGATTCTCGGTCATCATCTCACTCATTTAAAACTCGTAAGAGGGTGTTGTAAGTTAATGGGTTTTACTCCCTGTGTTAAGTACTACTTTTGCGTACGGTTTTGTGTGGAGCGCCAACCAATAATTCCTCATTTGTAATAGTTTGACTCTTGGTCATAATCCAAATCTTTTAACACTTGTAAGAGCATGTTAAAAGGGAGTGGTTTTTACGAGGTTTGATGAGTACTACTTGTAAGCTGTGATGAGTTCTACTTGTTAACACAGAGTGGAGCGCGTCCCATCAACTTCTGATATACGACAGTTTGACTCTCGGTCATAATCTCACTCTATTATAACTTGTGAGACCATGTTGAAATTAAGGCGTTTTTACTTCCTGAAATGATTACTAGTTGGGCACATGATGTAGAGCGCGTCCTTGGGCATCATCTCACTCATTCAAAAATTGTCAGAGAATGATGAAAGTTAGTGGTTTTTACTCGCCGAGATAAGTGCTACTTGAGCGCACGGGTTGGAATGCGTTCCATCAATTGCTGGTTTCCGACAGATTAACAATCGGTCATCATCTCACTCATTTAAAACTTGTGACAGCCTGTTGAAAGATAGTGGCTTTTACTAGATGAGATGATTACTACTTGTGCGCACGTTGTGGAGTGCCTCCCATATATTCCTGAATTGCGAGAGTTTGACTCTCGGTCATCATCTTACTAATTTAAAACTCGTAAGAGCCTGATGTAAGTTAGTGGTTTTTACTAGGTGAGTTCAGTACTACTTTTTCGTATTATGTGGGGAACCACCCATTAATTCTCTATTTGCGATAGTTTGACTCTTTTAAAACTTGTAAGAGCATGTTAAAAGTTGATGGTTTTTACTAGCTTTGATGAGCACTACTTGTGCATACGGTGTGCAGAGCGTGCTATAAATTCCTGATTTGCCTGTGTTTGACACTAGGTCATAATCTCACTTTCTTAAGACGTGTAAGAGCATGTTGAAGGTAAATGGTATTAATTAGTTGTGATGAGTAATTCTTGTGCGTGTGTTGTGGAGAACGTCCTATCAATTCCTGAATTGCGAAAGTTTGACTCTCGTTCACCATTTCACTCATTGGAAACTCGGAAGAGTCTGTTGTAAGTTAGTGGTTTTTACTAGCTGGCATAAGTACTACTAGGGCACACGATCTGGAGCGCGTCCCACCACTTCCTCTTTTGCGACAGTTTGACCCTCGGTCATAATCCCAATCTATAAAATCTTGTAACAGCACGTTGAAGGTAATTGGTTTATACTTTCTGAGATGATTACTACTTCTGCGCACGGTGTAGAGCGCGTCTCATCAATTCCTGTTTTCCGGGAGTTTGACTCTTGGGCATCATCTCACTCAATTAACAAATTGTCAGAGAATGTTGAAAGTTAGTGATTTTTACTCGCTGAGATTAGTGCTACGTCTGCGCATGGTGTGGAACGCGTTCCATCAATTGCTGGTTTCCGACAGACTGACTCTCGGTGATTTCTCACTCATTTAAAACTTGTGAGAGCCTGTTGTAAGTTTGTGGTTTTGACTTATTTGGATGTGTACAACTTGTGCGCACGGTGTGGATCGCATCCAATCAGTTCCTCAATGTGGAGAATTTTGAATTTCGGTCATAGTCTGACTTTTTTAACAATTGTAACACCATGTTGAAATTATTTTGCTTTGACTAGATTAGATGAGTACTGCTTTGGCGCACGGTGTGCAGTTCCTCTCATCAATTCCTGAGTTGCGATAGTTTGACTCTTTTAAGACTAGGAAGAGGGTCTTAAAAGTTAGTTGTTTTTACTAGTTTTTAATGAGTGCTACTGTGTGAATTTTACTACATAAAAAAAGTAGTAATATTGCGCACGGAGTGGAGCTCGTCCCATCAATTCCTGAATTATGAGAGTTTGACTTTCGGTCATCATCTCACGCATTTAAATTTCGTGAGAGCCTGATGTAAGTTAGTGGCTGTGTTACTAGCTGCGTTAAGTACTACTTTTGCGTACGGTGTGGAGCACCACCCATTAATTCTTGATTTGCGATAGTTTGACTCTTGTGAACCTTGTAAGAGCATGTCAAAAGTTAGTGGTTTTTACTAGCTTTGCTGAGTACTACTTATGCACACAGTGGGGACCGCGTGGCATAAATTCGTGATTTGCGTGTGTTTGACACTCGGTCATAATCTTACTTTCTTAAAACTTTTAAGAGCATGTTCAATGCGTATTGTGTGCAAAACATGCCATCAATTCCTGAATTGCAAAAGTTTGACTCCTTGTTACAATTTCACTCATTTAACACTCGTAAGAACCTGTTCTAAGTTGTTGGTTTTTTCTAGCTGTGATAAGTACTACTGGTGCGCACAGTGTGGAGTACGTTCCAACAATTCCTGATTTGCGAGAGTTTGAATCCCGGTCATCATCTGACTCATTTAAAACTCGTAAGAGGGTGTTGTAATTTAATGGGTTTTACTACCAGTGTTAAGTACTACTTTTGCGTATGGTGTGGAGCGCCTACCATTAATTCCTGATTTGTGATAGTTTGACTCTTGGTCATAATCCAAATCTTTTAAAACTTGTAACAGCATGTTAGAAGTGAGTGGTTTTTACGAGGTTTAATGAGTTCTACTTGTGCGCACGTTTTGGAGCTCTTCCCATCAATTCCTCAGTTGCGATAGTTTTACCCTTTTAAAACTTGTAAGAGGATCTGAAAAGTTAGTTGTATTTACTAGTTTTGATGAGTGCTACTATGTGGCTTTTACTAGACGAAATAAGTATTACTTGTGCGCACGGTGTAGAGCACTTCCAATCAATTCCTTATTGCCGAGAGTTTGACTCTCGGTCATAATGTGACGTTTTTCTAACTTCTTAGACCATGTTGATCTTAACTGGCTTTTACTAGATGAGATGAGCACTACTTGTGCGGACGGTCTTGGGCTCGTTCAATCAATTCCTGTATTGCGAGAGTTTGACTTTCGGTCATCATTTCACTCATTTAAAACTCGTAAGAGGGTGTTTTAAGTTAATGACTTTTCCTACCTGTGTTAAGTACTACTTTTGCGTGTGGTGTGGAGCGCTTTATTAATCCTGATTTGTGATAGTTTGACTCTTGGTCTTATCCAAATCTTTTAAAACTTGTAAGAGCATGTTAAACGTTAGCGGTTTTTATGAGGTTTCTTGAGTACTACTTGTAAGCTGTGATGAGTGCTACTTGTGAACACGGTGTGGAGTGCGTCCGATCAATTCCTGATATACGACAGTTTGACTCTCGGTCATAATCTCACTGCATTAAAACTTGTAAGACGATGTTGAAATTAAGTCGTTTTTAGTTGCTGAGATGATTACTGCTTGGGCGCAAGGTGTAGAGCGCGTCCTGTTTTGCGAGAGTTTCACTCCTTCGCATCATCTCACTCATTTAGAAATTGTCAGAGAATGTTGAAAGTTAGTGGTTTTTACTCGCTGAGATGAGTGCTACTTGTGCGCACGGTGTGGAACGCGTTCCATCAATTGCTGGTTTCCGACAGACCCACTCTCGGTCATCATCTCACTAATTTAAAACTTGTGAGAGCCTGTTGAAAGATAATGGCTTTTACTATATGAGATGAATACTACTTGTGCGCACGGTGTAGAGTGCGTCCCATCAATTCCTGAATTGTGATAGTTTTACCCTCGGTCATGATCTCACTCATTTAAAACTCGTAAGGGCTTGGTGTAAGTTAGTGGTTTTTACTTGTTGAGTTAAGTACTACTTTTGCGTACGGTGTGGAGCACCACCCATTAATTCTTGATTTGCGATAGTTTGACCCTTTTAAAACTTGTAAGGCATATTAAAAGTGAGTGGTTTTTAATAGCTTTGAAAAGTACTACTTGTGCATACGGTGTGGAGTGTGTGCTATTAATTCCTGATTGGCGTGTGTTTCCCCCTCGGTCATAATCTCACTTTCTTAAAACTTGTAAGAGCACGTTGAAGGTAAATGGTATTAATCAGGTGTGATTAGTTATTCTTGTGCGTGTGGTGTGGAGAACGTCCCATCAATTCCTAACTTGCGAAAGTTTGAACTCGCTCACCATTTCACTCATTTAAAACTCGTAAGAGCCTGTTGCAAGTTTGTGGATTTCACTACCTGGGATAAGTACTACTTGCGCGCACGATGTTTAAAGCGTCGCACCAAATCCTCATTTGCGACAGTTTGACCGTTGCATTTTGAATGTTGAAGGTTATTGGTTTTTAATTTCTGAGATGAATACTACTTGTGCGCACGGTCTAAAGCGCGTCTCATCAATTCCTGTTTTGCGGGAGTTTCACTCTTGGGAATCATCTCACTCAATTAACAAATTGTCAGAGAATGTTGGAAGTTAGTTGTTTTTACTTGCTGAGATGAGTGCTACTTGTGCGCACGGTGTGGAAAGCGTTCCATCAATTGCTGGTTTCAGAAAGACTGACTCTCGTTGATATCTCACTCATTTAAAACTTGTGAGAGCCTATTGTAAGTTAGTGGTTTTTACTCGCTTAGGTCAGTTCAACTTGTGCGCACGATGTGGAGCGCGTCCAATAAATTCCTGATTGCCGAGAGTTTGACTTTCGTTCATAATCCTACTTTTTTAAGAATTGTAAGACTATGTTGAAATTATGTTGCTTTAACTAGATGAGATGAAAATTGCTTGTTCGCATGGTGTGGAGCTCCTGCCATTAATTCCTGATTTGCGATAGTTTGACTCTTTTGAAACGTATAAGAGGTTCTTAAAAATTAGTTTTTTTTACTAGTTTTGATGATTGCTACTATGTAAGTTTTAGTAGATGAAATAACTAATAATTGTGCACACGGTGTGAGGTCGTCCCATCAATTCTTGAATTGCGAGAGTTTGACTCTCGGTCATCATCTCACTCATTTAAATCTTGTAAGAGCCTTATGTAAGTCACTAGCTTTTACTAGCTGAGTTAAGTACTACTTTTGCGTACGGTGTGGAGCATCACTCATAAATTCTTGATTTACGACAGTTTTTACTCTTTTCAAACTTGTAAGAGCATGTTAAAAGTTAGTGGTTTTTACTAGCTTTGCTAAGTTCAACTTATGCACATAGTGTGGACCGCGTCCCATAAATTCCTGATTTGCGTGTGTTTGACACTCGGTCATAATCTCACTTTCGTAAAACTTTTCAGAGCATGTTCAATGCGTATGGTGTGGACAACGTCACATCAGTTCCTGAATTGCGAAAGTTTGACTCTTGGTTACAATTTCACTCATTTGAAACTCGTAAGAGCCTGTTCTAAGTTATTTGTTTTTAGTAGCTGTGATAAGTACTGCTGGTGCGCACAGTGTGGAGTACGTTCCAACAATTCCTGATTTGCGAGAGTTTGACTCTCGGTCATCATCTCACTCATTGAAAACTCGTAAGAGGGTAATTGTCAGAGAATGTTGAAAGTTAGTGGCTACTTGAGCGCACAGTGTGGAACGCGTTCCATCAATTGCTGGTTTCCGACAGACTGAATCTCAGTCATCATCTCATTCATTTATAACTTGTAAGAGGGTGTTGTAAGTTAATGGGTTTTACTACCTGTGTAAAGTACTACTTTTGCGTATGGTGTGGAGCGCCAACCATTAATACCTCATTAGTGAGAGTTTGACTCTTGGTCATAATCCAAACCTTTTAAAACTTGTAAGAGCATGTGAAATGTTAGTGGTTCTTTACGGGGTTTGATGACTACTACTTGTAAGCTGTGATGAGTGCTACTTGTGAACACGGGGTAGATCGCGTCCCATCAATTCCTGATATACGAAAGTTTGACTCTCGGTCATAATCTCACTCTATTAAAAGTTGTAAGACCATGTTAAAATTAAGTCGTTTTTAGTTGCTCAGATGATTACTACTTAGGCGCACGGTATAGAGCGCGTCTAATTAATCCCTGGTTTGCGAGAATTTGACTCTTGGGCATCATCTCACTCATTTAAAATTTGTCAGAGAGTGTTGAAAGTTAGCGGTTTTTACTCGCTGAGATAAGTCCTACTTGTGCGCACGGTGTGGAACGCGTTCCATCAGTTGCTGGTTTCCGACAGACTCACTCTCGGTCATCATCTCACTCGTTTAAAACTTGTGAGAGCCTATTGAAGGTAAATGGTTTTAACTAGCTGTTTGACTGTCGGTCACCATTTCACTCATTTAAAACTCGTAAGAGCCTGTTGTAAGTTAGCGGGTTTTACTAGCGCTGATAAGTGCTACTTGTGCGCACGCTGTGGAGCGCATCCCATCAATTTCTCATTTCCGACAAGGTTGACTCTCGGTCATAATCCCAATCTTTTAAAACAACTAAGAGCATGTTGATGGTCAGTGGTTTTGCCTTGCTGAGATGGTTACTACTTGTGCGCACGGTTTAGAGCGCGTCTCACCAATTCCTGTTTTGCGGGAGTTTGACTCTTGGGCATCATCTCACTCATTTAAAACTTGTCATAGAATGTTGAAAGTTAGTGGTTTCTACTACCTGTGATGAGTACTACTTTTGCGAACGGTGTGGAGTGCTTCCAAAAAATTCCTCATTTGCGGGAGTCTGCCTCTTGGTCATAATCTCACATTTTCAAACTGGTAAGACCATGTTGAAGTTTTGTGGTTTTTACTAGCTGAGATGAGTACCAATCGTGCGTACGTTGTGAGCGCGTGCCCTTAGTTCCATATTTGGAGGAGTTGGGCTCTGGGTCATACTCTCAGTTTTAAAACTACTGAGAGCCTTTTGTTAGTTACTGGTTTTCACTAGCTGTAATAAGTACTACTTGTGCGCACAGTGTTGAGCACGTTCCAACAATTCCTGATTTGCGAAAGTGTGTCACTTGGTTTTAAACTTGTAAGAGCATCTTGAAATAAAGTCGTTTTAAAGTGCACCTAACCCCAAAAAATTGTTTTCGCTGAAATAAATCTTTGCACCTGTACGAAACGTATTGCGCAATTTTTAGCCTTTTAAAACCAAATATTGACTTTTTATAGCCTGCAAAAGTTACAAAATTTAGCCATCATCTGTCCCACAACCGAGCTTTTAAGGGGCATGGGTCTATTCCTTACATGACGTCACAAACCGATTTCCATCGCATTAAGTCTTTGTAAACATGCATGCAAAGCAGTTTGTGACGTCATGTAAGGAATAGACCCATGCCCCTTACTAGCTCGGTCGTGGGACAGATGATTCGTAACTTTTACAGCCTATAAAAAGACAAGATTTTGTTTAAAAAGGCGCAAAAAGACGCAGTGTGTTTCCAACAGGTGTAAAGATTTATTTAAGCGAAAAAAATAGTTTGGGGTTAGGTGCACTTTAACTAGCTGAGATGAGTACTAGGTGTGCGCACGGTTTGGAGCGCGTCTTATATATTCCTGTTTTGCTAGAGTTTAACTATTGGGCATCACCTCACTCATTAAGAACTTATAGGAGAATGTTGAATGTTATTGGTTTTTACTAGCTGAGATCAGTACTACTTGTGCGAACGTTCTGGAGCGCGCGCCATTAATTCAGGATTTGCGAGAGTTTGCCTCTCGGTTATAATCTCCCTCCTTTCAAACTTGTAAGAGCGTGTTGAAAGTGAGTGGTTTTTACTAACTGTGATGAGTACTACTTGTGCATAAGGTCTAGGGTGCGTCTCAAGAATTCCTATTTTGCCAGATTTTGACTCTTCCGCATCATCTCACTGATTTGAATCTGGTTAGAGACTGTTGAAAGTTAGACGTTTTTGCAAACTGAGATGAGTACTACTTGTGCGCATGGGTTGGAGCGCGTTCCATCCATTCCCATTTGATAATCGGTTACCATCTCACTCACTTAAAACATGTGAGAGCCTGTTTTAAGTTAATGGTTTTTACTAGCTTTGATAAGTACTACTGATGGGCACGTTGAGATCGTCCCATCAGCTCCTGATTTGCGGGAATTAGACTCTAGGTCATGATCTCACTCTTTTCAAACTTCTAAGAGCATGTTAAATTTAGTACTGACTTTCTTAAAACTGTTAAGAGCATGTTAAAACGTAGTGGTTTTTACTAGTTTTGATGAGTACTACTATGTGGCTTTTACTACATGAAATGAGTACTAAATGGGCGAACGGTGTGGATCTCGTCCCATCGATTCCTTACTTGCGAGAGTTTGACTCTTTTAAAACTTGTAAGAGCAAGTTAAACGTTAGCGGTTTTTCCTAGCTTTGATGAGTACTACTTGTGCATAATGTGTAAAGAGTTTGCTATAAATTCCTGATTTAAGAGTGTTTGACATTCGGTCATAATCTAACTTTCTGAAAGCTTGTAAGAGCATTTTGAAGATAAATGGTTTTAACTAGCTTTGATGAGTACTTCTTTTGCGTATGTTGAGGAGAACGTCCCATCAATTCCTGAATTTCGAAAGATTGACTCTCGGAAACCATTTCGGTCATTTAAAACTCGTAAGAGCCTGTTGTAAGTTTGTGGGTTTTACTTGCTGAGATGAGTGCTACTTGTGCCAATGTGTGGAGCGCGTCCCATCAATTCCTCATTTGCGACAGTTTGACTCTCGATCATAATCCCAATCTTTTAAAACAACTAAGAGCATGTTGAAGGTAAATGGTTTTTCCTTGCTGAGATGGTTACTACTTGTGCGCACGGTGTAGAGCGCGTCTTCATCAATTCCTGTTTTTGCCGGAGTTTGACTCTTGAGCATCATCTCACTTATTTAAAGCTTGTCAGAGAATGTTGAAAGTTAATGGTTTTTACTAGCTGTGATGAGTACTACTTGTGGGTACGGTTTGGAGTGCTTCTCATCAATTCCTCATTTGCAGTTGCCTGGCTCTTTGTCATAATCTCACATTTTCAAAGTGGTTTTTCCTTGATGAAATGGTTACTACTTGTGTGCACGGTGTAGCGCGCGTCCCATCAATTCCTCATTAGCGAGAGTTTGACACTTGGTTATAATCTCAATCCCTTAAGACTGCTGAGAGCATCTTGAAATTAATAGATTTTTACTAGCTGTGATAAGAACTACTTCTGCGCATGGTGTGGAGTACTTTGCAACAATTGCTGATTTGCGAGTGTTTGACTCTCGGTCATCAGGGCACTCATTAAGACATTTTGAGAGCACGTTAAGGGTTAGTGGTTTTAACTAGCTGATATGAGTACTAGTTGTGCGCACGGTGTGGAGCGTGTCTCATATATTCCTGTTTTTCTAGAGTTTGACTCTTGGGTATCATCTCACTCATTTACAACTTACAGGAGAATTGTGGTTTTTACTAGATGTGATGAGTGATACTTGTGCGCACGGTGTGAAGCACTTCCCATCAATTTCTTAATTGCGAGAGTGTTGCTCTCCGTAATCATCCCACTCATTTAAAACTTCTGATAGCCTGTTGTAAGTTAGTGGCTGTCACTAGCTGAGATGGGTACTACTTGGGCGCACGGCCTGAAGCGCGTGCCAATAATTCCTGAGCCTCTCGGTTATAATCTCACTCTTTTCAAAGGTTTAAGAGCATGCTGAAAGTTAGTGGTTTTTACAAGCTGAGATTAGTACTACTTGTATGCACTGAATTGCGATGGTTTGACACTCGGTCAGCATCGCACTCATTTAAAACTTGTGAGAGTCTGTTGTAAGTTAGTGGTTTTTAATAGCTGTGATAAGTACTACTGATGCGCACGTTCAGATCGTCTCATCTATTCCAGATTTGCTAGAGTTAGACTGTGTGTCATGATCTCACTCCTTTGAAACTTCTAAGAGCATGTAAAATTTAGTTGTTTTTAGTAGCTATGATGGGTACTTCTTGTACGAACGGTGTCGCGAGTTCCATCAACTCCTGATTGATCACTATGTTAACACTTGTAAGAGCATGTTGAAAGCGAGTTGTTTCTAGTAGCTGAGATGAGTACTACTCTTGCACACGGGTTGGAGCGCCTTCCATCAATTCCTGATTTGCGAGAGCTTGCCTCTCGGTTAAATTCTCACTCTTTTGAAGCCTGGAAGAGCAGGATGAAGTAAGTGGTTTTTACTAGCTGTGATGAGTACTACTTGTGCACACGGTGTGGAGCGCGTCCCATCAATTCCTGATTGACGACCGATTGATTCTAGGTCACATAATCTTACATTGTTAAAAGTTGTAAGACCATGTTGAAATTAAATGTTTTTATTTGCTGAGATGAGTAATACTTGTGCGCGCGGTGTGGAGCTTGTAATACTTGGGCGCGTTCCTTCAATTCCTTTTTTGCAAGAGTTTCACTCTCGGTCATAATCCCAATTTATTAATATATACCTCTCACTTTTAAAAGTTGTGAGAGCCTGTTGTAAGTAAGAGGTTTTTACTAGCTGTGATAAGTATTATTTGTGCGGACATTGTGGAGCACGTTCCACCAATTCCTGATTTGCGGGAGTTTGAGTCTTCGGTTAGTTTTAGTCTCAATTAGTGAGATATGCTAGACTTTGCACATCGAAACTGGATTTTATTGATAGACTTCACCAACTTTCATCACATCTCCTTCACCAAGGCTTCAAATCTACGCTCCTTCGTAAATCGTTAACTAAATTCGTGAAACGCCACGGCGCTATCGTTGAGAAGTATAGTGCTACACTACAGGAGATGAGATTAGCAATCCAGAGATGAGATTATATCCTTTATATTATCCTGACGCCCAAATTTGAGATCCTTTTTGCTTCCATTCATTACATTTTTATGCTAATGCGCGCGCGCAATTTTCCTAAAGTTGTGCGCGTTCTTGCTTATTTAGTTGACGTGTGCTTAGTTCGTTATTTGGTTTAGCTCCACCTAAAATGTTCTGCAATTGGTATAGGATTTGATGGAGCCAAAACCAATTGTGGAATTGCACACATTTTGGGTATCCTACTAATGAACAGTTATTACATGCAGATATTTTTAGAAGCAACAATTGTTTGCGGTCTGTCACATTTGAATTATAATCTTACTCTTTTAAAAGTTGTATAAGCATGATGAAATTAATAGGTTTTTACTTGCTGAGATGATTAATTCTTGTGCGCGCTGTATAGAGCGCCTCTCATCAATTCCTGTTTTTCCCGAGTTTTTCTGTTGGCCATCATCTCACTCATTTAGAAGTTGTAGTATGAATACTACTTGTGCGCAAGGTGTGGAAAGCGTTCCATCAATGGCTTGTTTCCAAAAGACTGACTCTCGGTCATCATCTCACTCATTTAAGACTGGTTAGAGCATCTTGAAATGAAGTGGGTTTTACTAGCGGTGATGATTACTTCTTTTGCGCACAGTGTGGAGCGCGTACCATCAATTCCTGATTGCCGAGAGTTTGACCCTCGGTCATACTCTCAGTTTTTTAAAATTTGTAAGGCTATGTTGAAATTATGTGGTTTTTACTAGATTTGATGAGAACTTCTTGTGCACACGGTGTGGAGGGCGTCCCAACAATTCCTGAATTGCCATAGTTTGACTCTCGGTCATCATCACACTTATTTTAAACTTGTGAGAGCCTTTTCTGAGTTAGTGGTTTTTACTATCTCTCTCGGTTATAATCTCACTCTGTTAAAACTTGTAAGAGCATATTGAAAGTGCGTAGTTTCTACTAGCTGTGATAAGTACTACTTGTGCACACGAGCTGGTACGCGTTGCATCAATTCCTGAATTGCGAGAGTTAGACTTTCGGTTACGATCTCACTCATTTAAAATTTCTCAGAGCTTTTTATAAGTTAGTGGTTTTTACCAGCTGTGATAAGTACTGCTGATGCGCACGGTGAGATCGTCCCATCAATTCCTGATTTGCGAGAGTTAGACTTTCGGTTACGATCTCACTCATTTAAAATTTCTCAGAGCTTGTTATAAGTTAGTGGTTTTTACCAGCTGTGATAAGTACTGCTGATGCGCACGGTGAGATCGTCCCATCAATTCTTGATTTGCGAGAGTTAGACTCTGGGTCATGATCTCGCTCTTTTAAAAATTGTAAGAGCATGTTTAAAGTTAGTTGTTTTACTAGCTGTGATGGGTACTACTTAAACGCACGGTATCTTGTGCGTTCCATCATTTCCTGATTTCCGAGTAAAAACATTTAAGAATGTTGAAAGTTTTTGGTTTTCACTAGCTGTGGTGAGTACTACGGTGTGGAGCGTGTCCCATCAGTTCCTGATTAGCGAAAGTTTGACACCCGATCATCATCTCACTGATTTAAAACTCGTAAGAGCCTGATGTTAAATAGTGGTTTTCACTAGGTGAGTAAAGTACTACTTTTGCGTACGGTGTAGTGGACGACCCATTAATTCCTGATTTGGGATAGTTTGAGTTTTTTAAAGCTTGTAAGAGCATGTTAAAAGTTTGTGGTTTTTACGAGCTTTGATGAGTACTACTTGTGCATACTGTGTGGAGCGTGCGCTATAAATTCCTGATTTGCGTGTGTACTCGGTCATAATCTCACTTTCTTAAAGCTTGTAAGAGCATGTAGTAGTAGGTGTGATGAGTACTTCTTGTGCGTATAGTGTGGAGAACGTTTCATCAATTCCTGAATTGTGAAACTCTTACTCTCGGTTAGCATTTCACTCATTTTATAACTCGTAAGACACGAAAATTTGGTTTATCAACGGAGTTGATAATGTAAATTGACACCGTACGGGGATTCGATTAGCTTACGTTTCGAGCGTTAGCCCTTCGTCGGAGCGAATTCGCTCCAACGAAGGGCTAACGCTCGAAACGTCAGCTAATCGAGCGTGTTGTAAGTTAGTGGTTTTTATTAGCTGTGATAAGTACTAATTGCCCACTAATTCCTCATCTTCGAAAAATTGACAATCGGTCATAATCCCAATCTGTTAAAACTTATAAGAGCATGTTGAAGGTAATTGGTTTTTACTTGCTGAGATGATTACTACTTGGGCGCGTCATGTAGAGCACGTCTAATCAATCCCTGTTTTGCGACAGTTTGACTCTCGGTCATCATGTCACTAATTTAAACTCGTAAGTGCCTAATGAAAGTTAGTGGTTTCTACTAGCTGAGTTAAGTACTACTTTTGCGTACGTTGTGCAGCACCACCTATTAATTCTTGTTTGCGATAGTTTGACCCTTTTCAATTTTTAAGAGCATGTTAAAAGTTAGTGGTTTTTACTAGCTTTGATGAGTACTACTTGCGCATACTGTAAGGAGCGCGTGCTATTAATTCCTGATTTGCGTGTGTTTGACACTCGGTCATAATCTCACTTTCATAAAACTTGTAAGAGCATGTTGAAAGTAAATGGTATTAATTAGGTGTGATGAAGAATTCTTGTGCGTGTGGTGTGGAGAACGTCCAATCGATTCCTGAATTGCGAAAGTTTGAATCTCGGTCACCATTTCACTCATTTAAAACTCGTAAGAGCCTGTTATAAGTTAGTGGTTTTTACTAGCTGGCATAAGTACTACTTGCGCGCACGATATTAAAAGCGTCCCACCAATCCTCATTTGCGACAGTTTGACTGTTGCATGTTGAATGTTGAAGGTTATTGGTTTTTACTTTCTGAGATGATTACTACTTGTGCGCACGGTGTAGAGCGCGTCTCATCAATTCCTGTTTTGCGGGAGTTTGACTCTTGGGCATCATCTCACTCAATTAACAAATTCTCAGAGAATGTTGAACGTTTAAAGACCACGTTGATATTATGTTGCTTTAACTAGATTAAATGAGTACTACTTGTTAGCACGGTGTGGATCTCCTCCCATAAAATCCTGATTTGCAAGAGTTTGACTCTTTTAAAACTTGTAAGAGCATGTTACAAGTCAGTGGTTTTTACTAGCTTTGATGAGTACTACTATGTGGCTTTTACTACATGAAATGAGTACTAAGTGGGCGCACGGTGTGGATCTCGTCCCGGAAATTCCTGAATTGCGAGAGTTTAACTCTTTTAAAACTTGTAAGAGCAAGTTAAAACTTAGTGGTTTTTACTAGCTTTGATGAGTACTACTTGTGCATAGGGTGTGAAGAGTTTGCTATAAATTCCTGATTTAAGAGTGTTGGACACTCGGTCATAATCTCACTTTCTTAAATCTTGTAAGAGTATGTTTAAGGTAAATGGTTTTAACTAGCTTTTATGAGTACTTCTTGTGCGTATGTTGAGGAGAACGTCCCATCAATTCCTGAATTTCAAAAGTTTGACTGTCGGTCACCATTTCACTCATTTAAAAACTCGTAAGAGCCTGTTGTAAGTTTGTGGGTTTTACTTGCTCTGATAAGTGCTACTTGTGTGCACGCTGTGGAGCGCGTCCCATCAATTTCTCATTTGCAAAAAGGTTGACTCTCGGTCATAATCCCAATCTTTTAAAACTTTTAAGAGCATGTTGAAGGTCAGTGGTTTTGCCCTGCTGAGATGGTTACTACTTGTGCGCACAGTGTAGAGCGAGTCTCATCAATTCCTGTTTTGCGGGAGATTGACTCTTGGGCATCATCTCGCTCATTTAAAACTTGTCATAGAATGTTGAAAGTTAGTGGTCTACTAGCTGTGATGAGTACTACTTTTGCGAACGGTGTGGAGCGCTTCCCATCAATTCCTCATTTGCGGGAGTGTGGCTCTTTGTCATAATCTCACATTTTCAAACTGGTAAGACCATGTTGAAGTTTTGTGGTTTTTACTACTTGGGTGTACGGTGGAGAGCGCGTGCCATTAATTCCATATTTGGAGGAGGTGGACTCTGGGTCATACTCTCACTTTTAAAACTACTGAGAGCCTGTTAATAGTTAGTGGTTTTTACTAGCTGTAATAAGTACTACTTGTACGGACAGTGTGGAGCAAGTTCGCACAATTCCTGATTTGCGAGAGTGT
This sequence comes from Pachyseris speciosa, assembly GCA_016490735.1. Taxonomy (NCBI): domain Eukaryota; kingdom Metazoa; phylum Cnidaria; class Anthozoa; order Scleractinia; family Pachyseridae; genus Pachyseris; species Pachyseris speciosa. The sequence continues at coordinate 280,819 of JAEMWC010000040.1, forward strand.
GACACTTGGTTTTAAACTTGTAAGAGCATCTTGAAATAAAGTGGTTTTAACTAGCTGAGAGGAGTACTAGGTGTGCGCACGGTGTGGGGCGTGTCTCATATATCTCTGTTTTGCTAGAGTTTAACTCTTGGCCATCACCTCACTCATTTAGAACTTATAGGAGAATGTTGAATGTTATTTGTTTTTAATAGCTGGAATGAGTAGTCCTTGTGCGAACGTTCTGGAGCGCGTGCCATTAATTGCTGATTTGCGAGAGTTTGCCTCTCGGTTATAATCTCACTCATTTCAAACTTGTAAGAGCGTGTTGAAAGTGAGTGTTTTTTACTAACTGTGATGAGTACTACTTGTGCATACGGTCTAGGGTGCGTCTCAAGAATTCTTATTTTGCGAGATTTTGACTCTTTCGCATCATCTCACTGATTTAAAGCTGGTTAGAGACTGTTGAAAGTTAGTGGTTTTTGCAAACTGAGATGAGTACTACTTGTGCGCACGGGTTGGAGCGCGTTCCATCCATTCCCATTTGATAATCGGTCACAATCTCACTCACTTAAAACATGTGAGAGCCTGTTTTAACTTAATGGTTTTAACTAGCTGTGATAAGTACTACTGATGGGCACGTTGAGATCGTCCCATCAACTCCTGATTTGCGAGAGTCATGATCTCACTCTTTTAAAACTTCTAAAAGCATGTTAAATTTAGTACTTTTTACTAGCTATGATGGGTACTACTTGTACGCACGGTGTCTTGCGCGTTCATTCAACTCCTGAGTGGCGAGAGTTTGACTCTCGGTCATAATATCAATATTTCAACACTTGTAAGAGTATGTTGAAAGTTGGTTGTTTTTAGTAGCTTAGATGAGAACTCCTCTTGCGCACGGGCTGGAGCGCGTTCCATCAATTCCTGATTTGCGAGAGTTTGCTTCTCCGTTATATTATCAATATTTTAAACCACTAAATGGTCTTTACTTGCTATGATGAGTGGTACTTGTGCATACGGTGTGGACAGCGCTAGCGTCCGATCAATTCCTGATTTACGAAAGTTTGACTCTCTGTCAAAATCTCACTCTATTAAAACTTGTAAGCCCATGTTGAAATTAAGTGGTTTTTACTTGCTGAGGTGATAACTACTTGTGCGCGAGATGTAGAGCCCATTCAATCAATCTCTGTTTTACAAGAGTTTGACTCTTGTGCATCATGTCACTCATTTAGAAATTGTCAGAGAATGTTGAAAGTTAGTGGCTTTTAGTCGCTGAGATTATTGCTACTTGGGCGCACAGAGTGCAACGCGTTCCATCAATTGCTGGTTTCCGATAGACTGACTCTCGGTCATCATCTCATTCATTTATAACTTGTAAGAGGGTGCTGTAAGTTAATGGGTTTCACTATCTGTGATAAGTATTACTTTTGCGTATGGTGTGGAGCGCCAACCGTTAATTCCTCATTTTTGACAGTTTTTCTCTTGGTCATAATCCAAATCTTTTAAAACTTGTAAGAGCATGTTAAAAGTTAGTGGTTTTTACGAGGTTTGATGAGTACTACTTGTAAGCTGTGATGAGTGCTACTTGTGAACACGGTGTGGAGCGCGTCCCATCAATTCCTCGTTTGCGACAGTTTGATTCTCGGTCATAATCTCACTGTATTAAAACTTGTAAGACCATGTTGAAGTTAAGTCGTTTTTACTTGCTGAGATGATTACTACTTGGGCGCACGGCTTAGAGCGCGTTTAATCAATCCCTGTTGTGCGAGAGTTGGAGCACCACCCATTTATTCTTGATTTGCGATAGTTTGACTCTTTTAGAACTTGTAAGAGCATGTTAAAAGTTAGTGGTTTTTACTAGCTTTGATGAGTACTACTTGTGCATACTGTGTGGAGCGCGAGCTATAAATTCCTGATCTCCGTTTGCTTGACACTCGGTCATAATCTCACTTTCTTAAAACTTGTAAGAGCTTGTTGAAGGTAATTAATTAGGTGTGATGAGTGCTGGTTGTGAGTATGGTGTGGAGAACGTCCCATCAATTCCTGAATTGCGAACGTTTGACTCTCGGTCACCATTTCACCCATTTAAAACTCGTAAGAGCCTGTTGCAAGTTAGTGATTTTTAATAGCTTGGATAAGTACTACTTCCTCTCACAATGTGGAGCGGATCCAACTAATTCCTCATTTGCGACAGTTTGACTCTCGGTCTTAATCCCAATCTATTAAAACTTGTAAGAGCATGTTGAAGGTAATTGGTTTTTACTTGCTGAGATGATTACTACTTGTGCGCACGGTGTAGAGCGCGTCTAATCCATTCCTCGTTTGCGGGAGTTTGACTCTTGGGCATCATCTCACTCAATTAACAAATTGTCTAAGAATGTTGAAAGTTAGTGGTTTTTACTCACTGAGATGAGTGCTACTTGTGCGCACGGTGTGGAGCAAGTCTAATCAACTCCTCATTGACGAGAGTTTGACTCTCGGTCATAATCTGACTTTTTTAAAAATTGTAACACCATGTTGAAATTATGTTACGTCAAGTAGATTACTACTCTAGTACCACTTGTGCGCACGGTGTGGAGCTCCTCCCATCAATTCCTGATTTGCGATAGTTTGACCTTCGGTCATCATGATGTAAGTTACTGGGTTTTTCTAGCTGAGTTAACTACTACTTTTGGGTACGGTGTAATTCTTGATTTGCGATAGTTTGACTCTTTTAAAACTTGTAAGAGCATCTTAAAAATGAGTGGTTTTTACAAGCTTTGATGAGATCTACTTCTGCGCAGGTTGTGGAGCTCCTCCCATCAATTCCTGATTTGCGATAGTTTTACTCTTTAAAAACTTGTAAGAGGATATGGAAAGTTAGTTCTGTTTACTAGTTTTTATGAGTGCTACTATGTGGCTTATACTAGATTAAATAAGTACTACTTGTGCGCACGGTGTAGAGCGCTTCCAATCAATTCCTTATTGCCGAGAGTTTCACTTTCGGTCATCATTTCACTCATTTAAAACTCGTAAGTGGGTGTTGTAAGTTAATGGGTTTTACTACCTGTGTAAAGTATTACTTTTGCGTACGGTGTAGAGCGCCAACCATTAATCCTGATTTGTGATACTTTGACTCTTGGTAATAATCCAAATCTTTTAAAACTTGTAAGAGCATGTTAAAAGTTAGCGGTTTTTATGAGGTTGGATGAGTACTACTTGTAAGCTGTGATGAGTGCTACTTGTGAACACCGTGTGGAGCGCGTCCCATCAATTCCTGATATACGACAGTTTGACTCTCGGTCATAATCTCACTGTATTAAAACTTGTAAGACGATGTTGAAATTAAGTCGTTTTTAGTTGCTGAGATGATTACTACTTGGGCGCACGGTGTAGAGCGCTTCCGGTTTTGCGAGAGTTTGACTCCTTGGCATCATCTCACTCATTTAGAAATTGTCAGAGAATGTTGAAAGTTAGTGGTTTTTACTCGCTGAGATGAGTGCTACTTGTGCGCGCGGTGTAAAACGCGTTCCATCAATTGCAGGTTTTCGAGAGAGTGACTCTCGGTCATCATCTCACTAATTTAAAACTTGTGAGAGCCTGTTGAAAGATCGTGTCTTTTACTATTTGAGATGAGGACTACTTGTGCGCACGGTGTAGAGTGCGTCTCATCAATTCCTGAATTGTGAGAGTTTAACCCTCATTCAAAACTCGTAAGAGCCTGGTGTAAGTTAGTGGTTTTTACTAGGTAAGTTAAGTACTACTTTTGGGTACGGTGTGGAGCACCACCCATTAATTCTTGATTTGCGATAGTTCGACTCTTTTAAAACTGGTAAGGGCATGTTAAAAGTTAGTGGTTTTTACTAGCTTTGATGTGTACTACTTGTGCATACGGTGTGGAGCGTGTGCTATAAATTCCTGATTGGCGTGTGTTTGCCACTCGGTCATAATCTCACTTTCTTAAAACTTGTAAGAGCACGTTGAAGGTAAATGGTATTAATTAGGTGTGATGAGTAATTCTTGTGCGTGTGGTGTGGAGAACGTCCCATCAATTCCTAAATTGCGAAAGTTTGAACTCGGTCACCATTTCACTCATTTAAAACTGGTAAGAGCCTGTTGCATGTTAGTGGATTTTACTACCTGGGATAAGTACTACTTGCGCGCACGATATTAAAAGCGTCCCACCAAATCCTCATTTGCGACAGTTTGACTGTTGCATGTTGAATGTTGAAGGTTATTGGTTTTTACTTTCTGAGATGATTACTACTTGTGCGCACGGTGTAGAGCGCGTCTCATCAATTCCTGTTTTGCGGGAGTTTGACTCTTGGGCATCATCTCACTCAATTAACAAATTCTCAGAGAATGTTGAACGTTTAAAGACCACGTTGATATTATGTTGCTTTAACTAGATTAAATGAGTACTACTTGTTAGCACGGTGTGGATCTCCTCCCATAAAATCCTGATTTGCAAGAGTTTGACTCTTTTAAAACTTGTAAGAGCATGTTACAAGTCAGTGGTTTTTACTAGCTTTGATGAGTACTACTATGTGGCTTTTACTACATGAAATGAGTACTAAGTGGGCGCACGGTGTGGATCTCGTCCCGGAAATTCCTGAATTGCGAGAGTTTAACTCTTTTAAAACTTGTAAGAGCAAGTTAAAACTTAGTGGTTTTTACTAGCTTTGATGAGTACTACTTGTGCATAGGGTGTGAAGAGTTTGCTATAAATTCCTGATTTAAGAGTGTTGGACACTCGGTCATAATCTCACTTTCTTAAATCTTGTAAGAGTATGTTTAAGGTAAATGGTTTTAACTAGCTTTTATGAGTACTTCTTGTGCGTATGTTGAGGAGAACGTCCCATCAATTCCTGAATTTCAAAAGTTTGACTGTCGGTCACCATTTCACTCATTTAAAACTCGTAAGAGCCTGTTGTAAGTTTGTGGGTTTTACTTGCTCTGATAAGTGCTACTTGTGTGCACGCTGTGGAGCGCGTCCCATCAATTTCTCATTTGCAAAAAGGTTGACTCTCGGTCATAATCCCAATCTTTTAAAACTTTTAAGAGCATGTTGAAGGTCAGTGGTTTTGCCCTGCTGAGATGGTTACTACTTGTGCGCACAGTGTAGAGCGAGTCTCATCAATTCCTGTTTTGCGGGAGATTGACTCTTGGGCATCATCTCGCTCATTTAAAACTTGTCATAGAATGTTGAAAGTTAGTGGGTCTACTAGCTGTGATGAGTACTACTTTTGCGAACGGTGTGGAGCGCTTCCCATCAATTCCTCATTTGCGGGAGTGTGGCTCTTGGTCATAATCTCACATTTTCAAACTGGTAAGACCATGTTGAAGTTTTGTGGTTTTTACTACTTGTGCGCACGGTGTAGAGCGCTTCCAATCAATTCCTTATTGCCGAGAGTTTCACTTTCGGTCATCATTTCACTCATTTAAAACTCGTAAGTGGGTGTTGTAAGTTAATGGGTTTTACTACCTGTGTAAAGTATTACTTTTGCGTACGGTGTAGAGCGCCAACCATTAATCCTGATTTGTGATACTTTGACTCTTGGTAATAATCCAAATCTTTTAAAACTTGTAAGAGCATGTTAAAAGTTAGCGGTTTTTATGAGGTTGGATGAGTACTACTTGTAAGCTGTGATGAGTGCTACTTGTGAACACCGTGTGGAGCGCGTCCCATCAATTCCTGATATACGACAGTTTGACTCTCGGTCATAATCTCACTGTATTAAAACTTGTAAGACGATGTTGAAATTAAGTCGTTTTTAGTTGCTGAGATGATTACTACTTGGGCGCACGGTGTAGAGCGCTTCCGGTTTTGCGAGAGTTTGACTCCTTGGCATCATCTCACTCATTTAGAAATTGTCAGAGAATGTTGAAAGTTAGTGGTTTTTACTCGCTGAGATGAGTGCTACTTGTGCGCGCGGTGTAAAACGCGTTCCATCAATTGCAGGTTTTCGAGAGAGTGACTCTCGGTCATCATCTCACTAATTTAAAACTTGTGAGAGCCTGTTGAAAGATCGTGTCTTTTACTATTTGAGATGAGGACTACTTGTGCGCACGGTGTAGAGTGCGTCTCATCAATTCCTGAATTGTGAGAGTTTAACCCTCATTCAAAACTCGTAAGAGCCTGGTGTAAGTTAGTGGTTTTTACTAGGTAAGTTAAGTACTACTTTTGGGTACGGTGTGGAGCACCACCCATTAATTCTTGATTTGCGATAGTTCGACTCTTTTAAAACTGGTAAGGGCATGTTAAAAGTTAGTGGTTTTTACTAGCTTTGATGTGTACTACTTGTGCATACGGTGTGGAGCGTGTGCTATAAATTCCTGATTGGCGTGTGTTTGCCACTCGGTCATAATCTCACTTTCTTAAAACTTGTAAGAGCACGTTGAAGGTAAATGGTATTAATTAGGTGTGATGAGTAATTCTTGTGCGTGTGGTGTGGAGAACGTCCCATCAATTCCTAAATTGCGAAAGTTTGAACTCGGTCACCATTTCACTCATTTAAAACTGGTAAGAGCCTGTTGCATGTTAGTGGATTTTACTACCTGGGATAAGTACTACTTGCGCGCACGATATTAAAAGCGTCCCACCAAATCCTCATTTGCGACAGTTTGACTGTTGCATGTTGAATGTTGAAGGTTATTGGTTTTTACTTTCTGAGATGATTACTACTTGTGCGCACGGTGTAGAGCGCGTCTCATCAATTCCTGTTTTGCGGGAGTTTGACTCTTGGGCATCATCTCACTCAATTAACAAATTCTCAGAGAATGTTGAACGTTTAAAGACCACGTTGATATTATGTTGCTTTAACTAGATTAAATGAGTACTACTTGTTAGCACGGTGTGGATCTCCTCCCATAAAATCCTGATTTGCAAGAGTTTGACTCTTTTAAAACTTGTAAGAGCATGTTACAAGTCAGTGGTTTTTACTAGCTTTGATGAGTACTACTATGTGGCTTTTACTACATGAAATGAGTACTAAGTGGGCGCACGGTGTGGATCTCGTCCCGGAAATTCCTGAATTGCGAGAGTTTAACTCTTTTAAAACTTGTAAGAGCAAGTTAAAACTTAGTGGTTTTTACTAGCTTTGATGAGTACTACTTGTGCATAGGGTGTGAAGAGTTTGCTATAAATTCCTGATTTAAGAGTGTTGGACACTCGGTCATAATCTCACTTTCTTAAATCTTGTAAGAGTATGTTTAAGGTAAATGGTTTTAACTAGCTTTTATGAGTACTTCTTGTGCGTATGTTGAGGAGAACGTCCCATCAATTCCTGAATTTCAAAAGTTTGACTGTCGGTCACCATTTCACTCATTTAAAACTCGTAAGAGCCTGTTGTAAGTTTGTGGGTTTTACTTGCTCTGATAAGTGCTACTTGTGTGCACGCTGTGGAGCGCGTCCCATCAATTTCTCATTTGCAAAAAGGTTGACTCTCGGTCATAATCCCAATCTTTTAAAACTTTTAAGAGCATGTTGAAGGTCAGTGGTTTTGCCCTGCTGAGATGGTTACTACTTGTGCGCACAGTGTAGAGCGAGTCTCATCAATTCCTGTTTTGCGGGAGATTGACTCTTGGGCATCATCTCGCTCATTTAAAACTTGTCATAGAATGTTGAAAGTTAGTGGGTCTACTAGCTGTGATGAGTACTACTTTTGCGAACGGTGTGGAGCGCTTCCCATCAATTCCTCATTTGCGGGAGTGTGGCTCTTGGTCATAATCTCACATTTTCAAACTGGTAAGACCATGTTGAAGTTTTGTGGTTTTTACTACTTGTGTGTACGGTGGAGAGCGCGTGCCATTAATTCCATATTTGGAGGAGGTGGACTCTGGGTCATACTCTCACTTTTAAAACTACTGAGAGCCTGTTAATAGTTAGTGGTTTTTACTAGCTGTAATAAGTACTACTTGTACGGACAGTGTGGAGCAAGTTCGCACAATTCCTGATTTGCGAGAGTGTGACACTTGGTTTTAAACTTGTAAGAGCATCTTGAAATAAAGTGGTTTTAACTAGCTGAGAGGAGTACTAGGTGTGCGCACGGTGTGGGGCGTGTCTCATATATCTCTGTTTTGCTAGAGTTTAACTCTTGGCCATCACCTCACTCATTTAGAACTTATAGGAGAATGTTGAATGTTATTTGTTTTTAATAGCTGGAATGAGTAGTCCTTGTGCGAACGTTCTGGAGCGCGTGCCATTAATTGCTGATTTGCGAGAGTTTGCCTCTCGGTTATAATCTCACTCATTTCAAACTTGTAAGAGCGTGTTGAAAGTGAGTGTTTTTTACTAACTGTGATGAGTACTACTTGTGCATACGGTCTAGGGTGCGTCTCAAGAATTCTTATTTTGCGAGATTTTGACTCTTTCGCATCATCTCACTGATTTAAAGCTGGTTAGAGACTGTTGAAAGTTAGTGGTTTTTGCAAACTGAGATGAGTACTACTTGTGCGCACGGGTTGGAGCGCGTTCCATCCATTCCCATTTGATAATCGGTCACAATCTCACTCACTTAAAACATGTGAGAGCCTGTTTTAACTTAATGGTTTTAACTAGCTGTGATAAGTACTTCTGATGGGCACGTTGAGATCGTCCCATCAACTCCTGATTTGCGAGAGTCATGATCTCACTCTTTTAAAACTTCTAAAAGCATGTTAAATTTAGTACTTTTTACTAGCTATGATGGGTACTACTTGTACGCACGGTGTCTTGCGCGTTCATTCAACTCCTGAGTGGCGAGAGTTTGACTCTCGGTCATAATATCAATATTTCAACACTTGTAAGAGTATGTTGAAAGTTGGTTGTTTTTAGTAGCTTAGATGAGAACTCCTCTTGCGCACGGGCTGGAGCGCGTTCCATCAATTCCTGATTTGCGAGAGTTTGCTTCTCCGTTATATTATCAATACTTTAAACCACTAAATGGTCTTTACTTGCTATGATGAGTGGTACTTGTGCATACGGTGTGGACAGCGCTAGCGTCCGATCAATTCCTGATTTACGAAAGTTTGACTCTCTGTCAAAATCTCACTCTATTAAAACTTGTAAGCCCATGTTGAAATTAAGTGGTTTTTACTTGCTGAGGTGATAACTACTTGTGCGCGAGATGTAGAGCCCATCCAATCAATCTCTGTTTTACAAGAGTTTGACTCTTGTGCATCATGTCACTCATTTAGAAATTGTCAGAGAATGTTGAAAGTTAGTGGCTTTTAGTCGCTGAGATTATTGCTACTTGGGCGCACAGAGTGCAACGCGTTCCATCAATTGCTGGTTTCGATAGACTGACTCTCGGTCATCATCTCATTCATTTATAACTTGTAAGAGGGTGCTGTAAGTTAATGGGTTTCACTATCTGTGATAAGTATTACTTTTGCGTATGGTGTGGAGCGCCAACCGTTAATTCCTCATTTTTGACAGTTTTTCTCTTGGTCATAATCCAAATCTTTTAAAACTTGTAAGAGCATGTTAAAAGTTAGTGGTTTTTACGAGGTTTGATGAGTACTACTTGTAAGCTGTGATGAGTGCTACTTGTGAACACGGTGTGGAGCGCGTCCCATCAATTCCTCGTTTGCGACAGTTTGATTCTCGGTCATAATCTCACTGTATTAAAACTTGTAAGACCATGTTGAAGTTAAGTCGTTTTTACTTGCTGAGATGATTACTACTTGGGCGCACGGCTTAGAGCGCGTTTAATCAATCCCTGTTGTGCGAGAGTTGGAGCACCACCCATTTATTCTTGATTTGCGATAGTTTGACTCTTTTAGAACTTGTAAGAGCATGTTAAAAGTTAGTGGTTTTTACTAGCTTTGATGAGTACTACTTGTGCATACTGTGTGGAGCGCGAGCTATAAATTCCTGATCTCCGTTTGCTTGACACTCGGTCATAATCTCACTTTCTTAAAACTTGTAAGAGCTTGTTGAAGGTAATTAATTAGGTGTGATGAGTGCTGGTTGTGAGTATGGTGTGGAGAACGTCCCATCAATTCCTGAATTGCGAACGTTTGACTCTCGGTCACCATTTCACCCATTTAAAACTCGTAAGAGCCTGTTGCAAGTTAGTGATTTTTAATAGCTTGGATAAGTACTACTTCCTCTCACAATGTGGAGCGGATCCAACTAATTCCTCATTTGCGACAGTTTGACTCTCGGTCTTAATCCCAATCTATTAAAACTTGTAAGAGCATGTTGAAGGTAATTGGTTTTTACTTGCTGAGATGATTACTACTTGTGCGCACGGTGTAGAGCGCGTCTAATCCATTCCTCGTTTGCGGGAGTTTGACTCTTGGGCATCATCTCACTCAATTAACAAATTGTCTAAGAATGTTGAAAGTTAGTGGTTTTTACTCACTGAGATGAGTGCTACTTGTGCGCACGGTGTGGAGCAAGTCTAATCAACTCCTCATTGACGAGAGTTTGACTCTCGGTCATAATCTGACTTTTTTAAAAATTGTAACACCATGTTGAAATTATGTTACGTCAAGTAGATTACTACTCTAGTACCACTTGTGCGCACGGTGTGGAGCTCCTCCCATCAATTCCTGATTTGCGATAGTTTGACCTTCGGTCATCATGATGTAAGTTACTGGGTTTTTCTAGCTGAGTTAACTACTACTTTTGGGTACGGTGTAATTCTTGATTTGCGATAGTTTGACTCTTTTAAAACTTGTAAGAGCATCTTAAAAATGAGTGGTTTTTACAAGCTTTGATGAGATCTACTTCTGCGCAGGTTGTGGAGCTCCTCCCATCAATTCCTGATTTGCGATAGTTTTACTCTTTAAAAACTTGTAAGAGGATATGGAAAGTTAGTTCTGTTTACTAGTTTTTATGAGTGCTACTATGTGGCTTATACTAGATTAAATAAGTACTACTTGTGCGCACGGTGTAGAGCGCTTCCAATCAATTCCTTATTGCCGAGAGTTTCACTTTCGGTCATCATTTCACTCATTTAAAACTCGTAAGTGGGTGTTGTAAGTTAATGGGTTTTACTACCTGTGTAAAGTATTACTTTTGCGTACGGTGTAGAGCGCCAACCATTAATCCTGATTTGTGATACTTTGACTCTTGGTAATAATCCAAATCTTTTAAAACTTGTAAGAGCATGTTAAAAGTTAGCGGTTTTTATGAGGTTGGATGAGTACTACTTGTAAGCTGTGATGAGTGCTACTTGTGAACACCGTGTGGAGCGCGTCCATCAATTCCTGATATACGACAGTTTGACTCTCGGTCATAATCTCACTGTATTAAAACTTGTAAGACGATGTTGAAATTAAGTCGTTTTTAGTTGCTGAGATGATTACTACTTGGGCGCACGGTGTAGAGCGCTTCCGGTTTTGCGAGAGTTTGACTCCTTGGCATCATCTCACTCATTTAGAAATTGTCAGAGAATGTTGAAAGTTAGTGGTTTTTACTCGCTGAGATGAGTGCTACTTGTGCGCGCGGTGTAAAACGCGTTCCATCAATTGCAGGTTTCCGAGAGAGTGACTCTCGGTCATCATCTCACTAATTTAAAACTTGTGAGAGCCTGTTGAAAGATCGTGTCTTTTACTATTTGAGATGAGGACTACTTGTGCGCACGGTGTAGAGTGCGTCTCATCAATTCCTGAATTGTGAGAGTTTAACCCTCATTCAAAACTCGTAAGAGCCTGGTGTAAGTTAGTGGTTTTTACTAGGTAAGTTAAGTACTACTTTTGGGTACGGTGTGGAGCACCACCCATTAATTCTTGATTTGCGATAGTTCGACTCTTTTAAAACTGGTAAGGGCATGTTAAAAGTTAGTGGTTTTTACTAGCTTTGATGTGTACTACTTGTGCATACGGTGTGGAGCGTGTGCTATAAATTCCTGATTGGCGTGTGTTTGCCACTCGGTCATAATCTCACTTTCTTAAAACTTGTAAGAGCACGTTGAAGGTAAATGGTATTAATTAGGTGTGATGAGTAATTCTTGTGCGTGTGGTGTGGAGAACGTCCCATCAATTCCTAAATTGCGAAAGTTTGAACTCGGTCACCATTTCACTCATTTAAAACTGGTAAGAGCCTGTTGCATGTTAGTGGATTTTACTACCTGGGATAAGTACTACTTGCGCGCACGATATTAAAAGCGTCCCACCAAATCCTCATTTGCGACAGTTTGACTGTTGCATGTTGAATGTTGAAGGTTATTGGTTTTTACTTTCTGAGATGATTACTACTTGTGCGCACGGTGTAGAGCGCGTCTCATCAATTCCTGTTTTGCGGGAGTTTGACTCTTGGGCATCATCTCACTCAATTAACAAATTCTCAGAGAATGTTGAACGTTTAAAGACCACGTTGATATTATGTTGCTTTAACTAGATTAAATGAGTACTACTTGTTAGCACGGTGTGGATCTCCTCCCATAAAATCCTGATTTGCAAGAGTTTGACTCTTTTAAAACTTGTAAGAGCATGTTACAAGTCAGTGGTTTTTACTAGCTTTGATGAGTACTACTATGTGGCTTTTACTACATGAAATGAGTACTAAGTGGGCGCACGGTGTGGATCTCGTCCCGGAAATTCCTGAATTGCGAGAGTTTAACTCTTTTAAAACTTGTAAGAGCAAGTTAAAACTTAGTGGTTTTTACTAGCTTTGATGAGTACTACTTGTGCATAGGGTGTGAAGAGTTTGCTATAAATTCCTGATTTAAGAGTGTTGGACACTCGGTCATAATCTCACTTTCTTAAATCTTGTAAGAGTATGTTTAAGGTAAATGGTTTTAACTAGCTTTTATGAGTACTTCTTGTGCGTATGTTGAGGAGAACGTCCCATCAATTCCTGAATTTCAAAAGTTTGACTGTCGGTCACCATTTCACTCATTTAAAACTCGTAAGAGCCTGTTGTAAGTTTGTGGGTTTTACTTGCTCTGATAAGTGCTACTTGTGTGCACGCTGTGGAGCGCGTCCCATCAATTTCTCATTTGCAAAAAGGTTGACTCTCGGTCATAATCCCAATCTTTTAAAACTTTTAAGAGCATGTTGAAGGTCAGTGGTTTTGCCCTGCTGAGATGGTTACTACTTGTGCGCACGCTGTAGAGCGAGTCTCATCAATTCCTGTTTTGCGGGAGATTGACTCTTGGGCATCATCTCGCTCATTTAAAACTTGTCATAGAATGTTGAAAGTTAGTGGGTCTACTAGCTGTGATGAGTACTACTTGTGCATACGGTCTAGGGCGCGTCTCAAGAATTCCTATTTTGCGAGATTTTGACTCTTTCGCATCATCTCACTGATTTAAAGCTGGTTAGAGACTGTTGAAAGTTAGTGGTTTTTGCAAACTGAGATGAGTACTACTTGTGCGCACGGGTTGGAGCGCGTTCCATCCATTCCCATTTGATAATCGGTCACAATCTCACTCACTTAAAACATGTGAGAGCCTGTTTTAACTTAATGGTTTTAACTAGCTGTGATAAGTACTACTGATGGGCACGTTGAGATCGTCCCATCAACTCCTGATTTGCGAGAGTCATGATCTCACTCTTTTAAAACTTCTAAAAGCATGTTAAATTTAGTACTTTTTACTAGCTATGATGGGTACTACTTGTACGCACGGTGTCTTGCGCGTTCATTCAACTCCTGAGTGGCGAGAGTTTGACTCTCGGTCATAATATCAATATTTCAACACTTGTAAGAGTATGTTGAAAGTTGGTTGTTTTTAGTAGCTTAGATGAGAACTCCTCTTGCGCACGGGCTGGAGCGCGTTCCATCAATTCCTGATTTGCGAGAGTTTGCTTCTCCGTTATATTATCAATATTTTAAACCACTAAATGGTCTTTACTTGCTATGATGAGTGGTACTTGTGCATACGGTGTGGACAGCGCTAGCGTCCGATCAATTCCTGATTTACGAAAGTTTGACTCTCTGTCAAAATCTCACTCTATTAAAACTTGTAAGCCCATGTTTTTACTTGCTGAGGTGATAACTACTTGTGCGCGAGATGTAGAGCCCATCCAATCAATCTCTGTTTTACAAGAGTTTGACTCTTGTGCATCATGTCACTCATTTAGAAATTGTCAGAGAATGTTGAAAGTTAGTGGCTTTTAGTCGCTGAGATTATTGCTACTTGGGCGCACAGAGTGCAACGCGTTCCATCAATTGCTGGTTTCCGATAGACTGACTCTCGGTCATCATCTCATTCATTTATAACTTGTAAGAGGGTGCTGTAAGTTAATGGGTTTCACTATCTGTGATAAGTATTACTTTTGCGTATGGTGTGGAGCGCCAACCGTTAATTCCTCATTTTTGACAGTTTTTCTCTTGGTCATAATCCAAATCTTTTAAAACTTGTAAGAGCATGTTAAAAGTTAGTGGTTTTTACGAGGTTTGATGAGTACTACTTGTAAGCTGTGATGAGTGCTACTTGTGAACACGGTGTGGAGCGCGTCCCATCAATTCCTCGTTTGCGACAGTTTGATTCTCGGTCATAATCTCACTGTATTAAAACTTGTAAGACCATGTTGAAGTTAAGTCGTTTTTACTTGCTGAGATGATTACTACTTGGGCGCACGGCTTAGAGCGCGTTTAATCAATCCCTGTTGTGCGAGAGTTGGAGCACCACCCATTTATTCTTGATTTGCGATAGTTTGACTCTTTTAGAACTTGTAAGAGCATGTTAAAAGTTAGTGGTTTTTACTAGCTTTGATGAGTACTACTTGTGCATACTGTGTGGAGCGCGAGCTATAAATTCCTGATCTCCGTTTGCTTGACACTCGGTCATAATCTCACTTTCTTAAAACTTGTAAGAGCTTGTTGAAGGTAATTAATTAGGTGTGATGAGTACTGGTTGTGAGTATGGTGTGGAGAACGTCCCATCAATTCCTGAATTGCGAACGTTTGACTCTCGGTCACCATTTCACCCATTTAAAACTCGTAAGAGCCTGTTGCAAGTTAGTGATTTTTAATAGCTTGGATAAGTACTACTTCCTCTCACAATGTGGAGCGGATCCAACTAATTCCTCATTTGCGACAGTTTGACTCTCGGTCTTAATCCCAATCTATTAAAACTTGTAAGAGCATGTTGAAGGTAATTGGTTTTTACTTGCTGAGATGATTACTACTTGTGCGCACGGTGTAGAGCGCGTCTAATCCATTCCTCGTTTGCGGGAGTTTGACTCTTGGGCATCATCTCACTCAATTAACAAATTGTCTAAGAATGTTGAAAGTTAGTGGTTTTTACTCACTGAGATGAGTGCTACTTGTGCGCACGGTGTGGAGCAAGTCTAATCAACTCCTCATTGACGAGAGTTTGACTCTCGGTCATAATCTGACTTTTTTAAAAATTGTAACACCATGTTGAAATTATGTTACGTCAAGTAGATTACTACTCTAGTACCACTTGTGCGCACGGTGTGGAGCTCCTCCCATCAATTCCTGATTTGCGATAGTTTGACCTTCGGTCATCATGATGTAAGTTACTGGGTTTTTCTAGCTGAGTTAACTACTACTTTTGGGTACGGTGTAATTCTTGATTTGCGATAGTTTGACTCTTTTAAAACTTGTAAGAGCATCTTAAAAATGAGTGGTTTTTACAAGCTTTGATGAGATCTACTTCTGCGCAGGTTGTGGAGCTCCTCCCATCAATTCCTGATTTGCGATAGTTTTACTCTTTAAAAACTTGTAAGAGGATATGGAAAGTTAGTTCTGTTTACTAGTTTTTATGAGTGCTACTATGTGGCTTATACTAGATTAAATAAGTACTACTTGTGCGCACGGTGTAGAGCGCTTCCAATCAATTCCTTATTGCCGAGAGTTTCACTTTCGGTCATCATTTCACTCATTTAAAACTCGTAAGTGGGTGTTGTAAGTTAATGGGTTTTACTACCTGTGTAAAGTATTACTTTTGCGTACGGTGTAGAGCGCCAACCATTAATCCTGATTTGTGATACTTTGACTCTTGGTAATAATCCAAATCTTTTAAAACTTGTAAGAGCATGTTAAAAGTTAGCGGTTTTTATGAGGTTGGATGAGTACTACTTGTAAGCTGTGATGAGTGCTACTTGTGAACACCGTGTGGGGCGCGTCCCATCAATTCCTGATATACGACAGTTTGACTCTCGGTCATAATCTCACTGTATTAAAACTTGTAAGACGATGTTGAAATTAAGTCGTTTTTAGTTGCTGAGATGATTACTACTTGGGCGCACGGTGTAGAGCGCTTCCGGTTTTGCGAGAGTTTGACTCCTTGGCATCATCTCACTCATTTAGAAATTGTCAGAGAATGTTGAAAGTTAGTGGTTTTTACTCGCTGAGATGAGTGCTACTTGTGCGCGCGGTGTAAAACGCGTTCCATCATCAATTGCAGGTTTCCGAGAGAGTGACTCTCGGTCATCATCTCACTAATTTAAAACTTGTGAGAGCCTGTTGAAAGATCGTGTCTTTTACTATTTGAGATGAGGACTACTTGTGCGCACGGTGTAGAGTGCGTCTCATCAATTCCTGAATTGTGAGAGTTTAACCTCATTCAAAACTCGTAAGAGCCTGGTGTAAGTTAGTGGTTTTTACTAGGTAAGTTAAGTACTACTTTTGCGTACGGTGTGGAGCACCACCCATTAATTCTTGATTTGCGATAGTTCGACTCTTTTAAAACTGGTAAGGGCATGTTAAAAGTTAGTGGTTTTTACTAGCTTTGATGTGTACTACTTGTGCATACGGTGTGGAGCGTGTGCTATAAATTCCTGATTGGCGTGTGTTTGCCACTCGGTCATAATCTCACTTTCTTAAAACTTGTAAGAGCACGTTGAAGGTAAATGGTATTAATTAGGTGTGATGAGTAATTCTTGTGCGTGTGGTGTGGAGAACGTCCCATCAATTCCTAAATTGCGAAAGTTTGAACTCGGTCACCATTTCACTCATTTAAAACTGGTAAGAGCCTGTTGCATGTTAGTGGATTTTACTACCTGGGATAAGTACTACTTGCGCGCACGATATTAAAAGCGTCCCACCAAATCCTCATTTGCGACAGTTTGACTGTTGCATGTTGAATGTTGAAGGTTATTGGTTTTTACTTTCTGAGATGATTACTACTTGTGCGCACGGTGTAGAGCGCGTCTCATCAATTCCTGTTTTGCGGGAGTTTGACTCTTGGGCATCATCTCACTCAATTAACAAATTCTCAGAGAATGTTGAACGTTTAAAGACCACGTTGATATTATGTTGCTTTAACTAGATTAAATGAGTACTACTTGTTAGCACGGTGTGGATCTCCTCCATAAAATCCTGATTTGCAAGAGTTTGACTCTTTTAAAACTTGTAAGAGCATGTTACAAGTCAGTGGTTTTTACTAGCTTTGATGAGTACTACTATGTGGCTTTTACTACATGAAATGAGTACTAAGTGGGCGCACGGTGTGGATCTCGTCCCGGAAATTCCTGAATTGCGAGAGTTTAACTCTTTTAAAACTTGTAAGAGCAAGTTAAAACTTAGTGGTTTTTACTAGCTTTGATGAGTACTACTTGTGCATAGGGTGTGAAGAGTTTGCTATAAATTCCTGATTTAAGAGTGTTGGACACTCGGTCATAATCTCACTTTCTTAAATCTTGTAAGAGTATGTTTAAGGTAAATGGTTTTAACTAGCTTTTATGAGTACTTCTTGTGCGTATGTTGAGGAGAACGTCCCATCAATTCCTGAATTTCAAAAGTTTGACTGTCGGTCACCATTTCACTCATTTAAAACTCGTAAGAGCCTGTTGTAAGTTTGTGGGTTTTACTTGCTCTGATAAGTGCTACTTGTGTGCACGCTGTGGAGCGCGTCCCATCAATTTCTCATTTGCAAAAAGGTTGACTCTCGGTCATAATCCCAATCTTTTAAAACTTTTAAGAGCATGTTGAAGGTCAGTGGTTTTGCCCTGCTGAGATGGTTACTACTTGTGCGCACGCTGTAGAGCGAGTCTCATCAATTCCTGTTTTGCGGGAGATTGACTCTTGGGCATCATCTCGCTCATTTAAAACTTGTCATAGAATGTTGAAAGTTAGTGGGTCTACTAGCTGTGATGAGTACTACTTTTGCGAACGGTGTGGAGCGCTTCCATCAATTCCTCATTTGCGGGAGTGTGGCTCTTGGTCATAATCTCACATTTTCAAACTGGTAAGACCATGTTGAAGTTTTGTGGTTTTTACTACTTGGGTGTACGGTGGAGAGCGCGTGCCATTAATTCCATATTTGGAGGAGGTGGACTCTGGGTCATACTCTCACTTTTAAAACTACTGAGAGCCTGTTAATAGTTAGTGGTTTTTACTAGCTGTAATAAGTACTACTTGTACGGACAGTGTGGAGCAAGTTCGCACAATTCCTGATTTGCGAGAGTGTGACACTTGGTTTTAAACTTGTAAGAGCATCTTGAAATAAAGTGGTTTTAACTAGCTGAGAGGAGTACTAGGTGTGCGCACGGTGTGGGGCGTGTCTCATATATCTCTGTTTTGCTAGAGTTTAACTCTTGGCCATCACCTCACTCATTTAGAACTTATAGGAGAATGTTGAATGTTATTTGTTTTTAATAGCTGGAATGAGTAGTCCTTGTGCGAACGTTCTGGAGCGCGTGCCATTAATTGCTGATTTGCGAGAGTTTGCCTCTCGGTTATAATCTCACTCATTTCAAACTTGTAAGAGCGTGTTGAAAGTGAGTGTTTTTTACTAACTGTGATGAGTACTACTTGTGCATACGGTCTAGGGTGCGTCTCAAGAATTCTTATTTTGCGAGATTTTGACTCTTTCGCATCATCTCACTGATTTAAAGCTGGTTAGAGACTGTTGAAAGTTAGTGGTTTTTTACGAGGTTTGATGAGTACTACTTGTAAGCTGTGATGAGTGCTACTTGTGAACACGGTGTGGAGCGCGTCCATCAATTCCTCGTTTGCGACAGTTTGATTCTCGGTCATAATCTCACTGTATTAAAACTTGTAAGACCATGTTGAAGTTAAGTCGTTTTTACTTGCTGAGATGATTACTACTTGGGCGCACGGCTTAGAGCGCGTTTAATCAATCCCTGTTGTGCGAGAGTTGGAGCACCACCCATTTATTCTTGATTTGCGATAGTTTGACTCTTTTAGAACTTGTAAGAGCATGTTAAAAGTTAGTGGTTTTTACTAGCTTTGATGAGTACTACTTGTGCATACTGTGTGGAGCGCGAGCTATAAATTCCTGATCTCCGTTTGCTTGACACTCGGTCATAATCTCACTTTCTTAAAACTTGTAAGAGCTTGTTGAAGGTAATTAATTAGGT